>CM076582.1:831295426-831483261 GCA_034641835.2 Pinus albicaulis | reverse complement strand
CCCAGACCGTGAGCGCTCGTCGAACAGGAGGTAACTCGCAAAACTGAATATGTATTAGATGGAGATCATGGTGTGTATTTATACGTGGAGGTGAGGTTATTGGGATTCACTTCCCAATGACTCTTGGCCTTCCTTATTTACTAAATTACAATAATATACAATCTCACCCAACCCCTTAGGATTAGGTGTCAACATTCCCCCCTTTAATCTGAAGGGATGTTGGTGAGTCCAAGCATCGTTTTGAACTTTTCAAACTTTTCTCTTCCAAGCGCTTTGGTGAAGATGTCTGCGGTCTGCTCATTTGTGAAACATTGATGTAGATGGATGGTTTTGGCCTCAACATGATGTTGAATCAGATGGTATTTTGTATTGATGTGCTTTGTTCAATCATGGAACTTCGGGTTCTTGGCCAACTTTATTGCAGAAGTGTTGTCGATCATGAGTGGTGTTGAATGCATTTGTTTCATCTGCAAATCTTCTAGGAATTTTCTGAGCCACACAATTTCCTTTGTTGCTTCAGCTGCTGCCACATATTCTACCTCGGTTGTGGAATCTGCTGGAACTGACTGTTTGTGTGATCTCCATGAGACAGCTCCTGATCCAAGACTCATGGCATAACCTGAAGTAGACACCCCAGTTTCCTTGTCCCCATCAAGCTGAAATCGCCTACCTGTGTATATTTGAGTCCAAAGTCTTGAGTCCCCTTCAAGTACTTTAGAACTCTTTTTGCAGCAAACCAATGTTCTTCACACGGTTTTTGCATAAACCTGGAGAGGATTCCAACAACAAATGAGATGTCTGGTCTAGTGGTAGTCAGGTAGATAAGACTTCCTACAAGCTGTCTATACTTCGTTGCATCCTCGAATTCCTTCCCTTCAATGGATGTGAGCTTCAAGTTTTGTTCCATTGGAGTGGTTAAGGGATTGCATTCATCCATGCCAAACTTGTTCAAAATATCTCCAATGTACTTCTTTTGAGAAATAAATATAAATTTAGGATGTTGAGTTATTTCAATACCCAAATAGTAATGAACATAACCCAAATCAGTCATTTCAAAACCTTTCTTCAATTCTTTCTTTATGGATGCAATATAACTTTCATTGTTCCCTATCATCAAAAGATCATCTACATACACCACAATATATACAACTATTTTTCCAACTTTCTTAACAAACAAGGTTGCATCATCAAGATCAAAATGTTTGAAGTCAAGTTTCAGAAGATGCTCAGTTAATTTCTCATACCAGGCTCGTGGTGCTTGCTTGAGGCCATACAAGGATTTTATAAGCTTGCATACTTTGTGTTCTTGGCCCTTCACAACAAATCCTTCTGGTTGGGACATAAAAACTTTCTCCTTTAGATCTCCATTCAAAAAGGCGGTTTTTACATCCATCTGATGGACTTTCCATCCCTTCTGTGCTGCTAGGGAAAAGAGAGTCTGGATGGTGGCCCATTTTGCTGTGGGAGAAAAAGTTTCTTCATAATCGACCCCTTCGTTTTGTGGAAAACCTTTTTCCACAAGCCTAGCTTTGTGCTTGTCAAGTGAGTCATCTGCTTTGTACTTGTTCTTGTCGACCCACTTACAGCCAATTGGTTTGGTTCCCAAAGGAGGATCAACCAACTTCCAAGTGCCATTATTTATCAAGGCATCATACTCCTTTTGCATCGCTTCATTCCATTCATCATGAGAAGCGGCTTCTTTGAAGGAAGTTGGTTCATGATCTGTAGACAAACTCAATTCACAATTATAAGCAATATCCATATCAACAGGAGAATACTTTTGGAGGGGAATTAAAAAATAATTTTTTTTAATTGTATTTTTGGCTTATCTCTTATAGTTTATTTTCCAAATTCCCCAAGTGTAGACACTTGAAATTTGAGTAAACATATAAATAAGGAGATGAGCCAAAAATATAGTTTAAAAATAGTTTTCTTCTTTTCCGTCCAAAATTCATAACTCTTATTTTATTAATTTTCCTTAGAGACCACTTTTAGGTTGAAATTTCCTCTAATGAAGGCATATAGAATTTATGTACCTGATCAAATAGAGGTAGAAGTAAGTAGAGATGTTACCTTTGATGAAAGCACTACCCTCGAGAAAGCCAGAGATCTCCCCATCTCAAGGAAGGATGATGATGCTGTTGAAAAACAAGAAGAACCTCTGATGGATGAGGTTATGCCCGATGTTGATGGTTCGATGGATCCTCTTGATCCACCTCCTTCTGATCCCTCTACCTCAAGGAAAAGACCACTATGGCTCAAAGATACACTTTAAGATGTTGAAAATCATGTTGCTCCAAGAGGAACTTTTCGGGAAAGTAAGAAGCCCAACAGGTATCAAGTGTACTTGTCTGCCATGAGTACTATCATTCAATCTGAACCTTGCACTTTCGAAGAAGGTGTAAAGCACCAGGTATGGAAGGATGTCATGGCTGAGGAGTATGAGTCAATCATGAAGAATGATGTCTGGGAATTGGTGCCTAGACCCAAGGACAAGTCTGTGGTCACTTCAAAATGGATCTACCATGAAGCAGAGGAAAGTGCTGAAAAATATAAGGCAAGGTTTGTGGCTCGTGGTTTCTCTCAAAAGGAAGGAGTTGACTATGATGAAATATTTGCACTAGTTGCTCGATACACCACTATCTGATCCATAATTGCTCTTGTTGTTAATCAAGGATGGAGCCTACATCAAATGGACATCAAGACTACTTTCTTGCATGGCTCACTTAAGGAGGAAGTCTACTAAAACCGCTGGGGTTTGTGTTGGAGGATTAATCCGTCTTGCGGACAAGACCGATCTCCCTAGTACTAAAAGTATCTAGCAACAAACAGCCAAATAGACTAATCTTTCTCTAAGCATATACGATCTATGAAAAGCTCTATAGAGGTGTTAAGGACTTACCGTTTGTCCAGTGCTTGTTTGAAGTCGTTATTGTCCCTCGCGCGCTTGAAGGAGTTTTCCTCATAAACCTGCAGTCACAAACAAGAAAAATATTACATAGCACTTGTATAGAAATCATCATAAACCATGCTTATCATAGTGATCAAGGAATCTATGAAATAAACCATTGATTGAAAGCTTATTGAGAAAAATGAGTATATTTGTATTAATTTCAAAAGAAGAAAATCCTTACAACCTGAACCTTGATGTTGCACAGGACTTTCTGGGGTACGAAGCAGGAATCTCCTTTACTTTGATAAGCTCTACACTCCTCCAACCAAGACGAATAGAGGTATGTAATCTTTCCTCACAAAAGTCTTAATCAACTGAGTCTGAATCTCAACAGCACTTAACTTCAAATATTCTAAAGCTTCAACTCCCTTTGAGGCTACCCAATGCCTCTTTTTATAGTAGAATAGAGGAGGTTTTTTGTTCCAACTATGAAGGGATAGAATCCTCCTTCAAAGAGATAAGCTCCTCACATCAAGGGGTTAGCTCCATAAGGTAAGGGATACATGCACCTCATAAGAGCGGTTCTATCACCGCAAGATATTTTCTGGAAGCTTCTAGAATTCACTTTTATTGAGCTTTTTGGAAATTGCTTGCGCCTTTTTGATCTTACAAGGATCCGCACTTTTAACACAGATAAAGTGCGTTCAGGTACGCAGGATAGCTGAACATTGGGTGCGGGACCACAGGCAAGATAGCAAGAAAGTGCGATACCAAAGTTTAGGAGACTTTTAGGAACTTTTCTCTGATTTTCAAGGCTTGACATGAGGAACTGATATGTTAGACTTGCAAAGGGAGAATTATGAGTAATAATGAGCTCATACACATAGCAGAATGTCAGGATGACAATTTTCAGTGTAACAGATTGCCCCCTAAAGTGAAAAGTCTGGAATAGATGATGCTGAAGTCTGTCATATATGAAGAGTGCAGTACTTTATCATTTCAAGGATCATCCTATGGTCACCCCAGTCGGAACCTGTAAAAACATTCAATGCAAAATTATATATATATCATCGCTGAGGTAGGCATTCCCATACTCAGATCAAAACTAACTAGAGACTAATTCAAACTGTTCTGATACAGGAATGATTTTGAGTACATCACAGTATAGACATGTGTAGACACAGTATGGACGCAGCCATCTGTTTGTAAATAGTCTACTGTAAGATAACAAAATTCCTCGCAGCCTGGATGGTAGAAACTAGATCCAGGGTCTTGATTTCCGCATCTTGAACTAGTACGATTCTATCCATGTGAATGAATGTGTCGAAGTTGAACATGGTAGAAACCACTTGATTACCAGTCAATGATGTAAACTGTTAACAAGTGTGAGAGTAACCACCAGTAATGTCAATGGCTGTCAAAGTACTCAGTACAATCCATGAAATGTGAATGAATGAGCTGAAGTCGAACATGTCACAGAATCATTCGATCGAAGGTCAATGATGCAACTTGTCGTCAAAGGCGAGAAACCTGCCATTGAGGCATGTAGATTTCAAGGTACTGACGATTTCTGGATCAACTTTCTAGATAATGAGTTGTCGTCGATAGAAAGTGATCTGTCATAGGCAAGCCCACAACACGAAATCATAGATCAAGTTTTGAAAATATATTGGCAAGGACTGACTCAGGGATGGTCAAAAATGGATGACAGATATTTTGCAGATGAATGGTTTATTTGAACTGTCCTCTTGAACACATAACGACACTGCAGATGGCTTGGTGACAGTTGACCCAAAGCTAATACCTAGGAACCGGATGAAGACTTTCAAATGAGGTTTGATTAACTGTTAGGCAAAGGATTTTCCAACCCAGGTGATTGAAAGTGTCGTGTTCAAGAGTGGTTAACTAGATTTTCAAAAAATCAAAATACAACAAACAAGTCCATTTTTCTCTCTTTTCCCCCACCATTTCTGGCAAGTACCTCTTTATTTTTGACAAGCTTGAGGAGGATAACATTTGCTTGTTTATAAGCTCACCCTTCGGATGAGTCCAACTTAGTTTAAGATTCGAACCCTAAGAAGGAGTGGTTCGTTCCTATTTGAAATTGAACAGGTCCTTTACTGTTAAGTTTTAACGAGTCCAGTATAGGAGAAACTCGGTGTTTTTCAATTTTAGGGAGTCAGAAGAAAAAACTTAAGAAAACTCCATGGGTGTACTTTTTCATAAATTTAGTCTCTCGAGCCCGAAAAAGGATAAAATAATGCGGGAGAGAACTCTATTGACCATGATTAGTCAACGTATACCTTTTTCGTAAATAGTCCATTTCAGTCCGTAAAAGGGGTAAACTTATACTGAAGGGACGATCATTCATTTACTTTAACGAGTTCGAACAATCAAGTACTCAGCAATATTTTCATGTTTAGAGAGTCTGAAAAGGGCTTAAAAGAGAACTCCAATGTTTTGCTTTTTCGTAAAATTTTGAAAGAGTCCGAAAAAGTGATAAAAGTATGCTCTTTGTTGAAAAATGGTCAATTCTCCTGATAAATCCAATTTCTGCACAAAAACTTGAAACATTACACATACCTGTTTAAAATAAGTAAAAATGCTTTCAAAATACCCTTTTTAAAGTGAAAAATAAATAAATTAAAAATTCATCTATTCGAAAAAACTTATAAAAATGACTTTTTCAACTTCATTTTTACCGTTCAAGTTCAGAGTGAAAAGTAGAAGCTTTTGGGTAAAAAGTTCCTGTGAAGATTCCGGAAGATCCGTTTGACGAAATCGAGAACCGTCAGTCCCAAGTAATCCACAACCTCTTAATCTTGCTTTTCATCCGTTTACAATTCTTTTTAGGCTTTAGTTTTCATTTTTTAAGGGAAAAATATGTTTAAGAAATTACCTGCGGGGGTCCGTAGGCACAACACACATGACCTGCGAACCCCGAACTTTTTTATATAGAAAAAAGTCGTGGGTTCACACTTTTAATATAGAATGCGTGTGTTCCTACGCACTGTGTATGAAGGAAAAGTGCGGTCCCCGCGCAATTTAATTTCAAAATCAAATTTTCCATTTCCCGCCCAAAAATTTTCAAATTAGATTGTTCTAACTTATCTTTTTATGCATTGTAGGATTAGCAAGATGTTGATTTGGAGAGAACGTGAGCATGAGGATGTGGATGATGCCGCGATGCTCCATTTTCCCACAATGCAGGCTTTAAGAGTATGTGGTTTGTATAAATTTTGGGCCATTCAGGGCATGAGGGCACAGGTAGACCTCCTGACATGGCTGGTAAATAGGTGGAATGTGCAGGACCAGTGTTTCATTATTGGCGGCCACCGGCTCGAAATTGAGCTGGAGGATATTTATTTTCTGACTGGTTTGTCCAAGAGGGGCGAACAACTTTCCTTGTTTGGGACTAGGCCAGGTGGCCAAACTGTCGCTAGTCTTCGACAAGAGTTCTGTAATGATGAAGCAGACCCCAGGGACAAACGGATTGATATAAAAACTATCATCCGTCCCGAGCTGAAAGTGATTGCATTTACTATTACCAGATTGTGTGGGAGTACTGCACTGCATGTGGCTACCGGTTCCCAGATGCGTATTGCTGTAGACTATTTCCAAGGCACCATTTTCAACTGGTGCGAAGCTGTGTTGGCCAATGTAAAAGGTCAACTAACTAGAGCGAAAAATGGCAAACTAAATAACTTTGGATATGGATCCATCGTGGTCACTTTTTCTCTAGAGCGGGTACCCATGCTAGCTCCGCAAAGTATTCCTGTTGATGCTGGTTGACCTCGAGAACCTAGGATGGTTCGTTGGGTTGCATTGATGGCCCATTACAGTATTGAGGGCGCTGATATTGTTCAATTTCATCCTTCGTATTTTCGTTGGCTGGACCACCAAATTTTTGTCATTGAGGACTTTTCGTATGCTGGGATAGACTTCCGCGGTGACCGGGAGATGACTCTCCTAGCCGGGGAACAGTGGGATGAATCAGGTAAAAAAAATTTCAACGAATTCTAAATTCTAATTTTTATTTTTTGATCGTCTTTTCAATTAATAACCAATTTTTTTTTATGAATGCGGATGTGGGTCCACGACGACCAACCCATCTCCAGCCTTATGACAGAAGACAACCAGTTGCAGCCGCACCAGCCCCAGTAGGCCAATCAACGGAAATTTTGTCTGATTTAGAGCATCATCTAGAGCTTCTGACTCTAGATATTCCAGAGATGGACATAGATGAGATCCCACTCAGATTGCAAAGATACATGATTAGTGTTCCAGGACCTTTTAGGAGGTTCCTGTGTAGGGTGGCTCGGGTAGTGGTTTCTTATCGTGATCACCGTCAATGATGGGATGATCGTGTTGTAGACTCATATTTTTGACTTTTTGTGTTACCATTTTGCCGATCATAAGGTGTTTCCAACCTATGATCGAAGACGATGTATATTTTTTGAAAACTATGATATATCTCTATTTACCGACTATCTGTATACATATTATGGATGTTGTTTGTTTTACTGCTTTGATTATTGCAAATGTCGATTTATCCTACTGGAAGCAACTGCGTCTGCTAACATATTTAAATGTATTGGAATATGTTGATATTCAATGTAATCGAATTCACGTTCCAAGAGATGAACTCTTAAAAATAACCATAATAACACTAGATTTCTAATGGCATAAACTCGGTTCAATTGTAATACAACAAGTTCAGAATCCAACCTAACAATCAAACTCCGAATTCCAAATGATATGGATTCAGATAATAACTCAATCATTGCACTATACTCGGCAATGTTATTCGTTGTTTGACCAAGGCTTACCCCATGCATGGATACTAACTCGTCAGAGGGTGAATAGATAACCCAAGCTGCGGAAGAAATGTTCCATGTACTACGACAAGCACCATCAGCAAAACCAATGTAGGTTTGAAGAGACGTCGACATCTGCAATATCAAGAGTAAAACTTAGATAAGCAGGAATAGTGATAAAAACACACTTCTAAACTAAGCACGCTTTTCTAATCTAAAACACACCAGCAGTAAAGAAATCTAATCTAATAAAAAATCTCCATACCAAGTTAAGCATAGTATCGCTTCAGATAAAGTCCATTTCTAGGTTTATCCAAAGGGACACCATCGAAATCTATCAGCTCATAGGCCCCTTTAGCTAGCTTTCGCTTGACAATAAAAGGGCCATGCCACATGGGCACGAATTTCCCAGCTCCTATCTTATCGTTGGCTTGATCATAAACTAAGACTAGGTCTCCTTCTGAAAAATTTCGAGGGGTAACACTTCTGTCGTACTGAGCTTTTATTCGTTTAACATGAGCCTCATTTGCTATTACGACATTTCGTCGATTCTCATCCAGCTGAGCTAAGTACAGGAAACATTTCTCCTCCTCAAACGTAGCTGGGAGTAATTCTATGGCTAATTCCAGTGACGAAATTTCGCATTCAATCGGCAACACAGCTTCCAAACCGTAAACGAGTTGAAAGGGAGTGAAACCAGTTAATGTTTTTACTGAGGTTCGATATGCCCAAAGTGCTAAAAATAACATGGAATGCCAATTCGTTTTGTGAATACCAATAATTCATCTAATCATGGTGACTAAAACTTTATTTATGGCTTTAGCCAGACCATTGGCTTGTGGATAATACGGAGTGGAACTATCGTGACGCAAGCCAAGTTGATCTGTCAGTTCAGTCATCATGACATTGCGAAAATGACTTCCATGATCTGTAATAATGGCTTGAGGAACACCGAACCTAGCAATTATGTGATTAAATATGAAAGTTGTAGCAGTCTTGCCGTCAGCCGAAAATGTAGGCATCGCCTCGGCCCACTTAGTAAAATAATCTACTGCTAAGATAATATATGCATGCCCCCCGGCTGAGTGAGGGTTACATGTAATAAAATCGATACCCCATTTTGCGAAAGGACCAACAACAATTATGGGATGAAGAGGAGCGGGTGGCGCGCGCATCTTACGATCAAAAAGTTGACAATTGTGGCATTTCCGGACTGCATAAATACAATCTTTGAATAATGACGGCCAGAAATAACCAGCGCGCAATATCTTTTGGGCTGTGGCATACCCAGACATATGACCGCCACATGCTCCAGAATGGCAATCATTTAACACCTTTTCAGCTTCTTCATGAACAAGACAGCATTTGAAAATAGAATCCGCTCCACGACGATAGAGTGTTTCACCAATAATATTATACTGTTGGGATTGGAAGCGTATTTTCCGTCGCTAAGATTGTGAGATTTCAGGCCGAAAAGATTGGGTTTGGAGATAAACAATAATATCTCCATACCATGGATCTAGCGTACTGATAAGAAACAGAGATTCGTCCACAATGGGCTCTTCTGCCAAAGTTTCAGTATCAGTAGAGGGAAAATCACACATCAGTTCTGCAAATACCAAAGATTTCTTTGCCTTGGATTTCTCAAACTCCAAGTCAAATTCCTGCAGGATGACTATCCATTTGGAATATGTGCCCCCTAGCAATTGTTTGGTTAAAATATACATCATAGGGTTGCAATCAGAAATTACTATGGTTTTACGTAACAAGATGTAGTGTCTAAATCTCTGGACAGCTTGAACAGCTGCCAATGCCAATTTCTCCACATGTGTGTATTTGATCTCGGTCAGATGCAGATTCCGACTAAGATAGTAAATCACATGTTCAGTGTGAGGTTCATCTTCCTGAACTAACACCATCCCAATGGTGGAATGAGAAGCAGCGAGATACAAAATGTAATCCTGGTTGTAGTTGGGAGGATGCAATAACGGTGCATGGGTCAACGCGTGTTTAAGTGCATCGAAAGATCGATCAGCGATCTCGTCCCAAAAGAATTGAATATTCCATTTCAACAACCGGGTGAAACCCTTTGTAAGCTTCGCATAGTTCAGAATGAACCAACGTAAAAAGTTTGCTTTCCCCTGCAAATTTTGGAGTTGGCGTAAATTCGAAGGAGGAGGTAATTTAACAATAGCTTCGACCTTTGACGGATCGACGCGAATGCCTGATTTTGAGACAAAAAAGCCCAGTAAACGACCCGAATCAACACAAAAAACACATTTGTGTGGATTCAACCTAATCTTATAATGCCGACACCTCATAAAGATAGCTCGTAAGTGTGTGAGATGGTTGGCCCTGCGTGATGAATGAGCAGGTAAATCATCGAGATACGGCTTCACAATGTGCTTAATGTCATGAAACGCATAAGACATTGCCCTTTGAAAAGTTGCTCCAGCGTTCTTTAATTCAAAGGGCAGTTTGCGATAAGAAAATGTCCCCCATGGACAAATAAAAGTTGTTTTTGGCTGATCAGCAGGGATTATGTTTATTTGATTATACCAGGAAAAGCCATCCATAAAGGAAAACATTTCGCTACCGGCACAATCATCGATTATCTGATCGATATAGGGAGTTGGATAATTGTCTTTGGGACAAGCTCGATTAATATCCCTATAATCGATACATACTCGTATCGTTCCTTGTTTTTTAGTCACAGGAACAATATTTGATACCCAATCCGTCAAGGGAATTGGATAAATAAAACCTGCACGAAGTAATTTTTCAACTTCTGTTTTGATAGCAGCAGCTTTTCTAGGATGTATTTGACATAAACGTTGACGAACAGGTTTGGCATCCGGGTAAGTCTTGATTTCATGTATGAAGATTGACGGATCAATTCCTGACATTTCTTCATAAGACCAGGCAAACACATCATGGAATTCTTGAAATAGGGCTTTATAAGCTTTAATTTCATCTTCAGTACAACAAGCACCTATATGAATGTTTTCAATTATTCCTGGTTTTACTGAAATGTCAATTGGAACCGTTCGAGAAATATTTTCCAAATTTAACTCAGAATCAGGATTTTGCAATGGATTCTGGGGTTCTTTGACATATTCAGCAGTAAAAATTGAAGCGAAATCATCTTCAAAATGATCTGGTTCAGGTAAAAACGAATATCGATGATGCAGATCTTCCCATGGTAAATCATCAACAGACAAAAATTCACGAATCTGCTCATCAGTATGAACAACATCCGGAAAGGTCGTTGTGGCTGAACCGGATATACAAAGTGATTCCTTAGTGATCCCATTCATTGGATCAATTCCGGTTGAAGAGGTGTTGGAAAGTGACTGTACGACCTGGTATGCAAGTTCAAATGGACTCAAAGGCATCATGCCATCAATTGAATCTAACTCGGAATCAGAAGGTATGATCCAAGGATCATCAAACATAATAGTATTTGACGAAATCATGTGAATAGTTGCAACGGCAGGCGATACATTAGGAGGAGGAAAGGCAAAAGTTCCTAGTAAACCAGAATCTTTAACTAATCCTACTCCAACATCCTTATAAGGGATAGTCGCTTTACCAACATGCTGGATTGTTTCTGTAGAGGCTGGGTCGGAAGAGAAATAAGTTAACTGATCTATTGTGATGATATTTCCTTGATATGGAAATTTTATGAGTCGAAATACCGAAGAAACAACAACAGTCATCGCATAAGACCAACTGCGACCTAGAAGAAGGTTGTAATCTAGAGGGGCATCAACCACTTCCACATCTAGATTTACGGTTTTACCTTCGACCCCTATGGGTAAATCCTGCAAAATACCAAAAGGGTGGAAACCTCGACCATCAAAAGCCTTAAGAATCATCGGAGATTGGTTAAGTGTAGGAGAACCAAGCGATTTCCAACACTGAATCGACATAATACACGTTGAAGCTCCCTCATCAATCACAGTCCGATAGATCGGTCTGTTTTTTACTAACACTGGTATCTGGAAAGCCATTTGATGAGGTAGACGAAGTGTACTATTTTCTAAATCGAAGATTATAAGATTAGAATCCTGAACATCTACAACTCCTATAGCAGACAAAAGCAATTTACGCTGTGTTGGGCATGATTGCAGCACTTCCAAAGCTGACATTGCTGAAGGGGAAATAGCTAAGTCTTCAACAATGTTGTAATTATGAGCAGCTCTCACATGTGGATTGAAAGCTGATTTATGAAGAACACCTTTAGCAGGCGGTTTGATTATTAAGTCTGGATTTTGTTTCTCGATCTGTAGCGGACCAGAAATAGGAGGAGGTGTAGTTGATGCATTTGCATTAGAAGATTCTGCTTCTTTCCCATCAACAGGATTCTTAGTACCATAATCTTGCGATCGCGTCGCAATCCTTACATGAGACATCATCAAAATAGGTTCTTCTGAAGCAGTCGAAGTGGAACCAACCATCTTGCTATCTTGAGTCGGAAAAGGATCCTTCAAGACAACAGGTTGTTGTGAACCTTTAACGAATTTTGCAACCTCTGCTCGATGTGGGCATTCCTTAGTGAAGTGATCCTCGTCACAAATGTAACAAGGGTAACGAGGTTTGCGCTTTTCATCATTGGATTCATTTTTATCAGTTTTCTCTTTTGAATTTTTCTTGTTTTTACTCTTCCCTTTCTTTTTACCACCGGATTTAGATTTAGCCGTAGATGTCTCTACGACATGAATGTCGGCAGAAATTTCGGGGGAAGATTCTCCTTTCGGGGAATCTGGTAAGGTTATAATAGGAGAATAATTCTTTGAATATTTCTTCTTACTTTTCGTATTGACTGTACCAATCATGCCATCAGTAGCATGAGACCCTGAAGGAGCAGCAGCTATCTGACCTTGTTTTGGAAGGTCGGGGATTTTTTCGTGTAAAGTACCTGACTGCGTGTAAACGAGATCAAGGTACTGAGCTTGAGCAATCACTTTCTCTTCAGTAACAACACCGGCCTTAGCTACATCTTCAGTGATCTTGGGTAACAATGATTTAACAAACCATTCTGCCAAAATTTGATCTGGAATATAAACTTTCACCAAACGCCTTCTACGTCGCCATTCATGAATATGATCAGAAATATACGTAGACGTAGATTGCTTAAGTGAAGTTAATAATTCCGTGCCATTGTCGTATCTGACAGGCAACTGAAAATGAGTCAAGAAGGCAGTTGCTAACTGACTGAAATTATGAAACGAGCCTCGTGGTAACTCAATGTACCATTTGGCTGCAAGACCAATAAGAGTTCTTTGGAAAAGACGTAAGCGAATCGAATCATCAATAATTGAATTAGACGCACACCAGAGGTGATAAGTCATGACGTGATTTGATGGATCCTCTCCTGACTTACCTTCGAATTTTGGTATATCACTGGGCAACTTATGCGGCATTGGCGGCCAGTACGGATAATAGAAAATCGGATCATTCGTAAGGCACGTCAAATCAGGTAAATCCAAAGTTGCAATAAATGGTAACTGACGGTTAGGGTCACGAAAACCTTGAGTAGCCAAAGCAGTTCCAGGAGGTGGATACCCAGGATAACTGGGAATTGGATTTGCGTTAGGAATCGTGTAACCTCCTGGAAAACCAGGATTAACGAGACCAAACTGGGGTTGTTGAGGCTGCTGATAAGTGTAGCCAGGGTACGGTTGATACTGATAATTTGGATTTTGTGAACTGGGACCGAATTGAGGATATCCCTAGTACGGTTGATACGTGAATTGCGGTTGACTTGTGACAACTATACTTGTATCGGCTTGTCCTCCAGGCATCTGAACCGAAGTCTGAACGGAAGGCCCTGACTGAGGTACAAATACTTGAGGGATTTGCACGGATGTAGAGATAGCTGAACTCGGAGTTACAGATACTCCAGAAATAGGTGTTACAGGTTGGACAGACGCAGAAGCAGTTGCAGCAGCTTGAGGCAGAGTTTGAGGTGTACTAGGCGCAGACTGCTGAACAGAACTAGGTGTAGGAGTTTGAATAGTAGGCTGGACAGGTTGCTGGGTCGGACCAGAAAGCAAAGGTTGTCCAGGTTGAAAAGGTAACTGCACATTAGGCTGCATAGGCTGTTGATATTGGGACGGATCCCACACCATATTCATTCCAAGGTATTGTCCCGCAGAAGGTTGAACATAAGGACCATAACCTGGTTGAATGTAGGGTTGATAAGTAAGTGGTAAATTTCCGGCTCCTTGAAAAGATGACTGACCAGAAGGCTGTTGGTAACCTTGAATTGGGTACTGACCTTGAGGTTGATAACCCTGAGGCGTGTACTGAAGCTGGGGTTGATAAGGACCCTGAGGAGCATATTGAGCTTGGGGTTGACCCTGGGGTGTGTACTGTCCTAAAGGTTGATATCCTTGAGGTATGTACTATCCTTGGGGTTGTCCCCCAAAATAATATGATTCCACAGTTTGTCCTGGGAAAAAGCTACCTTGAGGTTGACCCCCAGGTGGTAACTGACTTCCTGAAGGTTGCCCCCCAGGTAGTAACTGACTACCTTGAGATTTCCCCCCAGGCGGTAACTGATTTCCCTGAGATTGCCCTCCAGGCAGTAACTCACTGCCTTGAGGTTGCGGATTCAGAATATTACCAGACATCATAACAATTTTCTCTGCATTCAACGTTTTAGTTTTAATTCCACTTAAACCAGATGATAACATGCTTTCAATCGGTTCAGGAGCTGCCCCTGAGAAAGTACCAGACAGAGCCTGATATCTCGAAGGAACAGAAGGACCACCGTGTAAAAATGCTTCCAATGTCTGGGAAAACATGGATGACTCTCCTGCCATAATGGATGACGGATAATAACCTCTGGGTGTTGGATGAAATGGAACTCGAGGTGGAGAAAAAGCAAGACCCGGATTCTCTAAAAAATTTGTTAAGGATAAGTACCAAGCAGTAGTTCGAATAGGGCTGTAGAAAATTGATTCACGCTCCCTAAGATTTAATGACTGAGGGGAATTGGGAAGAGATAACTCTTCGTCTGGATTAGTAAGTTCTTCAATAGAAATTAGTCCAGATGGAAGATCGTCAGTGACAATATTTCTTACCCTAGGTGAACCAAGATCGCTAGAAGTTGGTGAAATAAATCCCGAAGATGTTTCCAAAACAGAAGGTTCAGTTTCAGGTTCAGAGATTTCAGGTTCGTCAGCCCATTCACTAGTAGGAGAAATATTACCAGTAACTTCAGAAACTGAAATTGGCTCTTGAATGTGTTCTGTTATGGGTGTTTGATAATCAGGATGAACCACTATGGATGAAGTTCCAACTTCTGTTGATTTAATCCTACCGCTACTAGACGATACCAGAGCACGAAGCCCTTCAAGCTGACTTGGTGTATATTCAGGGGGTTTCCCTTGTAGTCTCCGGGATTGTCTTGGCAATTCCGCCACGATTAAATATTTAACTAATCACACGCAAACAAAGAAAATTTCAATGAAAACACCTAAGGCCTCTAAAGAAACAAAAAACTGAATCACACGCTTAAAAATCTAGGAATTCAAACCACACACAAACAGTAACTTCCCGTACTAAAAACACTAGTTGGTGATGAAATCCAACTTAGCAAATATTTAATACAGAAAGGGCGGTTGGAATAGTTACTCCGACAACCTGCTTAATGAAACAAACTGGCACAAGTTTCCTCACAAAACCATCTCGTGTGAAGAGAACCCCCCAGAGAGTCCAAGTGAGTCTAGTCGACGTCTGCTCCAGGTACAGTGAGATCTTTCCTTCACCGTCACCTTAGGAAATAATCTTAAGTTTGTGGACACTAAGGTTACCAATAGCAACAAATATAACTGGGGGAACAGTCTACGATCCGATCCCACGCGCAAGGGCAGAGTAACAAAGCTCAATCCCCTTGAAGGTTCCTCGACATGGTTAATCCGAGGTTTACCGACAAGTGACCCCAGGCTCCTCGACAATGGTTAATCCGAGGTTTACCGTTTTTAATGCGCGCAAAATCTTCTATCTTCCCCAATGAAATAGAATTGATTGTCTCAAAGGTTCGGACATGATCTCGTGATTGACTTCTTTAAGAGAAGCTTCCCAGATTATACAAATTACGATTGGGTTTATTTCCTACCGCAAGATTTGTCTACTTGTTTGTTTTACTACCTTGGAGATTTAATTACTCCCTACTCCAAGATACTAGCCTAAGCTATGTTGGTGATAAGAGCCCTAGAAAATAAAAAGATTGCTAGATGGATTTTAATTAAGCGTTACTTTTAAGAGTTGTTTCTTAAGTCAATGGGTGCGGAAGTGAAACTCTGATGGTGTGAAAACTCGACTTCCAAAAACATTAAAAATGCACCTAAAAATGATAATCAGATCGTTTCCTTTCAATGAAATTCTAATTAAGGAAAAGTTGGAGAATGCAATTCTTTTAATGAACAATTCCTTCTTTAAACATTAAGAGCAATTGAAAGAAAATATTTTTCTTTTCAGCAATAACTCAAAAATGAAACAAACTATCAAAGCTCATAAGAAAATCCTTTCACTTTCAAAAACTTGAAGCTACTAAACAAGTTTTCTTCAAAAGAGATCTACAAAATTCTATGAAAAACACTCAAAACTATCAAACTAATTCTGAGACCTACAAATTTTAATAATCTAATTGAATTAAAGCTTTAAGAATTTATTTTTTTTGAAGAAGGTTTTACTTAGCTATTCAGCAAACTAAGGGTCTATTCGTTCAGAATAACAAACAGATCAAAAACACTCAATTATGTTTTTATAAAAAATGAAATTCAAAACCCAATAACAAAGTTTCTTTTCGAAGATTTGCAAAGAAACAGGTAACTCTATTTCTTAATAGAGGATGACTTCACAATCAGGCTAGAGTCAGCAAAAGACAAAAGACCAATGTAATCTCAGGTATTTTAAATAGTCAATGCTTCGAATCGCTACAAAGACCAAGTGAACGACAATCCAAAACGCAAAACTTCTAGAAAATCATCAAAACACCAATACTGCTAAGATTCATTCACAGAAAGATTTTGACAGAAACAATCATCAATCTGGGCAGAAACCAAAAAACTCTAAATCACAATAAAGATAAACTAAAGAAAGAAATCCAAAGTTTTTCAAAATTTTAACAGGGTCCGCAGGCTTGCAGAAGTAACAGGTGCGGTACCGCACTATTTACTACAGAAAAAATGTGAAACTTCCTGCACTGTGCAAAGAAGGCAAAGTGCGGTCCCAGGAAAAATTAGAGAAAAACATAAAAGATCTCAAAATTTTCAAAAACAGAGAAAACCTAAGCTACCCAGGCAAATGTCTATCAATCAAAAACTAGGAAAAACGTTTTCTCAAATCAAAATAAAAGAGAACCAAAAACAACAAGTTCTTTCCCCAGTGGAGTCGCCAATTTGTTGGAGGATTAATCCATCTTGCGGACAAGACCGATCTCCCTAGTACTAAAAGTATATAGCAACAAACAGCCAAATAGACTAATCTTTCTCTAAGCATATACGATCTATGAAAAGCTCTATAGAGGTGTTAAGGACTTACCATTTGTCCAGTGCTTGTTTGAAGTCGTTATTGTCCCTCACGCGCTTGAAGAAGTTTTCCTCGTTAACCTGCAGTCACAAACAAGAAAAATATTACATAGCACCTATATAGAAATCATCATAAACCATGCTTATCATAGTGATCAAGGAATCTATGAAATAAACCATTGATTGAAAGCTTATTGAGAAAAATGAGTATGTTTGTATTAATTTCAAAAGAAGAAAATCCTTACAACCACGAGCCTTGATGTTGCTGGGACTTTGGTCAGGAAGCCGGAATCGCCTTTGCTGATAAGCTCTACACTCCTCCAATCAAGATGAATAGAGGTATGTAATATTTCCTCACCAAAGTCTTAATTAGCGAGTTTGAATCTCATGACACTTAACTTCAAATATTCTAAAGCTTCAACTCCCTTTGAGGCTGATGCCTCTTTTTATAGTAGAATAAGGGAAGTTTTATGTTCCAGCTATGAAGGAATAGAATCCTCCTTCAAAGGGATAAACTCCTCACATCGAGGTTAGCTCCATAAGGTAAGGGATACATGCACCTCATAAGAGCGGTTCTATCACGCAAGATATTTTACGGAAGCTTCTAAATTCACTTTTTATTGAGCTTTTTGGAAATTGCTTGTGCCATTTTTATCTTCTGGGGGTCGCACCTATAACAAAGAAATTGCGTTCGAGTGCGCAGGGATAGCTTAACATTGGGTGCGGGACCGCGAGGAAGATAATAGTGAGAAAGTGCAATACCAAAGTTTAGGAGACTTTTAGGAACTTTTCACGATTTTCAAGACTTGACATGAGAGCGATATGTTAGACTTGCAAAGGGAGAAGTATGAGTAATAATGAACTCATACACATGGCAGAATGTCAGGATGACAATTTTCAGTGTAACATAGACCTGTGATCGTTTTAATATGCCTTTATTCATGGTTTTTTGATCCAATGATGGAATTTCATTATACTAATCGGTTGTGTTGTTGTTGAGTCATGAAGTTCATTTAGGAAGGGGTATGTAAGTCTATTAACTTGCCTATGGTTATCATGTATTACTCAGTTTTTTTTATATGAAATATAACTCACTCTTAATTAAGTGTTTAGGGCTGACTTCCTCTCCCTTCAATCAACCAATGAATCTTGGATTGAGCTTGTCATTTCAAAGTGTAATGTGCAACACTTGCACTATTGTCACATTTCCATGTCCCTTATACATCGCCACCTAAGGAAAAAGTGTTTATTTCTTAATTTTATTTGTATGTATTATCATGTAGGTTTTTAATGATGATGATGGTGAATAATGCCCACTAAGACCGATATGTTCAATCGAACCTAAAGAGAGGAGATTAATTGAGACTCTTTCAAAAAAAAAAAAATCATCAAAATGAGGGAAATAAGTGTTCCTATATCAATATAGTTTTGTTGGTTTATCAAGTCAAGAAGGTTGGTATTCTAAAAAATGTTATGGAAATGAGATCAGATGTGAGTAAGGAAATCAAAGAGAAATTTTGGTTCATATTCTAGCTTCTTAGTATCGCAAAGGTGATACATTCTTTCATCCCAATGTGTTTTGGGAATCGAGCAACGCCCAGTTTCACTTCAAAGCTCATGAAAATTAGTTTTTATCTTCGCAATGTCCATTTTTTTCTTAGCATTGGTCAAGTCCAAAAGATAATTATGGTTAGCAAGAGTGAGGTTGATCACCTCCTTATAATACTTTAGTTTCATTTTCCTCTCTAGCTCCTTATCATCCCACAACTCTTCCTTACATTTGGAAGTAATAGCATTTATAATCTTACCCTTCATCTCTAAGATGATCTCCTCCTTTGTCCCCCAATAGACGATCCAAGATTGGGCATCCTTGTGCCATTCCTTCTTGAGCTAGAGATGAGGTTTTTGGCTCGAGTTAGAAGCGATTTTCGGGAACCTATTGACTTCCATGTTGTAAATTTCCTTCTTATACATTAGATACCTTAACATATACATGCTTTCAATGGGGAAAGGCTAGATTCAATAAATAAGATAGGATAGCGAGTATTTCCTTTAATATTGAGGTTATATGTTATAAATTTCTTTTGGATCAACTCGATCTTCCTCCAAGATTCTCTAGATATGTAGCAACCCCAAAACTCACAACCATATAAAATAACAGGGGTGACAAGAATCCCAAAAAGGAAATTCTTCTTACTCCAAACCCAGAGATCAGTCGACTTACAATTATTTTCAAGCTCATAATAAGCTTTTCAGCCTCCAATAATCCTTTTCTCAATGTTATAATTCTAGTTGAGTTGATGATGAATGTTGATACCTAAATATTTATATGAAGAAACCTTATCCAAGTGATTTTTATCATGGTTGAACTTTTTGGATTTAATAATCATGAATTTAGTCTTGTTAGTATTAATAGACATACTCATCTTGGCATAGTAATCATGAAGAATTTTAAGCTGCTTGTCGAGATCATCATAACTTTTGGAAAAAAGAAGCCAAAAAAAATATTATTATTTTTTAATTATATCACAATAACTTTAAGTGTTAATTATTTGTTCCATCCCTCGATACTTGAATATTTTAAACATTTAAAACTATACAGTTAACATTTTATTGAAAAGAAATAATAAAAACATTTGAAAAAACCCTTTAAAATATTTATAACCTAAACCCTGTGAAACCATTTAATTAAAAAAAAAACTTAGTGAAAACATTGAAAATGAAACTTTAATAACGTTATCCAAATTGTTTGAAGAAAACCTTTAAACATATACATTTAACCAGCATAATTTTTATTTTTTATTTCAATATCTTTAAAAAATCATAACTTAAAAGACCCCAAAAAATTAGGCATAGAAGAGTGTATTTGAAATATCCTCTTTCACCTACACTCCATGATAAGGGAGGGGAATGTAATGCCCATTAATCAAGGCCTATGTTTATTAAAAAAGGATTTGTTTCATTTTTAATTAGTTTAAAAAAAAAAAAATTATGCAATTATATAATTATTTTTTTCAGCTTTATTTCAACAATATATTTTATAATATATTTAAAATGTAGATAATTCGTTTTATGAACATATTCAAATAAATTTGATAAATAATATTGTGGTGTTCCTCCCAAGTCTATTTGATTGGATATGTCTCCTTTCCAATTAAGAATTTTTTATTTGGCTTCCTATCTCGGGAAACCTCCATAGGTTCCCTAGCTTTTTGAACCCAAATCTAGAACTGATATTGTAGTGTGTGTTCAACCTCTAGATGTCAAGCACAATCTCAACTCCAAACTCCACAATAAAACTACTAAGTTTCCTTCTCCCACCTCTTTTGGCGTCCTCCACTCCAAACTAAAACTTCACTTCATTCCGCCACTCCCAAAAACAAGAACCAACCAAAACCTAACCTAAGAAATTGGCCCCTTCCTCTTATCTCCCCCTTCCAAGTGTCCGCATATCCCCTTTAATTTTCTATCTACCTTACTTATGAAAGGGCCCCTTAAAATTTCTTGAGTCCAACCCACTTTATCTCTCTCACCAACCTTCGTTTCCTCAAGTTAATGTGCCTTGAGTGGTAAAGTCATTGATCCATCTACACTCCACAATATAATAATTACATAATAAATAGTACAATCTTAAAAGTATATTCAAAATCAATGGATTACGTAAGAACCCATTTTACTTTAATATTAAATTAATCATAAGAAAATATGCATTGGTAATTAATTATTAATCATTATTAAGTGATAATTATTTAATTAACTACTAATTAACCTAATGGGCTAATCAGAGCGATACATTAATTAATATTTAATAATTAAGCTACATTATGATTTAACCATTATTATAGATCATAGAATACTAGCATATTTGTGCGAGGTCTCGGTATGTAGCTAGCATACACATACCTTTTTGTATAATAATAACATTAATAAGGATCTATCAGAGCAATCAATCTCACAATAGGTAGGCTAATAACCTAGCATTGCATAATAAGATTATGGATTGAGCATTACATACACCCTTCCTTCAGACATTTTCATCCCAAAGTTAGAGTTAAGAGGATATTAACAATGAAGGAGTAATATGTCAATTAGTCAAAACAAGGAGAAATATGTAGTAATGAATATTAAGTAATAGCATATGAAGAAATCACTTCCAATATGGAGTTAACAACTAGCCTATATCCACCCATCCTTCCTAACATACTTTTTCTACCATCATATTTTTCCTCTACTACATTATACTATGGTATTGGCCATGTTGATTTAATAACTAATAGAACCAAAATGACAGAAGCATCAAATATATCAGCCTAACTTCCCCAAAAAAAATTGACAGACACCATCACACATGTAGGGGAGTGTGTCTATCATAGATCTCCCACGACTCTAGTTTTGGAGGTTACATGGTGGGAAATGCCTCCACCACTCCTAAAATAACTAGGGTCAACACCCTAACATGGACCACACTATGAAGTTAATTCTTGGTGCTTGTCATCAAACTATTCAGTCAAGCAATCATGTTACCTGTAAATCTTCACCTTACCAATGTCATGACAATTCACATTAATTAATACAAAGTATAATTGAACAATGTACATCATACCATTAATTTTCCAATGTCTCGACAATGGCCAACTACTAGCATGGTTCTCTAGCTATCACATGGTTCCTTTCAAACTTGCTGGTTAGTTCTCATACAACCATATGCATAACACACACACACACACACACATACATGTGATCCTAATTATAATATCATGAGATCCAACATCCACATACCAAAATCTCGCAATTAACATCAACATGATGGAAGTAAATAATACATCAAATATTTAATTAAAAAAACCCATAATTTATCCAGTTTTTTTATATATAAAGTCCATCTATCCAATTTTAAGTGCAACAATATTACAATTTGTAAATAGTGCATCCTAAAAATTACAAATAGAGACTTGATACAAGTAATTTCCTAGGTCAAAATGGGGTGTCACAAGTGGTCAAAAGTGAGAGGTAGTCTCGACATATGGTTTCTGCATCCTCCCAGGTAGTAGACCTTAGGCTATACTTGTCCTATTGGATGTTAAATTGGTCCAACAAGAAATGCTTGAGCTCTCGAACTTTATGATCCAATATGTTATCACCAAATTGAGGCTAATGGGTTGCTTCAACAATCAACTCAGAGTAACTATTTCAAACCTAATTTTAGCTGGAAATTAGCCTTTCCAGTCTTAGAGGCTCTCTCAAGGATAAATATGATATTAGGTAAATGAAGATCAATAGATGGCTAACTCTAAAATTGGCTTTAAATGTATTTTTGTGCAGTTGAAATATGTAAACAAATAACTACCATTGGGTGTATGGGGTCAATATAAAAACTCAGTTGACATATGAAACTTATCTCATGGAAGTTGAGGCATGTGTATTCAGATGAAACATAAAATTTACAGCGGACTAGATGTTTGAAGGAAGTTAGAGCATGTTGAACATGAATTCTAAGTAATCAAACAACTAGGATACTGAAGATATAATAACAGAATATAAAAGATAGACACTCATAAGAATACCAATGAATCTCAGGTAAAAAGAAGTCTACTGCCACTGTATATTATTGATAAAAATATTTACAATAATAGTCTACAATATAACATCCATCAACCCTCTCTCCATCTATATTCTGCCTATTTATAATTTTAGGTACCTTTACAATGAGATCTGCTATTTTTAGGAATTTGAAAGCTAATAGGACTCTAATACACTTTATTACATTTAACAGACCTTAAAATCCCCATGTTTGTTGATATACATCAAAAAACATCATGTGCATGAGGTGGAAATGACCATGACTGAACAATAAATACCCCAACTAAGTTAGGAGATCTGTCTTCTGAGCTTTGAGGAGGTGATGTCATGTTTTTTGATGTGGTTTCCATGATGATTTGGCAGTTTGAACAGCTTTGTCGAGGAGTGTGTCTTCATCCAAAATTTCAACTAATGATTCCCAACCTTTCCAGCTGGTTGGCCTGTTCCCAAAAGACAATTAAGACTTGAAAAATCTCAAAATTCCTCTTCGCTGCTAAAACAGAGGACTTCTAGGCAAGTCTATAATGAGAGTTTGTAGCACTTTTACTTTGGCCATCTCTGCAAATAGTTTTCCCTCTTTGTTGATTGGAGGATGTCTGGTCTGTATAAACATCTAAAGACACGCCTTCACCTTCTTTATTTTTGACACAATCTGTCATATATTCCAAAAAAACATCTTCAATGAGTTTGTAGTGTTTTGTTGGCTTTAAGCCTGAGACATGCTACGAACTTACCTAATAGACAGCATGCTTGAAAATTATTTATCTCTTCTTCAAAATTTCTCATGGATATGTAAGTGATGAACTATAATGAGGCAAAAAATATTTTAAAATGTATTTCACCCCCTTTTAAGCAGCAATAGCTTCACCCTTGGCAGTAGTGGTTTCAGCTTCAACAGGTTCATTTATCATTGTCATATTTAAGCCCTTTTTCTTGAGTTCTGTTTGTACCATTTCCATATGCACCTCCAACTACTTCACTTGACCTTTTAGCTTCGTTATCTCTGCCTGTAGCTAGATGTTCCTTTTCCTTGTGTGCTTCATCACTCTGCGTAAAGGGATGGTTCTCTTTAGTAGTTTTTAACCATTTGTTAGGGCTTCATCATAATAATTAATTATTGAGATTCAACAAGATGATGATCCTAGTGAAAATTAAGCACCTACACTAGGTGGGGCCCGCAGGCTATTTTTAGGTGATATGTCTATTTTTAGAATTTGGATCAAAGTCTATTTTTAGCAGTAATATATTTATAGATGGTCGAGAAAATTATATGGATGGATGGGCGTCTATATTTGGAACGCATGTGCGAAGTTGTTTCATGGAATGCATGTCTAAAAATAGAATGCATGTCGATTATTGTTAGCCCTTAACAATAATTAGACAATAAATAATAATCTATTATCTTGAAGAACTTGATGATAGTTAACTGATGGGGCAAACCAGTTAATTGAAGGAATTTCGAGTTCAAAGGTTGGTTGGCGGGACATGCTAGTGGACTTCGTTGTAACTGAGTGATACAAATTTGTAACAGAGTTGGATGTGTAGTTATGTGAGTTGTAAAGTAGTTTAACTCAGTTGTGTTAGTTGTAACTAGTTGTAACTAAATATACACTAGTGAGAGATCAGTGAATTAAATATTAAATTAATTCACATGGAGTGATCTCACATGCAACTGAAGATTTACTACTGTTAACTACATGCATGTCAGATCCAGTGGAGACCCAGTTGAGAGATAGGTGAAAGGGACAGTTTGACTATCAGTGGTGACTATAGTGGGTGCACAAGTGCAACCAACCACACATTGGAGATGCCAATTAGGATTGTGTATTTAAGGCAAGGCAAGATCGCATTCATTCAAGGATTGTGATCAGCAGGGATTGCACAGTGGAGGCAGGTTGTTAGGAGGCATTAAATTGGTGCATGTTTATGCCAATTTTTGTATGACAATGTGAGACAATTGTATATTGTACTGAGAGATATTGGAGTAGAGTTGTGTATGATATTGTTTCATGATCCATGATATATACATAATATATGATATGGGGTTTTTATCTTTATGCTTTCCCGGTAAAAACATATGTGTCATGTGTGATTGATCTTTCTTCATGTGTTTGCAATTGGCGATTAAATTTCTGCAAAGATTTTAGTAGAAAGATTCTATATTTAACAGTGGCATATAATTTTTAGATCAGGAGAATCCAGGCAATACATAATTGTATTAAAATTTCTACATGGTATCAGAGAAAATAAAATTTCAATATTGAAGCAGTAGCTGAGTTTGTTGGTGGAAACAATTCGAATTTGCTGCAAGAATTTCTTGGTGTGACAGTTGAGTAAACATCGAAATGGATTTCAATGGTTTGCGGTTAGAGTATGCACTCAAGGGTAGCTCGAACTACATTTCATGGAAGGATAGGATGGAGGCTATTCTTAAAGATAATGGCTTGAAGGAATTCATTGACAATGATGATCCTAAGCCCACTTCAACGGATGTTGCATTACTTGATGCCTGGCAAAAGAAAGTAGAGAAGACAAGAAGGATTATGTTGGAAGGTGTGAGAAACCATATTGTCTCAAGCCTTCGTGGGAAAGGCACTCAATTTTCAATGTGGAAGGCTTTGACGGATCTTTTCCAAAGCAACAACGACCATAGGAAATTACCAATGAAGGATAAACTCAAAAATATCAAGATGGAAAATGGCGACAATATTCCTAAGTATCTCACATAGTTTGTCCAATGTCGGGATGAAATGGGGAGTGTGGGAATGACTGTTGCTAATGATTATTTGGTGAGTTTGGCTCTCTTGGGACTTCCTAAGAGTTGGCATAGCTATCAAGACTCTATCAACGGATGGGAAAAACTGTCGGATTGGGAACGACTGTGGTCGAATCTAGTGCAAGAGATGTTCAGGCAGAACACCAGAGATGGATCTTCATCAAAGCATGATGATGAAGAGCATTGTGCTTTGGCTGCCAAAGCAAGGAAAGGTAAGGGGAAGAAATCCCATTCAAAATCCGAGGCTAAAGGCAAGAAGCTAGATTTGTCCAAGGTGAAGTTTTTTCATTGTCACAAACATGGGCATCTCGCCACTAACTGCCCGTAGAAAAAGAATAACAAGAAGGTTGCTAGAGCTATAGCTGGTGAGGCCCTTTCCTCGCAATTTTAACTTGATTTCTCTTTGATCACATGCTTGGTTTCAAGCGCAATGGGATCAGTGTGGTATATTTATAGTGGTGCTTCCTTCCACATGATGAGAGATAAGGAGTTTTTCAATGACTTGGAGAAGAAAGATCTCCAAATGCATATAGAGATGGGCGACGATGGTAGATACAGTGCAACCGGCATTGGAATCATTACATTTGAGAGGGAGTCAGGTAAACCATTTATGTTGAAATATGTTATGCATGTTCCAGGTCTAAAGAAGAACTTGGTTCCGGGCCATGTATGTTGGAGGAGGAGCTATGACGTTGTTTTCGATGTAGTGTTTTTCAAGGATAAAAACTGGGTCAAAAACAAGAGGATAGCGATTCGAGTCAATAATCTCTACAAGCTGGAGGTAGATGGATGTGCTGCAATGGTGGGAAAAGTAGAAGAAGCGGTGAGTCGGGATGAGGGTGAATTATGGCACGACGATTGGGCCAACTTCATGTCGTCAATATTTGCAACAGATTTCTACCGAATTCCCATATACACTTGTACGAAGTTATCGCTAGTAAGGATGTACTATGCGGTAATTTTGTGAAGACCACCTTCATGAAAATATACCTAGGCCGGGTGATCCCCGAGAGAGATTCTTACACAGACGCAGGGCAATTCTCTCCGTTTCAACATAAAAACATAGGTATTATGTTATTTTTGTTGATGACTATTCTCATAAATGTTGGATCTTATTCATGTTAAGAAGGATCAAACATTATCAAAGTTCTTTGAGTTTAAATCATTGGTGGAGAAAGAGTTGGGGAAGAAAGTGAAGGCTCTGCAGAGTGATAATGGTGGTGAATACATCTCAAACGAATTCAAATACTTCTGTAGCAAGAAGGAATTCGAAGAGAACTCATAGCGCCTCATAACCCATAGTAGAATGGGGTCATAGAGAGGAACAATAGAATGATCATGGGTGTTGCATGAGCTATGCTGCATGATCAGGGCCTACTAATGCACTTGTGGGTGGAAGCATGCAATAATGCCGTTTATGTGCAAAACCGTTGTCCTCATAGAGTACTTGGCATGAGTACACCTGAAGAAGTGGTTGGTAAGAAACCGGGACAGCCAATTTAATATTTTTGCCTATATGTTTATCTGCATGTGACCAAGAAATGCCGTGAAGAAGTCGAGCCGATCAGCCAAGTTGATATTTGTGGGTGTACGTAAATACCTATAATTATCGCGGTGTATTTTCCAAAAATGGTAATGATTGTGGTGCTGATGAGATATAAAATTCGATGAGGGGAAAACCATGCACTTGTCGCTTAAGAGGGAGCTAGACTTGCATGCAAAGGAGCAATTGTTGTTTCCCAAAGATGAGTCTCTAGATGTGGATCAGCCACAGGTGGAGGTTCATGGAGTGGAGGAGTACACTCACGCAGAGCCAAACATCATAACTGGCAGAAGGCGTACTAATGTGGCCGAGAGGCTGGTGCTCGATGCAAAGACACGTAAGGATTCCCTATTTCACAACGCAGACAGAGACAGTCTCCTGACCGATTCACTGGATACATGGCTCTCATGAGAAAATGTATTGTGACTTGCCCATCTTCCTTTCAGGAAGCAATGCAGGAGCCCACATGGGTAGATGAAATGGTGGAGGAGTATGACTCCATTGTCAGAAACAGTGCTTGGAAAATTGTTCCAAGATCGGTTGATAAATCAGTGGTAGGTTCAAGATGGATCTACTAGGTAAAGCAAGTTTTTGATGGGAGTGTTGAGAAGTATAAGGCAAGATTTGTGGCCCAAGGCTTCTCACAGATCAAGGGGATTGATTATGAAGAAACCTTTGCACATGTCACATGATATACTTCCATAAGGACCATCCTTGCTCTCTCAGCGCAGATGGGTTGGCACATTCATCAGATGGATGTGAAGATTGTGTTCCTTAATGGGATCACTGAGGAAGAAGTGTACATTGAGTAGCATGAAGTATTTGAGATATTCAGCAGCGAGTTGCATGTGTGTAGACTCAAAAGATCATTGTATCGCTGAATCAAGCACCCCATGCTTGGTACACTCAGATCAACAGCTATTTCACCAGACTTGGCTTCACCAAGAGTGAGGCGGATGCAAACCTATACCAGATTGTGGTGGAGGGTAAGCTTTTAATCATTTTTATTTATGTTAATGATTTAATACTGACTGGTGATGAGCAGTTGATACATTCATGCAAGGAGGACCTTGCAAAGGATTTCGAGATGAAGGATATGGGCCTCCTTCACTATTTCCTTGGATTCAAAATATGGCAGCAAGAAGGTGAACTGTTTGTGTCTCAAGGAAAGTATTCAAGGGAGATACTCGGTAAGTTTCACATGGAGGGTTGCAAACTGATGGATACTCTTCCTAGAAACTGGAGGAAAGAGGAAGCTACATCTAGAGAGGTAGTGTATTTTTTTGTCTATCGACAGTTGGTGGGTTTTCCCATGTATTTAGTTAATACAAGACTAGACATATGCTATGCGATGAACCAGCTTAGCCAAGCGATGATAAAGCCTACCAAGATCTTTTGGAAGGTGGGAAAACATGTCCTGAGATATCTCAGGGGCGCATCTGAGTATGGATTATGGTACAGAAAAACGAATGAGGTCAATTTGCATGGCTTCACAGATGCAGATTGGGCAGGTAACCTAACAGACAAAAAGAGCACATCAGGAAGGTTTTTCAGTATTGGATCTACAGTTTTTTCTTGGTACAGCAGGAAATATAGATCCGTGGCACTCATTTCAGCGGAAGCGGAATACATGGCAGCAAGTCAAGCTGCATGTGAAGCTGCATGTCTAGATGAGGAAGAACCTGGTCGATTTGTTCAGTTCTCGTTTAGATCCTACAGTGATTCATTGTGATAATCAGAGTTACATTAAACTCTCGATTAATCTTGTGTTTCATGATAGATATAAGCATATAGATATCTAGTATCATCATATCAGATATTTTGTGCAACGGAAGATCATGTTGCTTCAGTACATTCCCACGGAAGATCAGGATGCAGATATTCTGATGAAGGCACTCACCAGGAGAAAATTCAAATATCATAGAGACAGGATCGCGGTGAAGGATAATGCCTTTCTTATTGAGAGGGAACATTGAGATTCAACAAGATGATGATCCTGGAGAAAATTAAGCACCTACACTAGGTGGGGCCCGCAGGCTATTTTTAGGTGATATGTATATTTTTAGAATTTGGATCAAAGTCTATTTTTAGCAGTAATCTATTTATAGATGGTTGAGAAAATTATATGAATTGATGGGTGTCTATATTTAGAATGCATGTGTGAAGTTGTTTCATGGAATGCATGTCTAAAAATAGAATGCATGTCAACTATTGTTAGCCCTTAACAATAATTAAACAATAAATAATAATCTATTCTCTTAAAGCTCTTGATTTCAGTTAACAAATGTGACAAACCAGTTAACTAAATGAATTTCGAGTTCAAAGGTTGGTTGGTGGGACATGCTAGCAGACTTCGTTGTAACTGAGTGATACAAAGTTGTAACAGAGTTGGATGTGTAGTTATGTGAGTTGTAAAGTAGTTTAACTCAGTTAAGTGAGTTAAACTCAATAGTGCTAGTTGTAACTTGTTGTAACTAAAGATACACTAGTGAGAGATCAGTGAATTAAATATTAAATTAATTCACATGGAGTGATCTCACATGCAACTGAATATTTACTACTGTTAACTACATGCATGTCAAATCCAGTGGAGACCCAGTTGAGAGATAGGTGAAAGGGACAGTTTGACTATCAGTTGTGACTATAGTGGGTGCACAAGTGCAACCAAACACACATTGGAGATTCCAATGAGGATTGCGTAGTCAAGGCAAGGAAAGATCGAATTCATTCAGGGATTGTGATTAGCAAGGATTTCACAGTGGAGGCAGGTTGTTAGGAGGCAGTAAATTGGTGCATGTTTATGCCAATGTTTGTATGACAGTGTGAGATGATTGTATATTGTACTGAGAGCTCTTGGAGTAGATTTTTGTATGACATTGTTTCATGATCCATGATATATATATAATATATGATAGTGGGGTTTTTAGCTTTATGCTTTCCCGGTAAAAACATTTGTGTTATGTGTGATTGATCTTTCTTCATGTGTTTGCAATTGGTGATTAAATTTCTGCAAATATTTTAGTAGAAGGACTTTGTATTTAACACTGGCATATAATTGTTAGATCGGGAGAATCCAGGCAATACATATTTGTATGAAAATTTCTACATGAATCTGCTCATTCACTTTCTCCTTAAACTCCTCTACCATATTTCTTTCTTTCTCAGCCTCTTCCAACTCCAGCTTTGTTTCAATGACCTCTTCCCTAGCTTCACTCAACTTCTCCTTTAAGAGATCCATTTCAGATTTTCCAGTGACCTTCTCCTTGCCTTTCCTCTACTTGATGATTTCTTCTTTTTTTGGAGATAGTTCAATGATTTCTTCTACCATAGGTTGCTTTCCCTTTTTTGTCTCTTTGGGATTCTTATCAACCTTGACACCTTTGGAAAATTGCAATAAAGTGAGAGGTTTTCTTGGTTTAAATACAAAGCCTACATCTTCAGTAGAAAGGTTAAGTTTCTTGGCAGTGAGGCCTTTCTTTTTCTTCTTACCTCCTTTGACCTCCATAGCTTTAACCATGAGGGTTCCTTCTATATCTATGGCTTGTAAAACATCATCAAGATTACCTTTTCCCACTATCTGGCTCCTAGTGATTCTTCCATGGCTCTTTTTGGTAGGTTTAGGCTTGCTGCTTGAAGATGTGGGCTGAGGTATCTCTGTCTTCTATAAGTGTTCCATTTCAACTTCCATGGGCTTTGTACTTGGTTGCATTTCTCCTTCATTTCCACCTTCTGCTTCAGCTATAGGCTCATTGTTTTTACTAGAAGGATCGGCCTTTTATTTAGGTGCTTTCTTAGGATTCAACACAACCACTTCATAGCCACTTAGAAAAATCAATGTGGCCCAGTATCTATTTAATTTTGTCAACTCTTCCATAACCAATAGCTTAATTAATCCATGATGGAAGATAGAGGTTTCACTACTAACATGCCTAACTTGTACTTTATCTGACATTTTTCCTAGGCTTATGAATAGGAAAAATGGAAGGTCCAAAATCTGCTTACCAGTGAAATGGAGAAAAAGCCTGAAGTGATATTGATATATCATGTGAAACCTACCTTCACTTGTGAAATACTTCTGAATCACCAGCAAGAGTTTGGATTAATTTTCCTTGAGACAGCTTCTTGGTATCCTTGAGGTCATATCCACTCCTATGTGCAAAAGCTTCAGGAACTCATCACAGTTCTGCAATTTAAATTTGGTGGCTTTAAACCACTCTTCCCTTGTCCTTGGAATTTTTGTAGCTTGGGAAATAGTTTCAGGAGAAACCGTGAAATTTAGTATGCCCACCTTTGATGCAGTGCCAACAAAATTAACTGCAAAATCCTTAGAAACTTGGGCATGATACCCCTGCAGCTTCTAACAAAACCTCATGCATCCAACACTAGTGAAGGCTACTCCAAAACTTGGATCTTCATTAACCAATTTTAAACCCATTGGATCATACCTGACCACTAAGCCCCCTTTGTTGGTCCTATTATGCATGGTCATTCCTTTCAAAACAATGTTGGCCTCCTTAGCAATATGACACCTACAAAAGACAATTACGCAAAGCAATAATCTTTCAAACAGAGGATGAACCTTCCTTAAGAGAACAGCAATAACTATACTCAGACAAAAGAGAGAAAAGGTGGTAGGAAGCAGCTCACAAGGATGATTTGAAAAAGGTAAGTTTGAATGTGAGATGAAGGAGGCCAAATAAGGAAAGAAAAACAAAATGATGGGATGATAATGATGATCACACATGCACCATGACTCCAAAAAACTAATCACATGACCTCAGATTGACCTCTATCCATTTTCAAATCGACACCTCATCCACTATCTTGTTGGTGCAGAAAAACACGAGTTCGTAGTGTTTTCTGTTATGAGTTTGGCAAATTCGCTACAGACTTGTCAGGTGATTCTGTAGCAAAAACAACCTTTTTTCCATATAATTCATTGTGGACTTAGGAAAAAGTGGACAAGTGGCTTAAACCTTAATTTGAACCAATGCGTGCAGATTTTTGGTAGATTTTTATTGACATTACCTTAATGAGATGACATGTGGGGACTATAAAGACTTAGGAGTATAACCAAATCATGAAATTTCATCAATTTTCATGAATTAACTCATCAACACGCTAAAACCTATACAAAAATACTTTCCTAACCAAATTGAATGTTATTGATGCTAACACAATATATGTAATAGTTCAACCATAATGGTTCCAAATTCTAATTCTTACAATTCCCTCCAATTTATTTTATGAGATTCATTAGCAACATAATGTCGTAGAACATATACATGAAAAACATCATGAGTTTTATGCAAGTGGAATGATAGTACAATATGATAAACAATTGGTCCAATTTTCTCTTTGATCCTAAAAGGTCATATAAATCAATATGACAACTTCATACCTTTTCCAAACCAAATAGTATTATTTTGGGTTGGATATCAATAAAACTTGGTACCCTAGATCATAACTTCAATCATTTTTGTACATCAATATAACTCTTATGTCTATCCTAAGCATCCTTTAACCTTTGTCTAAACTTAATCACCTTCTCCACCATTTCTTGTACCAATTCAAGCCCTACTAATATTCTATCCTACAACCTTTCCCAACTCAACAATGCCATGCATGGCCTCCCATACATAGCTTGATAAGGAGGAATATTTAAATATATAAGGCTATTTGAAAAGCTTTGCACTAAGGAGGCATCTTGATTGGACTGTGGTAATTGTTATTATAGGAAAACTCTACCAAGGATATGTACTTCTCCCATCGATTTTTGTTATACATAAAATACATTCTAAGCATGTTCTCCATAATATTATTTACTCTTTCAATCTTCCCATTTTTTTATGGATGATATGAAATTCTCAATTTCAACTGATTTCCTATCGTTGACTGAAAATTTGTCTAAATTTGAGATGTAAATAAAGGGTCTCTATTAGAAATGATCTTTGTGGGTAACCCATGTATCTAAATAATTTTTTTTATGAAAACTCATGCCACATTGGTGACATCATAAGTGTCTCTGATTGGGATGAAATAGGAACTTTTGGTCAACTTATTGACTATGACCAGGATAACATTGCACCTTTCTTATATGAGTGGTAAATCCACAACAAAATCCATAGATATGACCTCCCACTTAGGCATAGGAATGTCATGTGATTGTAGGAATCATGTTAGGTTGTGATACTCAACATTCAGTTGTTGGAATTCAAGACATTTAGTGAAAAAATGGAACTCAAATCACTTCATGCCTGCCCAAAAGAAAATATTCTTCATGTCTACATACATATTCTTCAAGCTAATTTGTTCATAGTAATGTTTTATACAGGACTCGCTGAGTATGGTTCTTTCTATATTCTCCTCCTCAAGGATATACATCCTTCCTTGAAATCCCAACAATCCATATGGTTCAAGGAGACAACCCTCGAATTTTGGTTCTATTAGCTTTCCACACTGGAAAACTAATGTAACCTTCAAATACCAATTCTCTCCAAAGTGTTTTTCTACCACATGATCCATTAAATCAACCCTTAATGGTATCAGGAAGAAAATATGAGGTATTTTGGTTAGTGCATTGACCACCAAATTCTCCTTTCCCTTGAGATACAAAATTTTGATACCATACTCACTCACAAATTCACTTCATCGCCTTTTTCTAGCATTTAGATCCCTTTGGGTGAAGAGATGCTTTAGGATCTCATGATTAGTCTTTAGCTCAAATCTTCTCCCAACAAGGTAATACCTCCAAAATTTAGAGCTACATTACCACTTCCAATTCTAAGTCATGTGGGGTAAGTAACTCCTCATGTTTCTTCAACTTCCTAGATGCATACTATATTATTCCCACTTATAGTTTATTTTTCCTTGGAAATTCAGAAACAAATTTATGTCTAAAACATGATCACAAACACACTAAAATGTCACAACACCAAGCACTTTTCACAGCGGAAAATGTACAACAGTGAATCAATGAAGTACACAAAAAAAATATACAGCACAAAAATTACTTGTATTACAAATTTAATACAACAAACATAGGCATCTCATACCATGGATCATGGCCTTTATAATTATCCCTAATATAAGGAAAACTAGGGCTTGATGTCAATAAAACAAGATAATCAATTTTCCCAAGAAGAAGAAAAACTTGACTTACTTGTTGAAGAAGCACTTACACCAGCCATTTCAGTCCACTTGCCTTGAACACCTAGAAGTTAATTTTCCACCTATACGTGTAGAGAATATTCTTATCCAATACCTCTTCCCTAGCTATTCTCAAGTTCCTCTGCAACTTCAAATTCCCTTGCACACATCAACTCCTCAATCTTCCTTCTATCAATGATCTATGTTGCTCCAAGTATCCTTGAACTTAGGCCTTCAAAAATTTCCTTATAATAGTGCTCTTTCTTCATAAAATCATCGTTCAGAAATACTTCAATAGTCTGCCTTCTAATGGTCCCCTAGCTACTCTAAGGGTCATTGTACTTAGAGCACACAAGTTGCCTTCACATAGTAACCAAGTTGTTGCTAGGTCACTATTCACAAGCTTCCAACTAACCAAAAACTTGTAGCCACATTTCTCATTCAATGTGACTCTACACAGCCTTCAATACATTGTCTTAACATGTCATAGTAGGACATAACATCAAATCATCACTTTTAACAATCTTCTCCATGCATTGTCCCTTCTTCCTTCACTTTATGATAGCCCTACTCTCTGTCCCAATAGGTTTCGCTTTTGTTCACACCTGAGGCTTGATTTGACCCTATTTAAGATCAAACAACACTCAAAAACCTTACACAAGAGATGGATATTCTACGACCCTTATCACAGAGCTAAACTAGACTTTTGTCTCACCTTTCCAGGTCCTTGGCCCTCTCTTATATGCACAAAACTTGAGTGAATATTATAAACTTGTAGGAAGAAAATTTTTTGGTTTTACATGCATAGAAGAAGGCCTAACTAGGGAACGAACTAACACAAAAAAATGACTTCAATCCTTCACAACAGAGCTCCTAAATGGGCGTGAAAATCATAGAGATAAACTCCCTCTTACTTGGGAAAAAGTCAAACTTCAAACAAACTTGAGAAAACCACAAATGCTCCAGCTTCGTCCTTCCTTAAGTCTTAAAACTCGCTGAGGTAACTCACACTTCTCTTGGAAAAAAAATAATTGATAATATATTCTTTCTTGGGTGTGACAAATGAGCTCATCTTTATCTATTTTTATAGTGTTCTTAGTGGAGTCGATTAGCCACCAAGGGTCACCACTTTTTCCTAAGTCAACCTAAGCCAATCATGCTTAAAGACCAATAACTTAAGAGAAAATTATTCTCATTTAATTTATACCACTCCATTATAGCCATAGGTTCCCCTTAGCCCATCAAGGGTGCCCCTGATGCATCCAATGAATAAACAATCCTTTTTCACTTAGGTATTTTTCCCACAACTTTGGGTACAAAGCCCACTACTTGGGTACATTTCCCAAAAAACCACATTTTTGTGGGTCAAATCCTCACAAAACTAATATCACAAGGTTTTTGGGAATACCTCTCAAGCTACACTCCCTCTTATCAAGGGATGTACTTCCAATACTCAAAAATAACTCTTCAGTGGCACTAGCCCAATCTCTGGCGTCCACCACTACAGCATACCCTACAGAATGAACCACATTATCCTTTGTAGTGTCCTGCTTCCAAAAGCTTACCACATCTTCCTTTCTTAATATTCCTTCAGCCCATTACACTATTTCTTCTTTCCAACTTTATAAGTCTTCTTACTCCCCACTAACCATCTGCTCTTCTAGGGTTGCAGATTCTCCCTCTAAACGTGGAAACTCCTGCTCGAACTTGAATCCCTTTGAGTCTCAAGAATATGCTTCTTCCCTTGATCTATAGGCTTTCCCATCAGCTATTATATACCATTCTTCCTAACTCCAATGATGGCTCCAATAGAGGTATAGTATTTGACTTGAGCATCGCTTTCCCTTCTCGAAATACCACCTCAAACCCCTCCGCCTCGATTACTGAGATAGACAACACATTGTACCTAATATATGGTACCCATAATACATCTTGAACTCATAGCATCCCACCTAAATCCATCGTGAATGACTCAATACCTAACCCTCTAATATATTTATGACTCTTGTCCCCAACCTCCATGTGCAACTTCGAGTCCCATGCAGTTAGATTTAAAAAATTCACATGAACCTATCATATGCTTTGAAGCTCTACTATCAACGTACCATGTAGCCTCATTAATGGTACCCCTAAAGAAATCAGAAACCAAATAAAATTCCTCCTCCAACCTTCTTAAGAATTCATCCAGCTCACTTGAATATGTAGCAGCCCAAACTATCTCATTCCTCTTCTCATTATCTCCCTTCTTATTTCACGAACACTTGCTCGCATAGTGACCATGCTTGACACATGTATAACACTTCAACTTTCTCAAGTCCTTCTTCAATTTTCTCTTCATATTTACTATAAGAGACATGTTATCTTCAACAAACTTATTTTTCTTGTGAAGATCCTTATCCCCTAGATCTTCTTAGATGAAGTCACTCCATAACTCGTTCCAGTCTAGCAGCTTATCTCAAGCGACAATCCCTTTGATAAATGGCTTCAATTCCTTAGAAAATCCCTTTTAAGTAGTCCTTGCCAGTTCATACTTTAGAACATTATCTCCAATGGCAGCAAGCTCATCACAAACTTGATAAAGTATCATCAGATACGGAGCCACACCTTCTCCATCCAACATCTTGGTGCTCTTCAACTTATCTCTCAATACCAGCAATCAATTCTCATTCTTATTGTAGAAAAAGTCCTGAAGATATTCCCACATCTCATGGGTAGCGTTCTTCTATTAGACTAGGGATCAAGTAATACTTAACACCATCTAGGATGATGAGCTTAACCTTCACATCCAACTCTTCATAAACTTCCAACTCCTTAGAGCATGTTGGTTTCTTAATCTCCTTGTCGAAAAACCCCCAAATATTGTTCACCAACAAGACTAGATTGATCCTTTCCTTCCAAGGACTATAGTTGGACAAGTCATCAAATCTATCCTCCTACCTCATACTAGTGACCATCTTCACCATGTTTCTAGTCCTTCAAAAATAAGGAAACCAACTCCCTCTTTAGTTTTACATTGTCCACACTCTGATTTAATTTTCTCTTCAAAGTAGCTTTGATATTGTAGGGCAATTCACTTGCTTAAATCACTTTCATTAAATTATCAACCAGGGATACTCATAAGCTTGTGATGATGCTAGCAAAATATATGTAGGAGTAGGCAACTGACTCTAAGCTAAGATAAAATTATTCATTGATCCATTTGGAGTGAGCTCAATTCTCCTAAGATCAAAGTGAAAAAATATTCCATAAATCCATGAAAAGATGATCTACAAGCATGAATAAGAAAATAATTATTTTAACTTAATCAGAATCAACACAGAAGAGGCTCTAATTCTAGACATCCGGGTTGTCCTTCCTTTGATTTATTTTTCAACTAAAACCAAACACACAATAAAGAATAACAATTTATTTAAGAAAGAAAGAGGATATGAATGCATAGAAAGATATTTCAGTCCAAGTCCACAAAGAAGGGGCTCCAACTTGGAGACCTTGGTTTTCCTTCTTTATCCAAAATTAATCACTGAAATTTAAGAAAGCAATTGATTTAAAAAGCAAGAGGAGATGAATGCATTTTAGTCCAAGTCCACAAAGAAGAGGCTCCAACTTGGATGCTTGGGTTGTCCTTATTTATCCAAACTTAATCATTGAAATGAGATCAAGTCCAAAATCTAAATTATTAGATAAATTTACATCTAAAACTAAATAATGGAAATTTATGTAAAATGAAGATTTATTCTATTCCATAATAATTTGGATACATGCTCCAAGATTCCTCCTCTTGGAATGGACTAGGCATTCCTATTTATACATTAAATTGAGATAAATAACAAAGATTTGAGATCCACAAATGTCTAATGTGGTTGTAACCATGTGCTAACACTTAGCAAGTAACTTCTCTACAAATCCTCTCAAAAATATCTAATATATTTGATAAGAAATTTTATCAAAAGTTCCATGATTCTTCTCCATAAAGTATGCTTGAAGGAATCTCCCAAATCTTCATCAAATCTTCAAGGGGTTGAAGAAGAAATTCGAATTTTCTTGGTGGTCAAATATGACATCGTTGAAGTCTTCAAATACACCTACAAACATAATGAAACTCATCCCACTTCCTTATATAAGTGAAAACATGTTATTTTTCCAAAATTTAATCATAAATTCACTCAAAAACACTAAAAAATATGCATTGGAAAATAATAAGTCTAAACCCAATGTAATCATGAAAATAGTTTAATGTAAGGGTAAGGGAAGAGAAATATGGTTTAAAAGTGAAGTGAAAGGTTGGTAAAAATATGGTATTTAGGCGACCCATTTGATACCATATTTATTTTTCCTTGGAAATTCAAAATTGGGCCTATTTCTAAAACACAATCACAAACACACTAAAATTCCACAACACAAAGAACTTTCCATTGTGGAAAATGTACAACAATTAATTAATGAAGTACTTGAAAAAATTATACAGCCCAAAACTTGCTTGTATTAAAACTTTAATACAAAAAACATAGGGCTCCCATACTAGGGATTATGGCCCTTTAATTACCCTTGATACAAGGAAAAATAGAGCTTGATTTCAACAACACATCAAAATTAATTTGTCGAAGAACAAGAACAACCATACTTATTTGTTGAAGAATCACTTACACTAGCCCTTTTAGTCCACTTGCCTTGAACACCTAGCAGGTCCTTTGCCACCTATACTTGCAGAGAATATGTTGCTTCAATATCTCTACCCTAACTACTCACAATTTCCTCTACAACTTTAGATTCCCTTACACACACCAACTCCTCAATCTTCCTTCTAACAATGATTTATGTTGTTCCAAGTATCATTGAACCTAGGGCTTCACAAACTTACTTCTACCAGTTCTCTTGCTTCATCAAACTCATTGTTCATAAGGTATTCAACACTCTACTTTCTAACGGTCCCCTAGCTGCTCTAAGGGTCACTGTACTTAGGGCACACAAGTTTATTTCACACAGTAACCAAGATTCTCCTAGGTCATTGTTCACATGCTTCCAACTAACCAGGAACTCACAACCACATTGTTCCTACAATATGGATGTAGAAAACCTTCAATATATTTTCCTAACATGTCATATTAGGAAATACCTTCAAACCATCACTTTCAACACTCTTCTCCATGTATAAACCATTCTTCGTTCACTTTATGATATCCCTACTCTTTTTCCCAACATCTCGCACTTTTGGTCACATTTGAGGTTGGATTTAGCCCTCTTTAAGATTATACAACACTCAAAAACCTCGAGCAAGAGTAATGAGATTTTGCAACCCTTATCACAGAGCTAAGCCAAACGTTTGTCTCACCTTTCTAGGTTCTCGGCCCTCTATTATATGTATAGAGAGTTCTAGGCGAAACTTGTGTTGGTTGTACATGCATAAAAGATTCCCTAACTAGGGCATGAACTAACACAAAAAAATGACCTCAATCTTGCACAAAATACCTCCTAAAGGGGTATGCAAATAATAGAGATAGATGTACCCTTACTTGGGAAAAACTTGGCCTTCAAACAAACTTGGGAAAACCACAAATTCTCTAGCTTCATCCTTCCTTAAGTCCTGCAGCTCACTGAGGTAACTCACACTTCTCTTGGAAAGAAAACACTTGAGAAGAGATGCTTGCTTGGATGTGAGAAATTAGATCAACCTTATCTCTTTTTATAGTGTTCTTAGTGGAGTCGATTAGCCACCAAGGGTCACCAATTTTTCCTAAGCTGGCCTAAGACAATCATGCTTAAACTCCAATAACTTAAGAGATAAAATTCTTCTCATTTACTTTCGCCCACTCCATTTTATCCATAGGTTCCCAATATCCCATAAAGGGTACCCCTCATGGATCCAATGAATAAACAATCATTTTTTACTTGGGTGTTTATCCCACAACTTTGGGTACAAATCTCACTTCTTGGGTACATTTCCCACAAAACCAAATTTCTATGGGTCAACTCCTCACAAACCTAATACCCCAAGGGTTGTGGGAGTATGTCCCATGCTACACATTTCAACACTTCTTACATTAACACAACTTCTAATCCTTTCTTCAAATCCTCCATGCAGATTATGAAGTCCTTATCTATACCACTCACTTGAAGGATCATGCACTGGTTATTAACCTCTTCGACTCAATGAATGCAATGTTGCATTCATCCATCCACTTGTATCTAATTCCTTTGTGTTCTAATGTGGTTACGGGTTTCGCAATCTTCAAAAACCCTTCCAAAAATCTCCAATTTTAACTTATTATCCCCATGAATATTCACACCTTATTATTTTTTTCAGGAACTGGCCAATCCATTATGGCTTTCACCTACTAGCACAAGCCTAGCCAAATGCTTAACAACATCAGTGACAACAAATTGAGTGAAGCCATTGGAATTTTATTTCTAAATACTTATACAAATAACTCATCAAATAATTGCCTATATAACATATTTATATTATTGAGTAGTCACTTGGAATGTTTTTTATGCTTAACATCACACCTCTTGGCATTTCTTATTGGCATTTTGATGTGTTTGGAATGAAATCTTAACCATACTAATAATATAAAATGTTAAGTTTGGGTGTCAAATATTATTAATATGGACTCCATTCTCATATAATGCTTGACATACATTATGTAAGTTGATAATGTAAGGTATATTTAATGATTTGGCATGTTTATTGTGAAAATATGTTGATGTAATCATCCAAAACACTCTTTTTTCCCTTTAAGCCCACAAAGTCATTTGGAAGAGTGAGTTTTGTTTTTTTGTTAATTTTTTTCCATTATCTTTTCATGAAATTTTCCCATAAAATTGTATATCCTCATTTTAATTTTCCATTCAAATAATAAATTTGATTGGTAATATGAATTGGTAGCCAAAGCAATTTTGTTTGTTGTGTTCTTCATGAAATATAACTTCACTTTATATGCAATTTATACCATTTCTTAGTTTGGTATTTTTTGAAACAATGAAATCTAAATTCAATCGATGTATTATTTATTATTTGGTATATTTCATAACCAATGTATATTCCCATCATTCTAAAAGCTACTTAAGTTAACCTTCTACAAAGCAATCTCAAGGAAACCAGTTATTGGGAAGGTAGTCATTGGACTTTTTCAGGCCCAAATAGACATAAGTTACAATGTAAAAAAGAATTCAACCCCTTGAATATCACTACGAAAAAGTATTAAACAAATAAGGGAATCATGGCTAACATTGTTGTAAAATTAAGGAAACCATAAAATAGGATTCAGATTCATGCTTAAGATTGTTGTAAAATTAGGGAAACCATAAAATGTGATTATATTGTAGTTATAATTATTAGTATTTAGTTATTTTAAGGCGAAAAGTTTACTCTAATTGGTATATTTATGAAATATGATCTAGATGCACAAGTACGTTATACAATAACTATATTTACGCTGTAAGGCATATTTATTTGAAAACAACTCCCCCAGCTGCCACTGTGTACTTGTCTATACCCTTCGATGAAATGTTAGACGATTAAAATTTTTTGGACCCTAGGATTAATAATAGTTAATAAAAACTAATAGTTAAAGCTATAGGTATATAATATTTTAGACAACTGACCATGGTTTTGCTTCATACAACCAAGATTTTTCTTTGATGAGAGGGTATTACCATTCTTATTTCTTGGCTGTGGATGGTTGAGCTACACAGGTTAGATTCTTCTGAGATTTTGCCTTGCTTTAATTCTAGTTTTTTTTAGGGTTCTATAAAATTTTCTATTGTTCTCGCTTGCTCGATAACCTTTTCTGTAGAATTTGAGAGGGCTTCTGCTATAAAGATTTCCAATTTCTCATTTTCTGCATATGTAGAAATCTAGAAGCTGTGTCATTCTCTGTGCTTTCGATTTTCGATGCATTTCTGTGAGGGAGGAATTCACCAAGCTTTTTATCTCTGTATTTTTCACCAACTCCATTTTTTTGAAAGAGGAATAAGCACTGGTTGTAGCTTATTTCCTCGTTTTTTCTACATTTCATCTATAGTTTTTAGTTTTTTTTTTTTTTTTTTGTAATGGAAGATTTGCATAATCTGTCAGGCTTCTTTCTTCCTCGCGTTCCATTTTCAGAATTTGCAAACATTCTTGATCCAACACTGAATTTGCAAACTTTCGTGATCCAACACCATGGCTTTCTGTTGCATAATTTATCATGTTTTTAAATTATTTTGTTTGAGCTTTTGTGAGTTTCGGCTGTAGTTATTTTCTCAATGTCATACGATATTCATAAATGTATGTTTATGGCTATGAACTTGGTAGTATCAAAAATTCCTAACATTGTAGGTCTAACATTGATATATTGAAATTTTAGAATCTCTACCGATTAGATAATGATCTATAGAAATTGGGAACATATCTTTGTGTAAATTACTCCATTGAATGCTTCAATCGAAGTAGATCAAAGTGTAGCCACAATAGGTGAGTTCTGCTAAAATTCAGAGTTTAATGCCTATCTCATGTTGATGCAAAACTACTTGGAAGGTATCACAATGTTGTCGATGGAATGGAGTCACTGTCTGAAAATAAAGGACCGGTTGAAGTTTACAATATGGGATCTGAAGCTCAAAGAGAAAGAAGACAAATATCTCCACATCCTAACAACATTGCATAAGGGTTTTCTGAGAGTGAGTATCTAAAGGCTATCCCTAGGAATGATGAAATTTCCACTAACAGAACTATGCATCTAGCTTCTGAGATTGTTGACTACAAGTATGTACTAATCAATTTTAATTTTAATGATGCTTGGCTTCCATTTGAACTGAAAAAGGTGATTACATCTAACTTGCGGTTATTAAGTTTATTGGAGCCTGGGCTACCGTCCTAGGTTATAATTTTTTAATCCTATCCAAAAATTTTACAGATGTTTCCAGATGTATTATTTGTCCATGCGTCCACTAGCAATAACCCTTTACATCTTAATTTCTATCTCTATTGTTATGATTTATGGTGTTTGTTGATTGACAGAGAGTTATTTGTGTTGCACTACAAGTTAAGTCCATGATAAAGAAGGATTTAATAGTATAACACAAGCCTTCGATTAGAGTGCTTGGGTAGAAGATTTGAAATTTTAGCATTATCTGAAGCGCTCAGATGATAAAACAACCAAATCTCAAAAATTTCTTTCTGCGAGTTCGTTCGAGGCTTCACCCCACAAGAGTATATTTAAGTTTGGAGAGCATATAATTTTAATTTTTTTATTTAATAGAAAATTTTAATATCTTTTAAAAAATAATTATTTAATAGAGTTTAGCTTTTATATTTTATCGATTTTAGTGTTTACGTTATAAGGAGTTTGGCTAATCAAATTACAAAACAATTTATTTTTTCCCATCTATGATGATATATGTAAAAGTATAATTCGATTTTAAATAATTCTATTATTTTGAAAAATGACTCAAATAAATCAGCCCCTTGACTCTTTATATTCAAAACCATGTAAATATTCAAAATCAGTATGTAAAATTACACATCTAAAACTTGCTTGTAAAAATTGTGGGTCAAACCACCGCACTTCCTTTCAAAAACCTACGTCACAAAGTTCGTTCCGATTGAAGGGCATTGCAATCGTCTCCAATCTTGCGGGGATTTAATCTCCTTGAAACAGGAAATCGAAAATCTTATAAGTTTCTTAGAACGTCGCTTAACACTACAAGTCGTAAGGAATCCCATGATTCCTTCTCACTATTAATAGATAGACATTAATTCTTCGGGCCATAAAAGAGTTCAGTTACTTGACACTAATATCACTAATATCCCCGAGCACTTTATTTCTACAATCCTAAAATATATTTTAGGCACTTTATTTCTACAATCCTAAAATATATTTTATCTAGTTTTAGGTTTAAATCTTTTTGAAAGGTTATAGTATAATATATTTTTATTTATTTTTACTTTATTTTATTATTTTAAATCTTATGATTTGGATAATTGGTTAATTAAAAAACATTATATTATTATAGAACTAATAACAAATACCGTGAGAATCAATTAAACCATAAACCTTCAAAATAAAATAAAATAAATGTTTTAAACATGAAAAAATATATAATCAATAAGTTGATAACAAAATAAACTTTAAAAATATAAAAAGAAAAAATAACATCTTATTATTCTATTTTATTATTTTAAATTCAATGACTTGGATAATTAGTTGATTAAAAAACTCTATGTTATTATAAAACTAATAACAAATACATGTGAGAACCAATTAAACTCTCTTAATAACCCTATAAAAAAAAACCTATCACATTAATGTTTGTGAGAAAATTAAATAATAATCAATATCATATTAATTTATTTTTATTTTATTTCAAATAAGATAAACCCATTTTATCCATCACACATTAATGTTTGTGAGAAAATTAAATAATAATTAAAATCATATTAATTTATCTTATTTGAAATAAGATAAACATATTTATCCATCCACCATATACCACCATACATGGATTAGACAATTATTATTGCGATATATTTAATCAATATTTTATTAAATATTAGTATTTGATATTTTTTTTTTTATCATTACTAGCGAGAGCATATTACTATAATATTACTATGATTTTAGGAATGTGAGAGCACATTGATGTTGGATGTATCTCTAAAGGTCTCCCAATCTCCAAACATTAATATCATTTCTAGTCTAGGAGCACACATATTCCCATTAATTCTAGCCTTACCAATGAAGACAATCACACAAATGAAACTATGATATTTTAAAATTATAAACCACCCTGTAAAATTTCTTTCTTGTAACTACCAACTCCCCCAACTACCACTCTATGTGTACCTAGAATTACGGGTTTTTTTCCACACTCAAATATTCCGAAGTCCATAGAAAAGTTGAAGCAATTGGAGCTATAGGTTTTCTCCCCTATCAAATATTCCAAAGTCCGTAGAAAAGTTGAAGCACTTGGAACAGATCGTGGTCCATGGTCCTAGGTATTCTTCTAACACTTTCTAGGTAACTTTTTATCTCTCTTTGGTCTTTACGTTCATCCATGAAATTTGACTTATTTGAGATTTCTCACAATTAAATCCACTAATCTGTAAATTGTGCTCTCTTAATATTTAAACTGTGTAAATTGTGTTCTCTTTCAACTGTGCTCTCTTAATATTACCCACAAATAGATCTCAAATGGTCTAGATCTCAAATGGTCCACCCATCTGTAAATTGTGTTCTCTTAATATTAATTAAATTGTGCTCTCTTAATACTACCCATAACAAATTTGTCTAGCCATCTGTAAATTGTGCTCTCTTAATATTTCAATTGTGCTCTCTTGATATTTCCCACAAATAAATCTGAGATGGTTTAATGCAATACTTACTAATCATTTAATTATTTTTATAAATTTTATTATGCTCTTTTAATATTTCCCAAAAATAAATTTCATGAGCGTTCTAAAATCTAATATGAAAATGATTAATTTTGTTCAAATGATAATTTTAATGTAATACTTACCATTCAAGTAATTATTTTTATAAATTTTCTTGATATTGTTGAGATAAATGATTTCTCTATATTCCTTATGGCGTTTCCTTTACAACACCTAGTGCAATTGCTAGTTTATGAGTTTGTAATAAAAATTGCAATACTAATTAATATAGAATGATTTATTTATTTATGTTATTTATGATTTTTCTTTAATAATAAATTTTAAATTGTTATATTTTCTTTTATTTATATAAATGTATAATATACTATTTTTTTCAATATTAATGTTTTTAAATATATGATAAGGAGGATTTCAACCCCAACCAGAAGAAGAAGAGTGGAAAAGGAGGTGTTTTATTACATGGGAGGGGGCATCATTGTCCTATACTTCTAATTATGTTGATGGTGACGTTTGAATGGTATAGGTGTCATACTTGCATTTAAGTTCTTAAAATCCAGAGCAAGTAGAAGACTTCAAGAAAATTTTGGCCCCTACTCTGAACATAGTTCACCCCTCACTTGTTCTCATCATCTCACAAGTTCATTTTCTGCTCCCTTAAACCTTCTTCAACTGCTTCTTTACTTTAAATTTAACTTTCCAATCAACCATAGTGATTAATTTATTGTGTATATGTTGAGTATGCAAACCGTTAAGGAATAATATGCAATGCAGTGCAATATTTTCTATTGTTGGTATGGGCTATAATATTTATTCATTTGAACTAGGAATCCATGCACAAAACTATTACCTTCCTACTATTACCCTTAAATCACTTATATACATTTATTTTAGTACTGTATATGGCTAGAGAAGAGGCATTCAATCATATTTCAGTTCCCATGTGGGTGGGACCTCGATTTATGATGTCAAATGGTCTTTTTTAAGGCTATATTTAGAGCTAAGATTAACTTCCCTAGCAATAAAGAAATCCTTAGTCTCAATCGATGAGAAATTTTTCCAGCTAATTAAATCTATTTTTAATGACCTAAGTCTAAACCCAATTAGAATACGAAAGTAAATCGAAATATTGGAATGTTCCTTAATTCAAATCCACTCTATAATCTATATATCTATCCATGATTACATTATGATGCAAGGTTACTTATTTCTCAATTGATTTTTAGAAGATGGTTGACATTAACTTTGTGATACTTTTCTTGCATCTTAACTTTTTCTTGAAGCGCCCTAGAATCTCTTTGACATCTTGATGGGTTGTGATATTATCAGTTATTCTTTTTCTGGTTAAGAGTGGGATTCAATATCTTGAATTTATAAAGAGAATTACTATTTAATCTTTTGTGTATTTTTTTTAAAATTACCTAATGTAGTTAAGGAGTGTCTAAACTCCAGCTTGTTGTATATATTGAGCTAAAATATAGAGGAGATGTGTGATTTCTAGATTAACTGGCTTAGGCTGGGCCACTATGGAAAAAAAATAAAGCTAGATAGCATGGGCTTTAGAAAAGGGGAATAAGCATCCAACCAATTGAAGCAGCAATTTTAATAGCCTCTTCTTGCATCTCTTCTAGAGATATAAGTTCAAATATTTTTATTTTTTTAATAGAAATATAATTTTTTTTAATATGATTATTGCATTATGAGATACTTTCACATTGATTTTGTGGGAGATAAATTTTTATTTTGTAGTTAAGTATTAAGGCTTTTTCTTGTGGGTTTTAGGGTATATATTTTGAATCTAAGTTTTGATATCACATGTAAGACCTTTTACTCAAAGCCTCAAGCATGTTAAAAAAAATGATTTATTTAATCTACAATCAACAATTTATTTTTACTTTTTTAATGCAATTATGCAATTATTTTTTTTATGTTCATTTCAATGGCATATTTTAACTACATATTTCAAATGTAGACAATCGTTTCATGAGCACATTCAAATAAATTTGATAAATAATAAGAAAATATTTGGTTGTTGTTTCCATTTTTGTGGTGATCCTTATAAGGCTACCTGACTTAATACACCCTGAAACCTAGGAACAACCTATCCAACTTCCTATCCCAAGAAGTCTCCACAAATTCCCTAGCCCTCTGATCCCAAGTCTAGAACCTATAAGAGCCCTCGTCAAAATTCCATGTAATAAAGTTAATAAAGAAAAAATATTAACCAAGGTCATGGGACATGTATTCCAAGTTGAATGTTGGGAAACACATAGTGAAGGATATCCTTTGTGATTAATTAATGTGTATGGAAATTGGAAAAGGAAAAGGAAAGGATTTGGAAAGGAAAAGTGGAATTTATTAGCATTTATTTATGAAAACAATGAAAATTAGTAGAAAAGGAAGGTGAAAGGTCACAGGTTTCATGTGAGGAGGAAAATGAAGGAAAATAATGGGAAATTGAAGAAAATAGAGGCCTCATTAATAAAAAGTCTTCTGAGGATTAGTTCATGGATTTTTATATTTTAGCTTTTGATCAGTTCAATTTTGGAGCTCTCTTCTATTCTCTGTATAAAATCCGCATAGACTCAACTAATCTTGTAGTATGCTAAAAAAAAATACTGAATCTATTCCTACAAATTGCGAAAACCAATTACGATCGCACAATCACATGAAAAATAAAGAGAAATAATTTCAATCGCACAACACAAAGATGTATCTAGGGAAAGCCTCAGCTAAAAACCCCGCTATATGTATATTGCATTAAGTCAAGAATATGAAACAATACAATGTTATTTCCCATTCTAAGAAACCTATGCACTATCTCTGACTGTCTCACACTCATCCTAGCAAGAATGGTATGACACTTAACCAAATTCCTACCTCTGGGTTTCCCAACCTTGCTTACGAATTCTTGGAGGAATTGAGCCTCTATTAATTAGGAAATTCCCAAGAATTGATTGTGCAATTCATCTAAGGGATCCTTCTGATCTCATTCATGGCCTATACAATTTTCTAATTATACAACTGATATTTCTCTTACCTTTAACACTAATCTCAACTGTATCTTCCTTAGAAATGACATGCAAAATCTATTTATAATAAAGTATCAGTTATTTGATTGTTCACTGCATGTGAATTAAATTAGATTTAATTCACTCGACCTATCACTAGCTCATCCATCAATTTGAACTAGTTAAACTGATTTTAACTCAAATAATTGAGTTTACTATTACAACTTAAAATAAATTGTAACTAGAACCCCTAAAACTTAGAGATAATTCTACATGCCTCCATTTTGACCCCCAACTCAAATTGATTGAGCTAACTAAGTCTTCCTGAGTCAGTTAACTCGTACAAGTGGTCATGTGATGTGGAATTACAATTTATTTCTAATTTAATTAAGAGAAAAATAGATTATAATCCCTTCTTGTTGCCAATTTTAACACCCCTTCTCAACAAGAAAGGGATTGTATTCTACCTCGATCTTGCTTTTTTGGAATTCGAATTTTCTTCTTGACAGTGCCTTTGTCAATATGTTTTCATCCTGGTCCTCTGTGGGAATGTACTCTAATGACATAATCTGCCTCTACACACAATCTTTGAGATCGTGATGTCGGATATCAATATGCTTAGATCTGTCATGAAAAACTGGATTAACCAAGAGTTTGATGCAACTCTAGTTATCACAATAAATCATCGTTGCATCCATCTATCGACCAAACAAACCAACAAGTATATTCCTCATCCAGATGGCCTCACATGCTTTCTAATTGGTTGCCATGTATTTTTCCTCTACTGAACTGAGTCCAATTGATATTTGTTTCCTGTTGTACCTGGAAATTGTTGTTGATCCAATGTTGAAGATGCCCCTTGATGTGCTCTTCTTGTCAGATGGAATCCCTGCCAAATTTTCATTTGTGAAGCCTTGAAGCTTCACTCGCTCTGTTCGTCTGTACCATAGCCCAAAATTTGTAGTGCCTCTGAAGTATCTCAACTGTAACACCCCTAGTTTCTATGCTTTTTAAGTTAGACATTTGAACAAAAATCCAAAGGGGAGTGGACCCCAATGGATAATTATTGTGTGGATTGTATTTAAATATTTATTAATGAAAATAAATGGAATATTTATGTGTGCACTATGACCAGATGAGATTGGAGATCATAAGCCTGATCCATGAGGATATGGATAAGGCTAAGACTTTCCCAAAACCTTTCAAAAAGCCTTGAAAGGAAAAATGCTAATTTAGATCAAAGAGGAAAAATCTAAATTCCCCAATGAAGAGGAAAGTAGTTGGGAAGAGGTAAAAAGCTAGAAAAGCAGAGAGTAGCTTTAAAGTCCCTCATTAAGGGAAGCCTAGGCAGACAGGAAGAAAAGCATCCTGAAATTCTGGACGCGGAATTAGAAACAGGCTTGGGGGAAAGCATAGCTTAAGTAAGCTTCTCCAGAATAGATTGAGGTTGGTCTATTTGTGAGAGGATCTCAGCTCAGGGGTGAATTCTGGAGATAGAAAAATTCTATGGTTGGGAAGATTGGTCATAGGAAAAAGTGGTATGCACTCATCATTAAGCTAGTTTATCATTACCTGAAAGCACTACTGATTTGTTATAGTATTGTTTGAATGATTAATTTAAAAGTTTGCTTTGCCGAAGAATTTATGGTACCCATACATTTAACAGATATAAATTAAGTAGAGATAGTTTAGATCTATATAGTTGTATTGGAGTAGATTTGACGAGATCCATCTACCAGAACGTATAAACCAATTAATGGTTTAAATATGGAGATTAATATCTCTCAGAAAACTTATACTATTTATGTGATGTCCTAGACTAATATGATTTATGTATTAGAGAATTAAATGTACTGAGGAGAAACTACATTTATATATAGAATAAAATAATTTAACCATACAACAAGGATAAATTAATTCACTTATTTTATTGTTATGAAAATGACTGTAGAAAAATACAAGATCTGGAAAGTTAAATTAAACCAAGTAACTTTCCTATAGTAGAAAAAATCTGTGACATAATACATAAATAATATAATTTAGTATTAACATGTATCAATTAGATATGCATGTTGATAGAAAAGCCTAAGTATTGAAGCAGATAAATATTCTATATTATTCCTTCATAAATTTCAGAGTTATATTATGTTTTGAATTACAGTGCTGATATAATATAAATATGTTCTTAAGTACCAGATTGATATACAAAAATAAATTAAAACAAAATTTGAAGAAAATGGTGGTGCGATGGATAAAAATTCAATAATGAAAGACCTATTATCATTAATAATAAACTTTAATGTTAATTCTATGAAATTAACTCTACATTTTCTTTTAACTGAAATAAATAGAAGGAAAGATATTAAATAATGGGTATACAATTTCAGCTTAAAAGTATAGCAATTTTTCCAATAAATCATGAAAGAGAGCTGTCAAAAAACATATTGTGTATTAATACAGTATATTAACACTAAACAATTGATATGAAACCCTAACAGGGTTAGATATATATATAAGAAGTGAAAAAGGTGAATATAAATATATATTCCATAGACAGAAATAAAATAAGATGATATTATTTCTTATATAGTCTAACAAAATAAAAATAGACAACCATATAACAATATTGAGAAAAATATAATGCACAGATGGTAGCATATAAATTTAATTGAGATGCTAAAATAGTTTATGATTTACTCCACAGGTATTTAACTTGAAGTCGAGTCATTAAATAATTTACAGTCCCTTCGGGAGAATTATTGATAAACCAATGGAAAGTTAGGTTATTAAAATTTGGAAGAAGAAATTAATTAAAATACAGAAGTCTAAATGTATATAAATCTTGGAAACTGATATAACACATTTTCCTCGAAGACTGAAGGCAGCTGCGGAAATTTGGTTACCGACCTGTAAATATGGATATAGGAGTAGACGAGAAGTTAGACTCCAGGTTGTACTTTAAAATAGCAACTGGAAGATTTTCATTAACCAATAAGAAGGTTACCTGCAATCAGAAAATTGTATGTTAGAAAAGAAACAGTTTGAGAATGATAATAATTTAAATAAAAACTTCGATATCTGAAATAATTACCTTAAAAATATTGGCTCGCATATATCCAACTGATAGACAAAATTTCAATACAAAAACGAAAAAGGTCAATATAGTGGATAAATTGTAAAGGAAGTGAAGGTGAGAATGGAATATTAATGAAAACAGTAATACTAACCATTACATAGCCGACTCGAAGAGATTCTTCTGTCGTTCGATTCATAAGGTAGATGGAATTAACACAAATTTCATAACAATGAATGCATAGAAATCCATTTAATTCACAGAGAGAGAAAAAAAAAATTCACAGAACTAGGAGAGAAGCCATGAGACGAAAATCGAATGGCTCTTCCCAACTCGGTCGGCTTCATGAGAAAACCATCCTCTTAATAACGAAAAACAAAAATTAGACACCATGCGAATGATAAAAACCCAGCTTTAAAATCGATGCCAATTGCAATTATATCAGTGAAAAGAAAAATATACAGAAAACGTAAAAATCCCATATCTATTCCGGTTCAAATGATAGCGAATCAATCTCAGGCAAGAGGTAAGAAATCGAACCATATAATACAAACAAAAATAGAAACAGGGCTGTGCCAAGGATGCCAACCCAACATCATTTAAAAAATTAAATGAATAATGTTTTCAGAGAGGGCCGAAGAATTTTAAAACCCTATTCAAAATAGTAAATCGATTTCACAAATAAACTGGAAACAAACATTTGTGGAGCGAACATATGCTTACCATAATCTGGTGAAAGAACGCGTATAATGAAAACCAATGATATTTGCAAAGTCTCTCTCTCACAGGCATTAAATAGAACCAGAGAAAAAAACTCTTTGCATAGAAACGAATCGAGAAATGGCAAGTGAAACAGTGACAGATTGAAATAGAAAATAAAAGGAGAAACCCTAATATCATCCAGTCGTCCATGTGGTAGTCATCTACCGATGTTCCCTCAAATCAAAAGCTCATTTTGGGAATTTTCCAAATCGCTGTTAATACATCAATGCGAATGGTACAAATGCAGTTGAAGAATTTAAACAGAGGTTCTTATCCGTAACCGGAGTAATAAACAAATATTGTTTATGTGGCTCGAGTATGAATCGAATCAGATCCATATCACTTGGGACTAACGTGCAAGGCGAGAGGAGATCCACATTTATATTTGGACAGATGACATAATACATTGCAATAAATAGAGTTCAAAGTTAAATGTACAATGAAATCAAATGACGTCAAAAGTACTCTGTTGTGAATATATCTCTAGAAAATCATATAGTTAGGTTTCGTTGGAGTTAAATAGAATCCAATTACGTCATACGAAACTCAATTTCATTGGAGTTAAAAAGAAAAACTAATTTACATTGAAATCATATGGAATTCAATTACGTTGAAATTATATATAACTCAACGTATTAATGGTATTGAATTCAAAGGATAATCTAAAGCATGAAAGCACTATATTAATTTGATAAGTTGACATACCATAAGATACAAAGGTAGGAATATAATGAATATATATATGAAGAGTATGTGAGGTAGGTATAAAATAATTTTAATTCTAATTCAATTAACAATAAGTCTTAGGGATAAGTGTATAAAATAAAATGAATAAAGTTATATTTAATATAGGTATATTAAATATAAATTAGAGGTTTTCTTAAAGAAATATTAAGTAGTTGAATGAAAAGAATTTATTATTATATGGGATGTGAAACGATAACTTTAAAATGAAAAGATAGTCTAGTCTTATGATTACGACATACTAGGAAAATAAAATAAAATTGGGAGGTGTTACAAATGGTAATTTTGTGCCCTAGTTTTAAAAATCATGGATGTTTATACTCACATAATGTTTATACTCACTTTAAATTTTATGTTGTGACTTGGGGTAATTCTTTATGATGTTAAAAGTATACCGTATTATCAGGTTATTCATATGAGTAGGCAACACTGAAACAGAACCGTTGCTAAAATTATGTCTGCAGAGGATGAACTCTATGTTGATCTGGGTGGTGGAGATAACACGCCAAATCCCAATGCTCCTTTGATGGCCATGTTGCACAGGATGCAATGGGATATGGCCCAGCTAAGAAGTCAAAATGATAGGCTATCTTTAGCCAGTGAAGAGCAGGAAAAAATGATAAGCGAACTGACTTCTCAGAACAACCAAGAGGGTGAAGGTTTCGGAAGGAGAAGGAAAGGCAGGGTCAATCTCTTAGATGATTCTAAGGAAGATGGCACCACTAGACACCATTCTAAACAGAAGAAATAATTACAGGGTGAATTCCGAAAAATAAAACCTCCCTTCTATGATGGAGAGAAGGAGGAAGATGCTGAGGCATGGTTGATGAATATGATTAAGTATTTTCAGTTCTACGAGTATGAAAGCAATCTGAGGGCCAGATTAGCCATCTACCAGCTGCAAGGTAAGGCTACCTTGTGGTGGGAGGAAACAAAAATGGTTCATGCCATTGATGAAAAAACAATAACTTGGGAAGATTTCCAAGTCAAGTTTAAAAGCCAATATTTGAACGAACGTTATTATGATGACAAAGCAAAAGCGTTTCACGAACTCAGACTGGGACAACTCACAATAGATGAGTTTTTCACCAAGTTCACAAATCTTTTAAGATATGTTCCTTATATTCATGAAGAGAAAGAAAAGGTGTGAAGGTTTTTGAATGGTTTGCCTACTGTGTATAAGGAGAAAATAGAGTTTGATAATCCAAAAACCATGGACGAAGTGGTGAGGAAAGCCAGATTATGCTACCAACAGTTTAAAGGAAAGAGTGAACAAGGAAAGAGTTGGACAAACAAGGGTGAATTCAAAGGAAGGAAACAAAAACCACCTTACTTGAGGAACTTTGGTAGGAATCATCAGCGAAAGAAATTTAGCAAAACAAATGAAAGTCAAATTGTTCAATCCCAAGTTGGTTCAAAGCAAATAGATGGAAGTAACAAAAAGGAAGGAACGGTTAAAATGCGGGAGCCTTTGAAGTTTTGGGGTTGTGGAGAACCTCATCTGTTGAGGGACTGTGCACACCGAAATATTCAGATGGTTCTGAGAGATAGAGAAGCTGCCACAGTGAATGACGTAGCAAGGAATATCCCCACTATCAGTGCAGCCTTGGAGAACCGACAACTGGAACATCAGTCTACTATGGTCGAATTGGAAGGTAAAATTTATGATCAATCTGTTACTATCTTAATTGATCAGGGTACTTCTTTGAGTTATATTAGTCCACAAGTTGTAGAAAAGTGTAAACTCAAAATAGAAAAGTTTCAACAGCCTTGGTTGGTACAATTAGCTACCGGAACTAAACGCAAGGTAACTCACAAGCTACCTAAAATAGCTATTAAATTGAATGAATATCAGACATAGGTAGATTTAAACATTTTTCCATTAGTTTCCTATGATTTATTGATAGGAATGGACTACTTAGAAAAGAAAAAAACCATGCTAAATTGTTGGGACAAAAATTTGCACTGCATAGATGATGAAGGAAAACCATTCATACTAAAAGGGAAACCGAAACCTATTTTTGTAAGGCAAATCTCAGCCCTTCAGCTAAAAAGAACAGCTAGGAATGGATATCAATTATATGTTGTACATGTTGAAGAATTAGGACAGTAACCTAAAGAAAACTTGTTAGACACCTTACCAGTGATAAGAGAATTTAAGGAAGTTTTCTCGAATGAGATTCCTCATCTTCCCCCCAAGAGAGATCGATTTTTCAATCGATTTGGTGCCAGGGGAAACACCAGTTTCTAGAGCCCCTTACCAGATGAGCCCCCCTGAACTCATGGAGTTAAAAATGCAATTACAAGAATTGCTAGATAAAGGTTACATCAGACCAAGTGTATCTCCTTGGGGAGCCCCGGTGCTATTCGTGAAAAAGAAGGATGGAACCTTCAGAATGTGAATTGAATATCGTCAATTGAATAAGTTGACAATAAAAAACAGGTATCCATTGCCCAGAATAGATGACCTTTTTGATCAGGTGAGAGGAGCTTCAGTATTCTCTAAGATTGACTAAGGACTGGTTATCACCAACTCAGAATTAAGGAGGAGGATGTCAGTAAAATACCCTTTCGAACCAGGTATGGTCACTACAAATTTGTAGTCCTACCTTTCGGTTTGACCATTGCCCCTGCCACTTTTATGTGCTTAATGAATAGTGTTCTGAATAAATACTTAGACAAATCCATACTAGTATTTATAGATGATATTATAATCTATTCAAAAAGTGAGGCAGAACATAAATAACACCTTAGAATTGTGTTGCAGACTCTTAAGGAGAATCAGTTGTATGCCAAGTTTAGAAAATGTGAATTTTATAAGGATAAAATTCAATATTTGGGGAATATAATTTATGAACAAGGATTGGATGTTGATCCTGAGAAAACAAAGGCCATGAGCGAGTGGCCGGTGCCAACTGATGTCTCACCAGTAAGATCATTTATGGGGATTGCAGGACATTACCGACGATTTGAAGAAAGATTTTCTGCAATAGCATATCCCATAACTTCACTATAGAGGAAAGGCACCAAATTTGAGTGGACTGAAAAATGCCAAAATAGCTTTGAACAACTGAAATTAAAACTTACTACAGCACCTATACTGAAGATTGCAGATCCTAATAAAGAGTTTGTTGTGTGTACGGATGCGTGTAGAGAGGGATTGGGAGGAGTTATGTTGCAAGAGAATTTTGTTATTGCGTATGAATCTAGAAAACTTAAGAAACATGAACAGAATTACAATGTATATGATCTTGAGTTAGCTGTTGTAATTCATGCCTTGAAGATGTGGTGACACTATCTTCTCAGAAAAAAAAAAATTTATATTGATGACAGATCATATCAGTCTCAAGTATTTTTTCACTCAAACAGATTTGAATGCTCGACAAGCCAAATGGTTGTCTTTTCTGAGTGAATTTGATATGGACATAAAACATATCAAAGGGAAAGAAAACAAAATTGTTGATGCTCTAAGCAGGAATGCTTGCCAAAACATAAGTAACATTGGGAGTAGTGCCAGTTTTGACTTAGAAGGATTAGTAAAAAAGGTAGCAGATCAAGATCCCAACTATGAGAAACTGCAAGTGCAAATGCTAAAAAAGGAAATGGCTGGATACACCCAAAATTAGAAAGGGATGATCTATTATAGAAACAGATTGTATATCCCCAATGTAGACTCTTTAAAAAAAGAAATCCTAGATGAATATCATAAACAACCATATTCAGGACATCCTGGATATCATAAAATGCTTACAGCCTTGAAAAAGAAATTATTTTGGCCAGGAATGAAAAAAGACGTGGCCAATTACTTAGCCATATGCATGGAATGTCAACTAGTCAAAGCTGAACATCAGCATCCAACTGGCCTTCTAAATCCCTTACCAATTACTGAATGGAAATGGGACACTATTTCTATAGACTTTATAACCGAGTTACACAGAACAAAGTACCAACATGACTTAGTGATGGTAGTGGTAGATACTTTAACAAAGGCTGCACATTTCATACCTATGAAATCTACTTTTGGGACAGCCCAAGTAGCAAATGTGTTCATGAAGGAAATTGTGAGGCTACACGGGGTTCCTAAAGTGATTATTTCAGATAAAGACGGCAAGTTCACAACAGCCTTATAGAAGAGTCTGTTTGGAGGCATGGGCACTAAATTAAATTTTAGTATTGCTTATCACCCTCAGATGGATGGTCAAACTGAGAGAACAAATCAAATTTTGGAGGATATGCTCCGAATGTATGTGATGGATAGGCCAACTAAATGGGAAGACTATTTACATTTAGTCGAATTTTCTTATAATAACTGATGTAGGAATTCTGCTAGAAAGTAGATCCCGCATATAAGAACACAACTTACTGCATGAACTCTGAAAATACTCAAAGTTTCTACAATAAAATCATGGAAAACATCCAGCTCAATTAAACATGAAGGCGAAAAGAGGCATACAAATCAACTCCCTTAACTGTATTAAAATTCTGTGGCCAGATATTACATTGGGCGGCCTCTTGGCTCTTGGCCCTTTAAACCACTCCTCACTCACTCCACTCTTAACTATCTGAGCTCTTGAACTATTCAAGTATGTTCTCCTCACAAAAACCACTCATATTTATACATAAATAATGAATTTAATTCCCTCCAAAAATATCTCCACCTAATCCTCAACTAAATCTAATTTAAATTCATTTTAGGTGTGGACTCAACAAAGTCCCGTACATAGCATTCCTACTCCCTAATTTTGCTATCTAATTCTATTTTCTCTCATATCCTTTTAATTAATAAAAGAATATATACAAAATCCTCACTTTTATAATTTATCTCCTATTTCATTTAAAAATAACAAATTAATTAATAAAACAATTAAAATGTCAAACCCCCCTTTATTACATAATTAAAAATGAAAATTGGCCTTGATGCTCCTGCATCAGACTCCCAAGGTTGAAATTAATCATGATCGCCTGATCATGTGTTCGGATCTGTGTCTGCCTGGATCCCATATCTTGGGCTATAACTTTCCACTTGTCGCTGCTTCTATCTGTTGTTCTTCTCTAGGTCTCCACACTTTATGCTGCATTGCCCCACTAGCTATGCTTTCACAATCTTTTGTTGTCTTTATCTTGCTACTTCTTCTTTGTTTTACTGCTGCTGGCTTCTTCCGAGATACTTTCATCATCATTCACCTCATCAGTTCAATTTCTTTGTCTAATAGATTTTCTCTAGCATCTGCAATAAGACCTGTACTCACAAAACAATTGTTAGAATAAAAAACATAAGGCTTCAGTGCCCCTTCTGCTGCTAGAAACATTTCAGTATGCTGCTCTAAAATTCCCTCCTCCATCAGCACATCAGTATGCTGATTCAATTCCTCTGTGAGACTATCAGTTAGTCCCTCCTCCACATCATCTGTTTGAAAAATGTTTCCCTGTTCTGTCTCTTTCAATAACTTTCCCTGAAATAGGTTCTCTGCTTTTCTAACTCTCTCCTCTAAATATCTAACTTCCGATATAACTGAACAATCTCAACTGGAGTAGAACTCAAAAATTTTACACAATTTTCAATACCTTCACTTGTTTTTGACCAATCATCAGATGGTCCTTCTTCCCCCGCTTCAATATTCTGCCAAATATTTCCATAAGACCCCTCTATCTTCATTCCTTCCTGAGATCTTGCTATCTCAGCATCATTCTGAACAAATTTTAGATTCAACTCTTCTTCTTTAACAAACTTCAAAGTTTTTCCAACACCCTATGATATGCTTGCCATCACACACAAATCATTAGTCTTAAAAACATAAGACCTTGTGGTCTCACTGGATGCTTCAGTCGACATCTCTCTTTGCTGTTGTGAATCCTTCATTTGATTCAGTTCTTCTGTAGATTTCCCTTCAGTCTCATCACTACTTCCATTCTCCCTCTGGCAATCTTCCTGAAATTTCCTGGTTTCAACATCATTACATTGTAAAATTTTGTCAGCAATCCCATTAAACAAATACACTTGTTTACCTCCTTGGAATTTTCCTTCAGCATTTCTACTTTTTTCCTGCTCCATAACATCTTTGACTTGCTGTCTTATCCCAAACAAGAATTCATTTGTGATTTCTTCCTGTTGTAACCAATCAACACATTCCTTCTCTGAAAGGAATTCTCTACCAGACTTTACCTCAAGAATTTCATTCTCCTTTGTGACAGTTCCATCAGACTGCTCACCATCTTTCGCACATCCTGCAAACATACATAAACTGTGAGAAAATATGTAAGGCTTCATGGCCTCATCTGTTTCTCTTGCCATTACTTCTTCAGATGCTTCTGAACTATCCCAATAGATCATGAGATCTTCCTCACTGATCTCTTCCCCCAGAATTTCGCCATGTTCCGGCCCACAAATGGAAACACCCATTTTTAACTCAGCCTCTCTCAGTTCTTCGCAACTCAACATCTTCTCGAGATTCGTCAGCTCCTCCATCAACTGTATGTTTACCTACTTTTCCCTCTTTGCGTGTAGCTTTTTCCACTTCACCTTCTTTCTGATGGTCCAACCATGTGTCTGGTTCCTCACATTTTCTTGCAAAAACTTCATTAAAAATTCAAGGTGAGTTGTTATCTCGGCCTTCTCCCGCTCATACTCTTCATCAGATCTCCGAAAATGACTATCAACAGTAATCTTCCCCTCCTTTATGAACTACATCTGTTCACGTGTGGACTTCATTTAAGCCACTTCCCCGCAATCCTTTGCACTTGTCATTCACCAAAATGCAACTCCTCCTCCTGTGTTTTGCTTCTCTTTGTCCTATAACCAATCCCGGGGAGATTTTTTTTGCTACAAACAACACCTTAGCATGCATGTGTTACTTGATAGTAACCCAAAGGGCTGCAAACCCACATTCACACTCTCAGATGCATATAAAAATGCATTTCAAATTAATGCCCCAATAAAATTTGAAATCTGGCAAACCCGCCAAACCCACAAACACACGCCTTCTTCAATTTTCCAAATAAGAATGTACCTCAATTTCCACAATATGGAAATCGTAAACTACATGGAAGAAAAATTTGATCTCATGGTTATTACAAACCAAACCATCTCCTTGCGGAAGCTTATTTTTTTATCATAATGGTTAAAACCATATGAACAAAACCCATAGCATATATTCGAATGATTATTTTATTTTAAAATCAAATTCCCAAAAAACTTGAACTAATATGAAATCTAAGTGCAAAGTATATAGCTTTGTCACAGCACTATCAACCACTTTTAATTAAAATTTTAATAGGTTCTCCATTCACAAACATGCGCTCCCATCTGAATTTTGATAACATTATAGGTGCTTATTGGAGTCACACCTTACCTCACATCAACATAGTAAATAATCGTATATTATGTGCTCACCTTAAATAAAATCTGAAGGCGCATGTCAAGAATGTCAAGAATGTTTCTTGGCCCACAATGTTTCTTACCTTGCATAATTTTTATGCAACTTCACTTACAATCCGCTTCAGCTGTCAAAGTTCTGTTGCGCCTCCATCAAAGTTCCCTTCGAAACCTGCCTTGCTATTTCCATTGCACCAGCAACTCGTCCCCCTTTCACATGCTATTGCTCAGATCTACGTCCTTGAGACCCAACCTTTGCTGCCCATAATTCACTGCGCCATTACTTGGTCGATCCAACATTCAACAGGCAGATCATATCCCAACAGATTACCAACACTTGACTCTCTCCTCAGCATCGGTTTTTGATAACCAAAATCATTCACAGAAGGATTACTGGAATGTGTTGCCGCTTTCCCTTGGAGTAACTCTGTTTGCACATCGATTGAAATTTCGTTGACTAACTTGGGTCGAATTTATTCCTCACGTCCTGGGTTGTAGCTTTACTTCCATTAATAAAATGTGATTTTTTTTTTTTATTGTATCACTTTGATACAACCTCCACTTAAAAGCAGCTTGAACATTTTTCTTAAGAGAACCACTGCATATACATTCATTGGTAATAAAAAGAAGCGATAGCAATAACCAAAAAATCTGCGTTAAATATAATCGCCCATTACAACAAACAACCCAACATTCATATCAACCATCACAACAAACGAATCGACAGCTATAACAGTCATATCGATTCCTTCATTACAGCAAAGAATCGATGCTATAACATTCAGATCGATTTCTCTACTCAACGTAAATTTCAACAACATTCAGTCACAATTTGAAACACGCGTTACCTTCAACCACACTGCATCTGACAATTCGTGCCACTGTTTTAACACTGTTATTACCCTTCTGAATACCATTCAACGCTGACACAGGCTTTCATCAGGAAAAGCAACTTCAGTTCTTCATTAACAAATGTATGAACCAACCTCAGCGCAGAGTTTGCTCTGCGTTTACTCTAGATCCAGCGTAATTTAGGAAACGATGGTTGTCATCGTACTCTTCAGCATCAGCAAATCGTTCCACTATTTCAACGCTGATCCGCCTCTTGCTGAATGTTGCAGAATCGACTTATCAATCACCGCTTCAATAACCCAGCTCCAGCTCCATTCAACGCACATCTGCTACTCCACAAACGCTGTCACACTCGTCCTTACGCCTGTCACCACCATCCTTCAACCAGACATCATAGCATTCATACATATCAAGGCGTTCATTCAAGCTTCCTCCAGCTACAGCATGTACTTCACAATGCTGCCCTACCTCCAAAGCATTTCAATTTTATTCATGGCCCTCCAATTACTGAGCAGGCTTTTTAGCCTTCGTTGCTCACGCAGATCTGTTTTCTTTTTCCACGCTGTTGACAACCTCATGAGCATGAAATCTCAGCGCTGCATCCCTTGGAGCTTCCCTTGTGATTTCGGCATTAGTTAGCCTCAAACTAATTATAATTTTAACACTTGAAACTCGGCTTTGTCTACATTCTCTGTTATAGCTTGTTCCTGCGATATAATTTCGCTCTTCAATGTGTTTCACCGCAATTGACAATGCTTCTCAAATCAGACTTTGCTCACTGTCCGTGTTGCCAACCGAATGCAACAACAGTAACTTGTGTTAATGCTGGTGGCAACGCTCTAACAGAACTCCAACGCTCTCATTGACTCCACCTGGAACTCTACAACTAGTCCATCCACGCACTCTGCGTCCTTGTTTATGGGCAATTTCCTCCCATTTCCATTTGGCTCCTGCATGCAAATTAGTTTCTCACAATGCACACACAGTTTATTCACATATATATATATATATACAAAACAAGCATCTTAACCAGCTCTGATACCAAAAATGATGTGGGAATTCTGCTAGAAAGCAGATCGTGCATATAAGAACACAACTTGCTGCATGAACTCTGAAAATACTCAAAGTTTCTACAATAAAATCATGGAAAACATCCATCTTAATTAAACATGAAGGCGAAAAGAGCCATACAAATCAACTCGCTTAACTATATTAAAATTCTATGGCCAGATATTACATTGGGCGGCCTCTTGGCTCTTGGCCCTTTAAACCACTCCTCACTCACTCCACTCTTAACTATCTGAGCTCTTGAACTATTCAAGTATGTTCTCCTCACAAAAACCACTCATATTTATACATAAATAATGAATTTAATTCCCTCCAAAAATCTCTCCACCTAATCCTCAACTAAATATAATTTAAATTCATTTTAGGTGTGGACTCAATAAAGTCCCGTACATAGCATTCCTACTCCCTAATTTTGCTACCTAATTCTATTTTCTCTCATATCCTTTTAATTAATAAAAGAATATATACAAAAACCTCACTTTTATAATTTATCTCCTATTTCATTTTAAAATAACAAATTAATTAATAAAACAATTAAAATGTCACACCCCCCTTTATTACATAATTAAAAATGAAAATTGACCTTGATGCTCCTGCATCAATAACAGCTACCAATCTTCCATCAAAATGAGTCCATTTGAGGCACTCTATGGAAGAAAGTGCCATACTCCTTTAAGCTGGAGCTAGCCTGAAGACAAGCTAGTACTTGGGCCAGATGCTCTACAAGAAATGGAAAGGATTGTCAAACAAATACAGAGAAACATCAAGACAGCCCAATATCGACAGAAGAGTTATGTCGACAAGAAGAGAGTGCACTGAGAGTACAAAGTGGGTGACCATGTGTATCTGCGGATTAAACCCAAAAAAATCACTCTTTATGCTGGAAGTTGTGCAAAATTGGCTCCTAGATACTGTGGGCCTTTTGAGGTCTTAGAAAGGGTGGGACCGATGGCTTATAGACTGGCCTTACCCCCCCATGTTAAATTTCATGATGTGTTTCATGTTTCGTTATTAAAAAGATATGTACATGATGCTTCTCATGTTGTTGATTGGAATGTGATATAGGTGGAACCAGAAGGGGAGTTCCTTCCAGAGTCGCTTCAAATATTGGAGCAGGAAGAAATTGAATTGAGAAATAGAACAGTAGCTAGAGTAAAAGTACAGTGGAAACACTTTATTGCTGAAGAGGCTACATGGGAAAGAGAAGCTGAGATGATGGAAAAATATCCATCTTTATTTTCATAATGAACTATAGTAGATAGTCCGTTAACACCGACGACGGTGTTTGTTTTCAGAGGGGGAATGTGTAACACCCCTAGTTTCTATGAATTTTAAGTTAGACATTTGAACAAAAATCCAAAGAGGAGTGGACCCCAATGGATAATTATTGTGTGGATTTTATTTAAATATTTATTAATGAAAATAAATGGAATATTTATGTGTGCACTATGACCAGATGAGATTGGAGATCATAAGCCTGATCCATGAGGATATGGATAAGGCTAAGACTTTCCCAAAACCTTTCAAAAAGCCTTGAAAGGAAAAATGCTAATTTAGATTGAAGAGGAAAAATCTAAAGTCCCCAATGAAAAGGAAAGTAGTTGGGAAGAGGTAAAAAGATGGAAAAGCAAAAATCAGCTTTAAAATCCATCATTAAGGGAAGCCTAGGCAGACAGGAAGAAAAGCATCCTGAAATTCTGGACCCAGAATTAGAAACAGGCTTGGGGGAAAGCGTAGCTTAAGTAAGTTGCTCTAGAACAGATTGAGGTTGGTCTATTCTTGGGAGGATCTCAGCTCGGGGGTGAATTATGGAGATAGAATAATTCTATGGTTGGGAGGATTGGTCATAGGAAAAAGTGGTATGCACTCATCATTAAGCTAGTTTATCATTACCTGAAAGCACTAATGATTTGTTATAGTATTGTTTGAATGAGTAATTTAAAAGTTTGCTTTGCTGAAGAATTTATGGTACCCATACATTTAACAGATATAAATGAAGTAGAGATACTCCAGATCTGTATTGTTGTATGGGATTAGATCTGATGAGATCCATCTACCAGAACGTCTAAACCAATTAATGGTTTAAATCTGGAGATTAATATCTCTCAGAAAAATTATACTACTTATGTGATGTCCTAGACTAATATGATTTATGTATTAGAGAATTAAATGTACTCAGGAGAAACTACATTTATATACATAATATAAGAATTTAACCATACAACAAGGATAAATTAATTCACTTATTTTACTGTTATGAAAATGACTGTAGAAAAATACAAGATCTGGAAAGTTAAATTAAACCAAGTAACTTTCCTACAGTAGACAAAATCTGTGACATAATACAGAAATAATATAATGTAGTATTAACATGTATCAATTAGATATGCATGCTGATAGAAAAGCCTAAGTATTGAAGCAGATAAATATTCTATATTGTTCCTTCATAAATTTCAGAGTTATATTCTATTCTGAATTATAGTGTTGATATAATATAAATCTATTCTTAAGTACTAGATTGATATACAAAAATAAATTGAAACACAATTTGAAGAAAATGGTGGTGTGACGGATAAAAATTCAATAATGAAAGACCTATTATCATTAATAATAAACTTTAATGTTAATTCTATGAAATTAACTCTATATTTGCCTTTAACTGAGATAAATAGAAGGAAAGATATTAAATAATGGGTTTACAATTTCAGCTTAAAAGTATAGCAATTTCTCCAATAAATCATGAAAGAGAGCTATCAAAAAACATAATGTGTATTAATACAATATATTAACACTAAACAGTTGATATGAAACCCTAACAGGGTTATATATATATATATATATATACAAGAAGTGAAAAAGGTGAATATAAATATATATTCCATAGACAGAAATAAAATAAGATGATATTATTTCTTATATAGTCTAACAAAATAAAAATAGACAACCATATAAAAATATTGAGAAAAATATAATGCACAGATGGTAGCAGATAAATTTAATTGAGATGCTAAAATAGTTTATGATTTACTCCACAGGTATTTAACCTGAAGTCAAGTCATTAAATAATTTATAGTCCCTTCGGGAGAATAATTGATAAACTAGTGGAACGTTAGGTTATTAAAATCTGGAAGAATAAATTAATTAAAATACAGAAGTCTAAATGTATATAAATCTTGGAAACTGATATAACACATTGTCCTCGAAGACTGAAGGCAGCTGCGGAAATTTGGTTACCGACCTGTAAATATGGATATAGGAGTAGACGAGAAGTTAGACTCCAAGTTGTACTTTAAAATAGCAACTGGAATATTTTCATTAACCAATAAGAAGGTTACCTGCAATCAGAAAATTGTATGTTAGAAAAGAAACAATTTGAGAATGATAATAATTTAAATAAAAACTTCGATATCTGAAATAATTACCTTAAAAATATTGGCTCACATATATCCAACTGATAGACAAAAGTTCAATACAAAAATGAAAAAGGTCAATACAGTGGATAAATTGTAAAGGAAGTGAAGGTGAGAATGGAATATTAATGAAAACAGTAATACTAACCATTACATAGCTGACTCGAAGAGCTTATTCTGTCGTTCGATTCATAAGGCCGATGGAATTAACACAGAGTTCATAACAATGAATGCATAGAAATCCATTTAATTCACAGAGAGAGAAATAAAAATTTTCACAGAATTAGGAGAGAAGCCATGAGACGAAAATCGAATGGCTCTTCCCAAATCGGACGGCTTCATGAGAAAACCATCCTCGTAATAAATAAAAACGAAAATTAGACACCATGCGAATGATAAAACCCAGCTTCAAAATCGATGCCAATTGCAATTATATCAGTGAAAAGAAAAATATATAGAAAAAGTAAAAATCCCATATCTATTTCGGTTCAAATGATTGTGAATCAATCTCAGGCAAGAGATAAGAAATCGAACCATATAATACAAACAAATATAGAAACAGGGCCATGCCAAGGATGCGAACCCAACATCATTTAAAAAATTAAATGAATAACATTTTCAGAGAGGGTTGAAGAATTTTAAAACCATATTCAAAATAGTAAATCGATTTCACAAATAAACTGGAAACAAACATTTGTGGAGCGAACATATGCTTACCATAACTTCTGGTGAAAGAATGCATATAATGAAAACCAGTGATATTTGCAAAGTCTCTCTCTCACAGGCATTAGATAGAACCAGAGATAAAAACTCTTTGCAGAGAAACGAACCGAGAAATGGCAAGTGAAACAGTGACGGATTGAAATAGAAAATAAAAGGAGAAACCCTAATATCATCCAGCCGTCCACGTGGTAGTCATCTACCAATGTTCCCTCAAATCAAAAACTCATTTTGGGAATTTTCCAAATCGTTGTTAATACATCAATGCGAATGGTACAAATGCAGTTGAAGAATTTAAACAAAGGTTTTTATCCGTAACCGGAGTAATAAACAAATATTTTTTATGTGGCTCGAGTATGAATTGAATTGGATCCATATCACTTGGGACTAACGTGCAAGGAGGGAGGAGATCCACATTTATAGTTGGACAATTGACATAATACTTTGCAATAAATAGAGTTCAAATTTAAATGTACAATGAAATCAAACGACATCAAAAGTACTTTGCTGTGAAGATATCTCAGGAAAATCATATAGTTAGGTTTTGAGTTAAATAGAATCCAATTATGTCATACGAAACTCAATTTCATTGGAGTTAAAAGGAAAAACTAATTTACGTTGAAATCATATGGAATTCAATTACGTTGAAATTATATAGAACTCAACATATTAATGGTATTGAATTCAAAGGATAATCTAAAGCATGAAAGCACTATATTAATTTGATAAGTCGACATACCATAAGATACAAAGGTAGGAATATAATGAATATATATATGAAGAGTATGTGAGGTAGGTATAAAATAATTTTAATTCTAATTCAATTAACGATAAGTCTTAGGGATAAGTGTATAAAAGAAAATGTATAAAGTTATATTTAATATAGGTATATTAAATATAAATTAGAGGTTTTCTTAAAGAACTATTAAGTAGTTGAATGAAAATAAATTGTTATTATACGGAATGTGAAACGATAACTTTAAAATGAAAAGATAGTTTAGTCTTATGATTACGACATACTAGGAAAAAAAAATTTGGGAGGTGTTACATCAACAAATGCCTGCCTCCCTTCCAAAATAGCTTGGTAGGCTTAACCATAACTTGACTAATATGGTTAACCACATAGCTTATATATGGTCGTGTGTTCACCAAATACATAACTCAAGCCACAAGCTTCCTGTATATGGTAGCATCTACTACTTCACCTGAAGTAGCATCCTACATCCTCTAGTTTCTTGCAACGGGAGTCTCCATGGGTTTTATTCCCTCTATGTGTAACTTCCTAAGAATCTCGTTGGCATACGTTCCCTGATATACAAATAGCTCCCCATCTATTTTCCATATTTCTAATCCCAAGAAATAGTGCAAGAACCCCATCTCCCTCATCTCAAATTCTCTTGCAAGATCATCTTTGCAAGACTTGATGAGCTGCTCATCACATGTCAGTATCAAATCATCAACTTAAAGAACAATGATCAAAATTTTACCTTATACCACAATATGGTAAACGTTCGCATCTGCTTCACCCTTGGTGAAGACAAACTCAGTGAAGTAGTTGTCAATATCAGTGTGCCAAGCACAAGGTGCTTGATTCAGCCCATACAGTGCTCTCTTAAGTATTCACAAATGCGAATAGATGTCTAAGGTCTCAAAACCTTGTGGTTGCTCAATGTACACCTCTTCCTCAATCACCCCAATGAGGAAGGTTGTATTTACATCCATCTTATGGTTCTGTCATCCCATCTGCACTAAGAGTGCAAGGATGGATCTAAATGATGAGTACCTTGTGAATGGAGAAAAGGTCTCATTGTAATCAATCCCCTCCACCTAAGAGAACCATCTAGCCACAAACCTGGCCTTGTGTTTCTCCACACTCCCATATATTGCTTGCTTCACCTTACATATCCACCTAGATCCTACAACTGACTTCCCTTCTGTTCTTGGGACAACTTCCCATGCATTGTTTCTGATAATGGGGTCATACTCCTCAACCATGGCATCAACCCAAATTGTTTGATGCACTTCTTCCTCGAAAGAGAATGGATATATATCTACACCTTCTCTCATAAGAGCCATGTAGCCAGTCTACTTCTCTATGGACCTTCTCTTCCTGCATTGTGATGTGTGTTAGAGCTTCTTAGTTTCCCAAGGCTGAGACAGGAAACCAAAGATATAGCCACAAATCAACTTTTGACTTGGTATCTAGCCCTACCAAATCAAAGAGGGCTCTCTCAAAATAAACCTCACATCCAATGGAAGTGACTGGAGAATATTAAGGTTTTAGGCTAGTTATCAGCTCAATAAGGTTTTGATTATGGTTTGTTGGATAAAGAACCACTAGTTTTAGGACTAGGCCAAGTATTCCAAAGGATCAATTATAGACATAGGATGAGGAAAATTAGGTGTAATAAATGACACAAAATAGATTTTTCGTTGTAGTATGGTGATGAGGAAATATGATAAAGAAACTAAGTGAGCATACATGCATGAATTCACTTGTTAGATGGTAAAAACACTTATATGATAATCTCAAACAAATAGAGCATTATAGATAATGAAATATGTTTATAATTTAGGAGATTAACACAAGAAGAACATATATGGCCACTAGAACTACTTAATCATCAAATGCATCAGGAAAACTTAAGAAAAAAAATGTCACAAACCACATCACAAGAATCCCATAAAAATAGTTGCAACTTCCTGTATATTATTTATGCAAAGAGTCAAGTAAACCAGTTCCAAAAAAGTGTGAAATTCAAGTATCCAACCTTCTCTTTGACTTGATTTTTACTACATATAGAAGAAAAACAAGATTCCACCTCTAAGGGATCAGATCCTAATCCATAGCAACTAATTCATGAACATAATTACCCATTACCAAATCCTACGAAAGTTAGAAACAACTTTCCCCTTTTTTAACTAACTAATTGAGCTTGTTTCTCAATGCATTAATCACAATACTCTTGACAATGATAATCATTAATAAGCCTCTTAATCATAAGATAAATCATGAGTCATTTATTACATCGATCAAGTTTGACCTTTGACCTCCACGTGCAATTAAAAATATCTAAACACAGAAACACAATAATTTTCCCAAAAACGCAGCAAATGTTTTTAGCAGAAACACAACAACTTTGGCTTGATATTTTGATGACTTGGAAGAGGTTATTAATGTTTCTGAAGGCTGATAAATAAATCTTAGGATTTATAATATACCCTGGGACCTTTAATTCATCCAAAATCATCTTTTTAGCCACCTCAAAATTGATTTAAAAACCAAGTGTCCAGAAACGCATCAAATTTATGAAAAGGTGGCAGAAAGGTGTAAAAAGGGCATTTTTTGATCATTTTCTTCAAAATCATGACTCTACAAACATCCTAAAGTGATTTTCTAATATCCTTAAGTCATTATCTATCCAACCATGCCTGAATTTTTGGATTTGGACCCTCTGATAAAAAGTGCAGCAACTAGTTTTTGCGTTTCTGTAGGATGTTTTTTCCTGTGTGCACAAAAAATTCAAAATTTCAAAGTTGTGTCTCCTTTTTCTTTGATTTTTGTTTTGCCTTCATACCACCAATGATGCATCAGCCAATAGGTCTAATATTTTCTATTTTTTGAGTCTCCTTTGGGTTCTTTTGAGTTTCTTCTTCATATTTTTCACCTTAACTTTACAAATGATGTTCGTAGCATAATAATGCCTTTCCATATTTATTTGCATGGTGGTATCCCTGTTTGATTTTTCCAATATCTTCTCCATGTGTACATTCATTTTTTCAAGCCAATACTCCTTGTTTTTCTCAATCTCAACACTTATGGAGTCAAATATAGTATCTTGAGCTTGAGGAGGAGATGGAACTTCTACATGATGTTCCTTTCTAGACATTTCTCTTGTCTTAGGTCTCCTAGGTTGTGTTTGAATGTTCTTTTCTTCCAGCTAATCTACATCAATGATGGCCTTACCTTTTTCCTTTGCTGCCAAAACACTTGTTTTACTTGCTGATGGAGGGTCTTCTTGTGACTGGATTTGTTGCATTAGAGCCTGTCTCAACTGTCTATTCTCCTGTTGTGAGAAAGCCACCAATAAATTGGATTTGGATAGGTCATCCTTCAGCTCTCTAATATGTGCATCTTTCTCCTTGATGATGTCATCTGCTGCCTTGATTGAATTATGTTCTCCTAGGTCAACCATTTCAAATTCTGGAGGTACCTCTTCTTCATTGTGCAATGGTGAATTATGTCTACTTAGAGGTGCTTCCTCTCTCATGGTTTCAGTATGCACTGCTTCTTCAATAACAACCTCCTTAGATAGTCTTTTTGCTTCAGACCTAGTTTTAGGATTAGACCTAGGCATCTCCTCTTCTGCTTCAGGAACAAAGACCAACTTCTTACCTTTCTTGTCTATCCTTGAAATATATGTTCTAGGTTGAGTCTTTGTCATTGATGGCATGCTTGATGTTTCAGCTCCTTGTGGTCTAGATGATGATGAAGCTGAGCTTTGACTCTTTGACTAGTTGGAGACAGGTAAGAGAGCAACTACCTCCAAGAAATATTCCCATTACATGTTGATATGTGTCAACTGGTGGAGGACTATTACCTTGACTAGAGCACGATGAAAGAGGCTTGCTTGATGAGCTTTTATTTTATATTGCACCTTCTGCCATCTTCACCAAACTTCTAAACAGATAATTAGGTAGGTTTAGGGACTTTTTGGAAGTAAAATGCATCAATAACCTGATGTGATACTGATATAGCCTGCTAAACCTGCCCTCACAAGTGAAATACTTCATAATAATCTTCATCAAATGGTTGTACTTGTCCAACAATTTCCTACTAGGAAAAACATGAGAAGGAGACTCATTGTACTGTGGTTTCAAGAACATCTTGTAGTCCTCTAGGTCTAAATCCATTCCCTTGAACCAAATTTCAACTTGATTAGGGATAGTAGTTGTTGAAGATATGACCTATTTTGACACTGGAAAACTGGTCCCTGCTATAGTTTCCTGATCCTTATTGAAATTAATGGTAAAGAGGCTTGTTAAATCATTAAATACTTCATAATAATCCTCATCAAATGGTTGTACTTGTCCAACAATTTCCTGCTAGGAAAAACATGAGAAGGAGTCTCCTTGTACTGTGGTTTCAAGAACATACTGTAGTGCCCTAGGTCTAAATCCATTCCCTTGAACCAAATTTCGCCTTGATTAGGGATAGTAATTATTAAAGTTATGACCTATTCTGACACTGGAAAACTGATCCCTGCTAAGTTTCTTGATCCTTCTTGAAATTAATGCTAAATATGCTTGTTAAATCATGATGATAGCCTACCTCTTGCACTTTTAAACAAAACCCTAGGCAACCTTCCTACTCAAATGATTTTTTGATAAATTATGATGCATTGATCTCTTGCTTATGAATTGTCTCAAATCTAGATATTTCTCCTCCCTTATACCTTCGCCTTTCACTGGTCTTCACCATGATTTTGGCTTCACTTTTGATAGAAATACCTAGTTTCAAACAAGAGAAGGCAAGGGACTTTGAGCGTCAAAACAAGGCTAGAAATGTAGCAACTTGAGGGAATGGAATGGAGGGGATGGAGGGTAGGAAAAAATCTGAAAAAATTATGGGAGTTAGGGATAGGTGTTAGGGACACAATGAAAGTGAAATTTCTCAAAATGAGTGAGAAACATGGGGAGAAAACGGAAAAACACAGACTTGTGCCAGAAGCACAGCAACAAGTTGGTTTTGATAAGGGAAATGGTGAAATGAAGGAATTTTAGTGAGCGGAAGGGTGGGGAATGTTTAATGAGGATAATGAAGGATGTATGAACCCAAAAACAGGGAGGTTTTCTCTCAAAAGAAGCAAAATACCATTGGAAGAGAAAATGCAGCAAACCCTAGGGATAGATTTTGATCAATTTTCTAAAGAAAAAGACTGCATAGAGGGTTTGAAAGGTTGGAATTACTTGTTAAAAGAACCTTTAGATCACTGAGATGATAACATAACCCTTTATTTCTCTCTTTGGCCTCCAAATAAAAAGCGCAGCAAGACCCTCCAAAAACGCAATAAACTGATGAAATACGGTAGTGATGGTGAAATTCATATTTTTGGTGGTTATGGCAAGTATGACAGTGATAGAGAGGAGATATTGAAGCTTATGGAAGGATGGAATCAAGTTTTAAAATATTTTGGTGCTCCTTATAACTTAAAAAATTGATTTTGTCTTGATAGTGGAGTGGCATCATGCACTTTTGACCAAAATGACTTTATGATGAGATTAGTAATGCAACATCATTACTTCAATAGGAAGGTTACATCTCCAATGTGACATAGATGTACCTATTATTCTTTTTAAAAAAAATTATTCCCTAAGTGCTAACTCTCATGACAACCTACTAGTTTTGGATGATGATGACACGATTCCAAATGGAAATATGATGACACTCATGACTATTAGTATGAATCTTAATTCCAAGTGTATGGAAAAATACCACTTTAGCTGCGCATAACAAACAACCCTAAAAGCAAAGATAGCTGCCAATATCCTCAGATCTGCAGTTAGGTGATCAAGATAAATGCTGCAAAAATATAGATCTATGCATTAGAAGACATTAAGCAGTAGAAAAAACAAGATTTACTCCATGCATCCAATAGACAAGACAAGAATATGTTGAATGAATTTTGTATTAATGGCACCTGGGAGGAAAACACAAGAGGGTGTTCCATGTTCTCCTCAATGGGATGGGTTCTTGTAAGTCCTCAGCACTTCAGATCTAAAATTCCTCTCTCTTGATGGTGTAGAAAACCTAGACAAAAATGGTAGCAAAATATGACTATGATGGTGGATCAATAGTCAGACCAAAAGTATAGATCCAGAGTGATCTTTAGGAAACAAAAGGTGGTAAATGAATGGGAAAACCCTTCTATTTATAACAAAATATTGAGTTAGTCTAGATATTGGTGCATAATTAAAATATTATTAACCAAATCAAGATCCAACTTTTATGGAATATTTTATTATATTTGTTGGAGGGAAAAGGAATTTGACTTGGGTCAAATCCTTTATTTGTAAATAATAAATAAATAAATGATTTATTTATCATTTTAAGGATGTGGTTGAGTAATAATCAAATAAATAATGATTTATTTAATTATTTAAAGGTGATTTAGTCATATTCAACAAAGAATATTATTTAAATAAGGTTTAAATAATTATTCTTAGGAAATAATAAGATAAATAATGATTTATCTAATTAATTTCCCTATTTTGGGTTAAATATAACCAGGAATATTAATTAAATTGCTATTTAACTAATTATTCCTTGAGGAGAATCAAACAAATGTAGATTTATTTAATATTTCCTCATGGGGTTTCCTATTTAGACCATAAACAACTTAATAAAAGTGGTTTACTAAGTTATTTTTCATAGTGAATGCAATTTTACTTAGGGTAAAATTGGTCTTACATGGTGTACTTGGGTCTATCTAATAACAATAGGTTAGATGACCAAAAAATGGTGTAACAATGACACTCTCATGATCAACCTTATGACAATAGGACTCTTTTGACACTTAATGAAGGAAAAATGACCTTTGGTGACTCAATGACTCATGAAAATGATTATGATTTGACCTTGATGACCATGATATGAGAGTAGAATTACACCTAGACAATGACTTAGGACCATTTGACAACCAAGAGATATGTCAAATTTTATTTGAAAATATTATAATTTGACCTAAGAATCAAACAACATTGGAAAGAGTAAATTTGATCACTGTGACTATAGGACAATAACAATGTGAGTGCTCCCGCATTCTCTCTATCATCAAGCATCAACCTGTAGCCTCTTTAGTGTGCTTCCTTCCATATCGAGATGTCTCTGCATGAGTGGGTGCTTCCACTCTCTGCACCTCTGCTTGTGGCTGCTCCACATCTAGTTTTTATTCTTTTGGAGCCAAGAGCTCCTCAACTACATGCAACTGAAGCTCTCTCTCAAGGGAAATTTGCATGGCCTTATCTTCATCGAATTTCACATCTCTTATGACCATTTTCATCATGTGTGCTAGCAAGTACACCCGATATTTGTGAGATGTATCAGTGTACCCCACAAGTATCCCCAACTTAGTTGTTGGCTCTAGCTTCTTCCTGGCATCTTTGGTCACATGGCAATAAACTGATGAACCGAAAATTTTAAAATGTGACACATCTGGTCTCTTACCTGAAAAACCTTCCTTTGGTGTACTCATCCTAAGTATCCAATGAGGACTTTTGTTCTGCACAAATACTATTATGTTGCAGGTTTCCGCCCACAAATGCAACAGTAGGCCCTGATCATGCAACATCACTCATGTTGCTCCCAAAATAGTTATGTTCTTCCTTTCTGCAACCCCATTCTACTATGGATTATGAGATGTTATCAATTCCCTTTGAATTCCTTCTGAAGCACATAAGTTCTTGAATTCGTTAGAGGCATTGATCACGTGCTCAAAATTATGCTAAAAATTGAAAGTTGTTGGAATGGTGTGGAACCTGAATAATCATGTAAATATTGTCATTCTAAATCTGGAGCAACTCGTTTCATAGAAAACTGACACCGTATGCTCCCAAAAATGCATTATGTCCACTTTGTCAAATACGAAAATTTTTGGAAAAAAAATTGTAGAGATATCCCAATCAGTAGCCTGTACTAATGACTGGGCATGAACAGTGCCAGGTTGACCAGTCAACAATATTTATTCATCGAATTAGGTTGTGCCAAGTGGCATGTTTTTATTACGTCGAAACAGTGTGTTGTAATTGGTTGTTTGGGTGCCCAATCAAAGGCTGCCACATGGCCCAACCAGGGGCCGCCATGTGGTAGCTCAAGGGCCACAAAAATTGGGTCAAGGATCGAGTGGAGTGGGTGGGGTTCATGCCCCCCCCCCAACTAACCGTAACCATAACCACAAATTTCAACCGCCTTATGTGGCCAATAAGCCAGAGACCGCAAGTTAGCCTAACTGCGCGATTTTTTTTATATAAAACATTTTTATTAACCATATATAATATGCTTATAAATTCAGCATTAAGGCCTTATTGGGAAAATTAGCAAGCCAAAAATTTCACCTGGTTTTTTGGAAATTTGGCATTATGTTAGCAGATTTGGGGGTGAAATTGTAGGATGGTGTTGGATTTGAAGGATATTGTGGAGCGGTTAGTGCAGAAACTTGGGGAAGTCATAACTAAGTCATTTTTTGACCAAATTCGAGGCTGAAAGAGGCTACACGAGAATTTTTTCACATTCTAGAGCCATTGGAACAACTTTCAGAGTTGTTTGAGCATTGTAAACATATGTAATCACAGTTTTGAGCATAATATAATAGGGCCAAGATATTTGAAGCTGGACTAAGGAGGTGTAGCCCAGGCGGGGTGAACTCCTTCATCATGTGTTTTTGTGTTACTCTTTATGGTGATTTTCATGTTTATTAGATGCTATTGTTCAGTATTTTTCTTATGTTAATTTTCTCAAGAAATTTACATAAAAACACATAAAAACTCATGATTAACTTGCAATTTTTCTCATAATCCTCAAGCACTTTGTTTATATTCTGAATTGGAATTTAACACAGAAAACACTAATTTTCCCATTCAAATCAGACATATCTCCACCATTGTTACCCCTAAGATCCTTCACCGTCTTCCATGTATCTTTCCCAACAATTTCTTTGAACTCACAAAATTTTTAGAACGTCTGATCTTTCTTCTGCGTGAAGAAAATCCAACACTTACGTGAAAAATTATCTTAAAAAATCACATAATACCTATGTTTTTTTGTGGAAGCTATCTAGAACAGTCCAAACATGTCTAAGTGAACTCTCACAAGGATCTCCTTTGCTCGACTTTCCTTATCGTGAAAGGTGGATTTGGTATACTTCCCCAATTTACACCCTTTTCATGTATCTCGCTGCTCAAGTGCACCCTTTGGAAGTCTTGTAGAAATTTGTCGCGTGACCTTCAAAGCACCATGGTGTAGATGGCCCAACCTTTTGTTCCATAACTCACCAATGTCTCGTCTCTCCACTTTTTTTTCTTTCGTGCTCAAGGCATCACAATATTCTACATCCAGTTTGTATAGGTTATTTACTCAAACCACAATCTTCTTCACATGTCTCATATTTTTATGACGAAGGAATGCATTTCCTTTGCTAAATATCACATCAGAGCCACGGTATTCCAACATAGAAATAGAAACCAAATTCTTCTTTAAACCAGGAACATACATGACACATTTTAATGTGAGAGGAGTACCTGATTCCCTATGAAAGATAAATGTACATATTTCGATAGCACTATACCTCTCGTCATATCCCATCTCAATGTGCATCAGGATATCCTTCTCCTCCAAGTTACTAGGGAATTATTTCTTGTCGTTCATATGGAACGAAGCTGCACTATCTAAGTATTGCACATAACCCACCACTGATGACACCATGCATGCGATGAGGGTTAAATCCAACTCGAAATGTGAAGCAAGTTCTTCACTTGCTGCTCCTCCTGAGTGCTTCTTGTTGTTTTTCTTGTGTGAACATTTTGTAGCATAGTTTCCAAGCTAATGATGGTGAAAACATTTTACCTTTGACAAGTTTTTCTTCTTTCCTACCTAACTCGAATATTATTTGGAATGGGACGCCTTCCCTTTCCCTTTCTTCGCCTTTCCCACAAAGTCACGGTTCTCCTCATCACCAGTATTTGATGAGGATCCATCTCTGGTGTTCCATCGAATCTCTTCTTGTACCAAGTCAGACCAAATCTCTCCCACTCTGGTAGCTTCTCCCTCTCATTCACTACATCTTGGTAGCTATGCCAGCTCTTGGGAAGGCCTAGAAGTGCTAGGATCAAAAAATCATCTTAGGAAACTGTCACACAAACACTTCCAAGCTCATCTCAACATTGAGTGAAATTTGTCAAGTATTTTGGTATCATGTTGCCCTTCTCCATCTTGATCTTTCTGAGCTTCTCCTTCAACTCCAGCTTCCTTTGGTCACTTCTATTCTGAAACCACTTTGTTAAGGCCTTCCACATAGCATATGGAGTTTCCTTTCCATGGAGGTTCTATACAATATGATCTCGAACTCCTTCTAACATAATCCTTCTCGCCTTTGCTCCATTCTTCTTCCATGCATCAAGAATTTGAGCATTTGTTGTTGCGAGCTCGAGAATACCATTGTCTATGAATTCCTCTAGTCCGTGTCCTCCAAAACTTCCTTCATCATTTCCTTCCATGCTATGTAATTCGAATTACCCTCAAGGGAATATTCTAGTCTCAATCCAGAGAAATACATCTTGATCTGTTACTGGCCTGAATAATAATTCTGCAAATTCGATTCACATGTTCAAAACAAAATTTGGTTCTTCTCTTCTATAGTGATTTTTTCTCTGATACCATGTAGAAAATCCACATAGATGCAACTGATCTTGTAATATGCTAAAACAAAATATTGAATCTATTCCTACAAATTTTTGAAACCAATTATGATTGCACAATCACATGAGCAAGAAAGAGAAATAATTTCAATCGCACAACAAAAATATGTATTTGGGGAAAGCCTCAGCTAAAAACCCTGCTATTTGTATATTTCATTAATTCAATAATATGAAACAATACAATGCTATTTCCCTTCCTGAGAAACCTATGCACTATCTCTAATTGTCTCACATTGATTCCAACAAGAATGGTCTAATACTGAACCAATTTCTTGCCTCTGGGTTCCTCAGCCTTGCTTATGCATTATTGGAGGAATTGAGCCCCTATTAAGTAGGAAATTCCCAATAATTGATTACATAATTCATCTAGGGCATCTTGTTTACCTCGTGCATAACCTATACAATTTTCTAATTATACAATTGATAGTTCTCTTCCCTTTAAATCCAATCTCAATTGGGCCTTCCTTATAACTAACATGCAAAAACTATTTATAGTGAATTATTAGTTATCTAATTGATCATTGCATGTGAATTAAATTATATTTAATTAACTTGACCTATCACTAGCTCATCCATCAGTTAGAACTAGTAAAACTAATTTTAACTCAAATAATTGAGTTAATTAATTACAACTCAAAATAAATTGCAACTTGACCCCCTAAAACTTAGAGAGAATTCTACATGCCTACAGTTTCACCCCCAAATCGAATTGAATGAGCTAACTAAGCCTTCATAACTCAATTAACTCATACAATTTGTCGTGTGATGTGGAATTACATTTTCCTTCTAATTTAATTAATGGAAAATTAAATTAGAAACCTTCTTGTTGCCAATTTCAACATTCTCTCTCTCTCATACTTTTGGACACTTAGAGTTTTCTTGTAGCACTCTTGGAAGAGTTTTGCATACTTTGGTTTTGGAATAAGAAGGGAAAGGAAGAGAAGGAAAGCAAAAGAGGACATCAGGATCATCATCTACAATAGTTTTTCTTTCAAGTACTGAGTTGCATGTGTTATTTCCTTACTAATTTTGGCATGCATGGGACATGCATGTGGTTTATTGGTTATGATATGTCATTGGCATGGAGGATTTCCTAGATTAACTGTGGATTTTCCTAGCCTTTACATTTCCTGGATATCCATGGCGTTGTGGGCTCCTTTTCTTTTTTTTTTAGTTGGTTCTCATGTTCCTTTGGTTGTGGGTTGAGTTACTAGTTCTTGGAAGCCTTTGTTGGACAAACACTCTAGAGGCCCTGTAATAACTTGAGTTGAGTTACTAGAACTGGAAGAATTGGCTGGAAAAATGCTCTAGAATCCCTTGGTGGGTTGAATTACTAGTCATGGAAGCCCTGGTTGGACAAACACTCTGGAATCCCGAAAACAACTGTGGGTTGAATTACTAGTCGTAGAAGCCCTGGTTGGAACAAATGCTCTAGAGCCCTGGACATCTTGGGTAGAGACCAATATGGTGATGGTTTGTGATCTCTAACCATGAGGTGGAATCACAAGTTGAGGGTTGAGGTGGTTCGGCCTTTGGAAGCTCTGGTTTGGTTTGGCTTGATTTGTTTCACGATATCCCACATTCATGCTTAGAATATGGAACGAGGGTGACTGGCTGAAAGAGAAATTTGGTTTAGCCTATTCTATGGTCGAGTGGTTCGTGGAAGTCCCATAATTGGTTGCATTTTCCATATGATAATAAAATATTTTTTCCTCTTCTATTTGATGGGTAAATATACTTGTTATTACATGGTTTATATGGTTTTCATATATTTTTTATTTATGTTGTTTATATGTTGGTTATGAGCATGTTTTATGGCAGTGATGATGTATGGCTCTCATCATGTTTTGATTAGTAAATAAATGAAAAATTAAATATGACCTAATAGTTGATAATGAAACTATTGAGATAAGGCATCAATTCTTATTAACGATTCACAGATAAGTATGATACTCCTATGCACATATCTAGATTACCTATAGATTTATGACCTATAGATTACATAATTATAACATGTTTGAAAAAATTCCTATCATGGACAGTAGGGGTCTAGTTAAGTCCTTGATCAATTTTTTGCATTATTTCCTTTTTTTTAGTGTTATTTATCATTTCTGAAAGTCTCATGGATTTCTGGGCAGTGGCCTAAGTCCTGGACCTGAAAAAGTGGCACATGATCTAGGGTCACTTGCACAAAACTAGCTGAAAAATTCCCTAGTCGTTGGTTTTCCTTGTTGTGGGAGCAACTAGAGGCCTACATTCACATGCTTTTCTTGTCAAGGGAGTGACCAAGGCCCCAGAATAGTGAAAAGTTAATTTTCCTCGGGGGTTGGTCACTTGGAAGGGTTGGTTGGTTCCTAGAGGTTCTATAGCATGTGTGTAAGGTCAATTTGGGTTAGTTTCATCGGTTACACTTCCTTAATTGTAAATGGGGAGTTGAATCACATAATAGTGGCCTCTCATCACATGTTTACCTCGGTAGACCGGTTAACTTGGGTAAATGTGGGAGGAGGGTGGTTTAGAGTGGTATCAAAGCATGGTTCACCCCTTGGACTGAATGGGCAGTGTGTGTTGATTGTGCATACATGTCGATTACATATGTGCTCCTTATGCTTATGGTCTATGTGCTTGTTGCATATGCATGGTGTGGTTATAGTTGCAGTGGTGTCACCATGTGAAATTTGATGGTGTTGTTGTTGGATGTGGTCATCATGAGTGCATGTCAGTTGCGAATTTTTCGTGTATGTCACTGTGTAAATATCGTTATTCATACATTGATATGGTTGTAGTTGTCATGCATGAGGTGATGATACGTGGTTAGTATGGTCATACATTGATGAATCGATAATGGTTTAAATTATGATTAAATGTTGATATGATTATGTTTATACATATATTTTGATAATCTGGTTGATCTTGTAGACAATATATCCTCCCCTGAACTAAAATAAGATACGTTGGTTTATTTTTGATTTGGGCTAGCTGACGTGATATACCTTGTAGGAAGATAAGAACACATATTACTAGCAAGATGGTAGACTACAGTTCACAAGATTCTTCTATAGATTAGATGAGAAACATGGTGATAAGTAATCCCCTCACATAGCAGAAAATTTGAGAAGTTTAAATGAATAAATAAGGAGTTGCAAAGAAGATAATAATAGAATCATTCAATCACAAGAGAGACTTTCTAGGGCACGGGAGAAACAAGCAGAAGTAAATGCAATTATCCTTTAGACCTTGTGAGATTTACAGAGATGAAGACCACTTCGAATCAGCCATGGGCAGGAGGATAGGAATAATGGGGCATATGGAAATATATAACATGGTGGGAATATGTTGGACTGAGATGACACAATCAAAGATGGCAGATTCTTGGATACACCTGATAGATGAGGCAGTGGACGTGGATTTTATTCTAGTTACGGTTCAAACAAGTATCATGGTCATCATCATTATCATCCTTATAGCATGAGTGACAGGGGATATTTTCTAAATGATTTCAAGATAGAAAATCCACCTACATTTGAAGGAGGAATGAAGAAGTCACAGGATGTAGAAGCATGGTTGCTTGGGATGAACAAGTTCTTCAAATTAAATGATTACTCAGAAAAAATGAGGGCCAGAATAGCTACATTTAGTCTTAAAGGTAAACCAGATATCTGGTGGGAAGATGTAAAGAATGTCATAGGTATTCATGAAGATGAGTTGACTTGGAGTGAGTTCGAGAGACTATTCTCGAAAAATTACTTATCGAAGAGATACTATGATTATAGGGTGAAATCATTTTATGAGATGAAGATGGGATCTATGACCGATGAGGCACTACAAGGAAAATACCCTCTAGCAGATGTTTTTGAGGAACCACAAATAAAAATACCCCATACATCCGTTTCTAGTGGAGGTTACTAGAGGAGTTTGGCGGACGGAGGGTTTTGCAGATGTTTTCCTATCGGTGCTCTTATCGTTACAACTCGCCCTGGTGCTCTAAAAAAAATAACACACTTGGGCAGCAAAATCATTGGCACACCGAACACCGTGCACTCCGTACACACACACCCAGTGCGTCATAATATAATAGAGCACCAGTGCCTCACAACTTGTCCGTGTCGGTGCATTATAAAACACAACGCCAACATCGAAACCAATTAGTCCTGTAGAAAAAAACCGCACCAGTGCATCATAAAAAATGCGCCAAAACACAAACCGACCAGTGCGTTTGTAACAAACAATACCAGTGCACCTATAAACAACCCGCACTAGTAAAGGGTTAAACTAAAAAAATATTTACGACAAAAAACTCAGATTTTCCATTTTTTCAGTGCTCCTGAGCTATCAATTACCGGTGTGCATGATACCACAAAACGCATCGGTGCGCACCGAACATTGGCACACCGGACAACGTGAGCGAAGTACACACTGCCAGGGCATCCAATTATTGTAATGCACTGGGGCGTCAATACTATTCTACGCCAGTGGATCATAAAACACCGCACCAAAATAGAAACAAGCTGGTGCGTTCTTCTCTAATAGCACTGGTGCGCTCGAAACCGCACACACTGAAATAACGTTATATAAAAAAAAAATGAGGCCAAAAAACCGGTGCTTTGCGACTATTACACATCGGTGCTTTACAATTATGCTGCCCCGGTGCATCATCAAATTTTCGCGTCGAAACTGAAACATCCCGGTGCGGTTTTGTTTAACAGCACCGGTGCACTTAGAAAGCCCCGTGCACCAAAATAGGGTTAGTTAAAAAAAAAAAAATTACAGCTAAAAAAATTCATTATTCACTTTCTTCAGTGCTCGAGAGCTCTCAAGCCTCGATTCTATTTCTTTATTTCTGAGCCGCCCTAATAACGATGCTCTCATTGCACCCATTACAAGCACTACTGCTCTGCATTTTCCACCAATCTCCAGCTTGCATTTTGAAAAACAGTGGGAAAATTTTATTTTCCAAATTTTACAGCCAATATGCCTCCTCGACGGCAAAATGTACAGGTATTTTTCTATTTTTTCTATAATTAAGCCTTTTAGCGAATTAGAAATTGAAATAAACTTAAAAATAACCATTAAAAAAAAAAAAATTGCCGCGCGGTGCGCTCGAGCTGTTCGGTTCACACCGATTAGCGGGGCTACCTGTAAAATTTTTAGGCAACACCACTACCAGTGCTAATGGTAACCACACCATTTCCAGGGTGGTGCCGAAAGGCACCCTGATAAATTTTAAACTAAAAAATAAAAATAAAAAAGACGGTGCGCTCATTTATCTAGGCGCACCGTTGACCTCGACAATCACAGTGCGGTGCGTTGACTGCATTTTCCACCCCGGTTTATGTCAGTGCACCGCATTTTGCATTCCAAAAGGGTCAACAATGCGGCCGGGTAAAAGACCGCACCGTCAACTATGTCATTGTCATGAAGTCGGTGCGCTGACACGACTATACATGTCGGGGCATATATTTCAATCAGCGCATTGCTATTCTGAATTATGTACAGTCCATGGTGCTTCAAAAATAGACATCGGCACCAACTTCGGTGCGGTCTATTTAATTAGGGGCCCCGGGATGGTGCGCTAAAATATTAGGATGCATCGGCACCGGTGCGTGACTACATTTATGGAGCACAAACTTGTATGTTTGTTTTTTTGTCAAAAAAAATTATATATGTATATTTATAAATACATTTCTATTTTAATAAAAAAATTATTTAATATGGCAATGATTCAGAGAGAACAGGAGCAACAGCAACAGCAACAAGCAGAACATTATGACATGATTCACCAATGGGAGGCGAGAGAGAGGGAGAGAGATGGATTCCCTCACCCAATTACTGCAGATACCCAGGAGATCCTTAAGCAGGTAGGCCTCCTCAAGTTCTATGAGGAGGCTATTTTCAACCTAAAGGCCCATAGTGTGCTTTTGAGAAATATTATCAACGGGTGAAATTCCCACCAACAGGCTTTTCAGGTTAGTACTGACCAGTGGTACACACCCACTGAGGAGGACATTTATTTTATTACAGGACTATCGAGGAGAGGGGTGGATTTCCCCTCATTCCCAGACGTGCCACCTAGTTGTGTAGCAGGGAGTAAGTTAGTTTACTCCCAGAGATACATTGGAGCACATGTACTATCTCCTTCAGAGTTTCAGTTACCTGGAGGTCAGTCACGTATAGGTGCTTTTGGTAGACAGGATGTGCAGTGCGTCTCTATTATCGCTTCGATCATTTCACACAACACCAATGACGGGTAACGCATTAGTTGCTTTCATTTATATTATGTTGATTCTTTAGTACAACAAACACAACTTTTCAAGTGGTCTACCATTTTTTTGCGACAATTTTGTACGGCCTTAGATAGATTCCGTGCTCATGCAGAAGGGAGGGTCAACTTCCTTTTTGCTTCAGAACTATTTTGTTTATTTTTTGAGAGGTTTCCAGAGATGAGACCCAGTTTTGTTCGACAACCTTGTAGGCCGATGTTGGAGGCCCAGATGCGCATGTGGGGGCATATGATGCCCAATAGGGGAGACACTATATTTCCAGCAAGGATATCACATGATTCGTTGGACTTACTAGCTAGCGTTGGTGGGATGCATCCCTTCATTATGGTCCCATGTCCTTATGCTGGACTAGATTGGCGAGGGTGTCCCAACATCCTCTTCACTCCTGATGAGCTTCTAGATGATAGAGGTAATATTACTATTTTATTTATATTTATTCTAACATGTTCTTTAACTTTTTTTTATTAAATTATGTAATTAAATTGTCTAATTATTATTGTGTACTTGTATATATTTTGCAGACATTGGGTCTTTTGATGGCGATGAGATGTCGAATCCACCACATGATCTAGGTGTCCATCCTGATGATTACGATCAGGAGATGGCTGATGCGCCAAATCAAGATGAGGCCGGTGGCGTAGCAGAGAGATGTGTTGATCCTCATGCTCCTCATGGTGCACCGGTACCGCCTTTTGCTAGGCGTGGTCGACCAGAGATCGGATACCGGATGGAGTTGGGCAGCCAACTCTATGGATCGATTTTAGATGCGGGCATCAGGCCCACTTATTACAGAGAGATACAGGGTGATGATATATTGATACAGATATGGAGAGGCATTTCGCATGACATGTACGGCCTGATGTGGCATGTCGTAGCAGCTACGACAGCTGTTACGTGATTGAGGAGGATTGTCCATAGCTATAGGCGTATTCGAGCTATGGCACGTGATGATGGAAAGTCTGCCAGTAGCCACTCATATGCATCTCGCGATCGTTCACCTTGCGGCGTGCCTAATGATCAACATGAGGCTCCACTGCCAGCATCTGACACTAGTCATCATGGAGATGAGGTTGTACCATCGGCCACATCCAGTCAGCAACTTGCAGCATCCACCATGAGTACTAGTCACGATCATCATGAGCAGGTTGGACCATCGACCGTCGACGCTGCAGTACTATTGAATGAGCAGGTCGCCTCCACCACTGTTGTTAGTCATCCATAATTTTGATCCTATCCCAAGATGGCTAAGCTGACAATCCTAGATTTCTAGAAATAATATTTCAAAGAAGCATTATGAGCTCTAGAAATCTCATTGCCTTCATCATTCTGAGTTTTTTAGTTCACCAAAATCTTCATCTATGTCTCCTAAAAAGGTTATCCTGCTGTTTCAAAGAAGAAAACTCATTTCAGGCTATTTATCCTTGTTTTTATTAGTTCATTTCCCTCTGAAAAATAGCCCATTTTCCCTTTATCAACTCATCATTTCCTCTGAAAAAAACCCTCCAAACCATCATAACTCCTTTATATGGTTTGAAAACCCTTTTTAAACCATTAAACTCACTTTTTTTTGGTTTAAAACATCCCTTTTTACCTATCGGAACTCCTAAATTGGCCTAAAAAACCCCATTTTTTTGCCTAAAAAGCAGTCTTTTTACAACTAGGGGCTTAAGCCCCCGAGGGCTTAAAATATTCCGCCCTTTCCTCCATATGCCCTGGCCTTGAAACAAAGTGCTTAAAGCTTTGGCCTCTCTTCTCATTTTCCCTCGGTCCTCCTTTTACCCACGGAACCACACCTCTCCCTTTCCTTCTAGCCCACTCTTCCTTTTCTTTTCCCTGCTCCATTATTTTTATCGGGCCACATCCACTGTTGATAAAAGGCCCTCGACCTAGATCCAATGACCCTCATTCACCCTGATTTTCATTTCTGCTCCCCAAACATATGCTGTCCCTAAGTTCCTTCACCTCAGCCCCTGGTTCTATCCTCTCCGCATAGGACCTTTTTACCATGCCTTATCCTAGCCCCCTTCCTTCGTTATTTCATCCCCTGCGCTTTGTATTCCTTTGGATGATCCCCACCGTAGATCTCATTGATCTAACATCTCCGCACTCCCCTCTCATCATCCAACCTCCCACACATTCATCCCTGCAAATAGATATACACTGTCGATCTGCGTGATATAACGGTCGTTGTTTAACCCGACATCCAATCCATCGCATAAACACTTCCACTCCATGACAAATAGCCCACGTCACCATATGGCCCACCTTCCACCCACAAAGTCGCCCGTCCAATCTCTGGCTACCACCTGGCTTCCACTATCCCCTTCCACCTCGCACCTTCCCCCGACGCGTGCATTGTCCACCGTAGATCTGGAGCTCCCAGATCTAACAGTCCAGAAACAATATCGCGTGAATTTTGCGTTTGGGGTTAAATCGCCCATTCTCACGTGAAACCACCAATTTTCTGAGGGACACGTGTCACGAAATGATTGAATCGTGTTTGATTTGGGCAAAACCACAGACCACCTTTGCTCCGCGCAAAAACCACTGGTGTTTTTTCAAAACCACTTTGCCCATTTTTCGTGCCAAAGTCATTTTAAACCCCATTTTTCGCATTTTTTGCCATGGAAAGCCCTTATGTGCATTCATTTCTTCCTTGTTGCTCCTCTACCACTCCATTAGCCTCTGTAAAGCAATTTTAAGCCCTTCCGCAGGATTTTATAACATATTTTGTGGTTTGTTTGTAGGTTCAATGGCGGAGGAGGCTATTAACAGTCCAAAATAGTGCTAAGGTCGAGGATCATAGTCCTCTTTGGCCCAAAAATCAAAGGAAAAATACCAAAAGGGGTGAAAATCCACATTTTAACCAATATATCCTGAATATTGACTATTTTATCAAACCCTCCAAAGCACTAAGGCCACCTGTACACCAGCAAATCAGTGAGAGACGAAGTTCAAAAGAAAAGATGAAGATTAAAAGCTTAATCTAATGATTAAAAGACGAAGACACAACTAAAGATAAACTAAGAAAGCTTTGAAGCAGTTCTGAAAGGGGATAAAGGCGAGGTTAAAGGTCAAAGAAACAGAGGATTAAAGGGTTTAAAGAAATTGGATAAAGTGTTAAAAGACAGCGAAAGGCAGTATAATGGATTATAGGCTAAAACAAATCAGGCCTAGACACACTTTTTGATTAAATCAAGGAAAATTAGGCTTAAAGACAGCCTCGGATACATCAAAGGAGAAGTTATTCACTTGATAAATCAAAAGTGACACCTTTCACTTACTTTATACCTCAAAAGACAAATTGACAGTTATTACACTAAAGAAGATATTATAAACTGTCAGAACAGTTATTGTAAAGACCGAAAAAGGCCTCAAAGTCAATCTTTTCAGCTATTTTATCCTCAGGAAGTAAAGACAGATTTATTACACAGAAAAGTAGTTGAGAGACATTCCTACCTTATGCCTTGCATGGTTTCTAAGGATAGGAATGCATTTACTATGTCATTAATAACATTTTTGGACCCTAGATGTTCCACCTCCTCATTTGCAGTATAAATACTGTACTGGAACTCATTGTAAGGTGGGCATTTGATAACTATTTGAAGTAATACATAGTTCTGCTGAAGTTGAAAGATATTTGATGTTTGGAACTTGTGGATGTTTTGACCTGTTTGTGGATGGAGAAAGCTTTTTCATTGGATCTCTGAGCTTGGATGTTGGTGAAGTATTATAAATTGTTAATGTTTTTCTTGTTTTCCATTCTATTTTCATCATTTTCTTGCTTATATTAGGGTAAAAAGTTTAGGCTAAGAAATGTCTCCTAGAAGCACCTTAGACCTGTTTACTCTTCACTGTATTTATGTTTTCATCTGCTGAAGGTTTTATTAAGTAGTTTGACAGCTTTTTCAACCCTTATGCTTTTTTATTTCCTAAATAGTTCAATACAGTGGCCTCAGGAATGATTCATGGTTCTCCCTGCCACTTGCTTCCATTTGAAAACTGTTTTTAAAGTCTCCCTTTAAAGTACCATTGTCCAAAGTCTTCCAAAGAGGTATGTTTTGATCATACCCTTTGTACTTGCTCAAATAATTGTTTTGAAGGTCTTTATAGTTGTAATCACAGATTTTTAGGAGTTCCCTCTTCTATGAATGCAGTTATTTGTGAATCTTGATTGTTTTCTTATCCTTGGAAGTGAAATCTTTGATGAAATAGAGCGTTCCTCGACTCTTAGATTTCATTTTGAAAGTTTGTCTTGAAATTGTTATTTGCTGAAGTGTGATTTGTAGAATTCATGGTTAGCCCTATCTATGGAAATTTTCTTCATGTTTAAATAATGTTTTAAGTCCCTTTGTTGAGAAGTACATATAATTGAGGATTCTTAATTGCCCTTAGTTCTACTTTTCATTCTAAAAACCTTAATGTTCATTTCATTTCACCTGAAAACTTTGTAGATCTAGTAGCCAAGCTAGATTTTCCCTCTGATACCCCTGATTCATTTACAAACTTGTTACAAACTTCTACTTGAATCCATTTCCCAATGACTTAGAGATTTCCCTTTTCTATCTATGTTACTTAGGTCATCATGTCCCATCAAACAAATAAAACAAACTCATTCTTAATAACTAGCCTAAAATCAGCCTTTTACAAGCAAACAAGTCATATCTTTGCAAACAATTGAGAGATCCCTCTCTGAGACTAGGAGGGCTATATCCTAGAGCTCTAAAGACTGGTTTATAAGTTTCCTTGTCATTTAGTATGCCAATCTACTAAATCACAGGATCCCAACATTCTAGCGATCACAGTGGGACCTTTTTGAGTAAAAGTCCCTAAACAAAGACACTCAGTATTCATTCAAGTGAAATATAACTTCTTCAAGCACTACCTTCATAATGGTAATCATGATAGGATCTGTATGAATCAGTGGCAATCTAAGTAACCCTTAGGATTCTAAGAGACCCTTATCAAACCTTGAAAAAATAAGCTAGTAAGCCATAGAGTAGACTCTGTTTGTTTCACCACCTTAGCTAATTGTTGAATTAGGTATAGGACACTCTCATAACCAAAGAACCACATAAAAACTCAAAAAAACCCAAAAATTTTCTGATTGGTTTTTAAATAAACAATTAGTGGTGGACCACAAAACATTTTACCTTCAAAAAGCTAAAAATTTCCACGTGGCGACTCCACTAGCCCTAGTAGGCCTATTACCTCACTAGTACTCCAGATTTCCTTAGGATTGTGTTAACTAGCCTTAAGGAGATTTAGAAACCTAATCCCCTTTTATAGAGATCATCGTGAGAGGAAAAATCTTGAAAAAAAATCCTAAAAAACTTTAAACCTCTCTAAATTTTGGAAAACTGAAATCTGGCTTTACATAGGGTCCATACTAGATCCCATCCAAATCCTTATCCCCCTACCATAGTTGACAATCCAGAAAGGATTTTGTGGTAGATTTCTAGATCTGGAAAACCAACCACTGATAGGACCATCCCAAGAACAAGATCTGTCCCTGAAAATCTTACAGTCTTGAAAGATCCTCACTTTGACTTACCTTACAGAAAGAACCTATTCAGAAATAAGTCTCAAAGTGACTAAAACCAAGCTGAATTTGAAGCCACAGATTTTCAACAGAGCTTTAGCAGAGAAGCTTCACCTTCTACTCCACTTGATTCTCAACTTCTTCATCATTTCAGCTCCCTCCATAACAAATCTTCTCATCATCAATGTGTTGGCCCAAGTGTTTCTTCTACTCCTATCCACACATCCACTGTTCAAAACACTCCATTTCAGCCCACTTTCCCTCTTGTTAATCCACCTCTTGTAAATCCCCCATTATTTCCTATCATGGTAGCATGGTATGCTCCACATGTGTTACCACAACCTCTGGTTCCCTTACCCAATGATTACCAATCCAAAATTCCCCATTTCACTAGAAATGAACCTGCTACTGCCCAACAACATGTAGATAAAATGAATGATACCTTTGATTACATGGAAATAGAAGAAGAGACCATTAAGATGAGAATTTTTGCTTAAAGTTTAGGAGGAGAAGCTAAGAAATGTTTTAAAGGCTTAGCTCCTCACGGTATTAATGATCTTCCTTCTTTATATCAAACATTCTTAAACAAATGGGAAATTAGGAAGAACCCTCTCCAAATCCTTTCAGAATATACCAATCTCAAAAGAAATAGTGGGGAAGGTGTCCAAGAGTATTACACTAGATTCAATATTGTTTATAATGAACTTCCCCCAGACATGAAACCTCCATTAGGCATAGCCTTGGCTAAATTTATAGAGGGTTTTGATCCTGAAATGGCCTACCAGCTAAGAGAAAGAGACCCCTCAATTTTAGAAGATATGCAGAGGGGAGCCTTAAGTGTAGAAGCAAATGTGATTGAGAAAAGAGCTAGGATGAGAGCAGAGAAAAGAGTTACATTCAGGGATGATATAGTGGCATCAACCTCATCATCAGATACTAAAATTGATAACTTAGTAGAGGTAATGGAGAGGGTGCTTGAAAAGATAAATCTGAATGATAGAGTGCCTCCTAGAGAAAACCAAAACAGAAATAGAAACCAAAATCTCAGAAGAGACCCTAATCAAGATAGGCAAAGAGATAATGTGATGCCTAGGCTAACCATTTTAACCCACTCTCAGTCCGTATATATAATTTCAATTTCATTTTAAAACCCACACACAAAACTGCATTCCACTTTTAGCCCCAATTAACTTTAAATCTGGGAAATCTTTAAAAATATCTCTGGAAGCTTTAATATCTCAAATCTAAGATTTGAGATATTAATCCAAAGTTTTATCTTATGGTTATAAACCACTCAATCCAGATTTCATTTCTTTTATATAGGGAAGCTCTATTATTCTGTTGGCTTATGGTTAAAACCCATACAACACATATACAATGTTCTTCTATAAAACCCAAATAACTCTCATATTCAAGGGTTCTATTTAATTTGACGATAGGTGACCTTTCCAAAGTCATACCATAAATCTTTGGGCTTAAAATAACTCTCGGCATACAACTAACCCTCATAACATATATTAAGACTCGAAATTCATGTAATAACACTCGGGCCATGCACTTATTCTTACCTTATAGTTATAAAACTATATTCCAAGACCTACCTTATGAAATGCGAATCAATTATATTAAACCTTTGGTTTAATATCCCTTTCAACCATCATATATATATATCTGTGTGTGTGTGTGTGTGTGTGCCATGCTTTAACACTCAACCTCCATTATTAAGCCGCTATAAGATCCTTTGCTTTTGGATTAAACCCAACACTAATATATATTCACATAACTTTTCGGGCCCACAACCTTAATACATACCTCGCCTTAACATTTGCGCAACTTCAATTATGATCCCACGGTCATTCTGTGCTTGCGCTCCAAACCTCGGTTATGTACCCATCCGATGACAATCGAATTTTTTTCACGACCGAATTTTAACTCTCCAAAAAAATGTGAAATTTGTGGTTTTAGAAAACCACTCTTTGCTACGTTTCAAGCGCTCCCCCGTATCGCGTTCGAATTGGCATTACCAATTACCACTTCAGAACTTACGTGATACTACCGGTATGTATTTCCGAACCCACTTTCACTGTTCCGACTGCAAGGTTCTATTTCCTCTGGCTCAAGGTTCTGTCTCGCGCGCTATCAACATTTCATTCCTTTGGTTTATAACTTCTCATTCCAGTTATTCTCCCTTTGATACAAAATTCTACTTCAAGCCTTTATTCCGACACTATGTCATCTAATTCAATGGAATTGTTCCAGATTCATTCCTCAACCTCGCAATCAACCCTGTCTCAACAAATGCATGGGTTTTCTCCATCATATACAGAAGGCATCCTAAACCCAACTCAGAGTTCCATCACGGTTTCACATTAAAATTCTACAATTCCTCATATAGAATTCAACCGATCCATATAAACACAATTTAGAAACAGATTATTTCAGTTACAGGCAGAGCATAATTACACCCCAATTACGGATTCTTATCCATACATAGTTCACGGAGATTAAAACATTCTCCCACAGAAACGAAATCAACTAATTCTCATAAGTTCTGAGTATTTAACTCGTGCTCCCACAGAGAATTCAACCAGTCACTACAAGCATAATCAAATCAGGTAATGCACATGTATTTCTGAATAGATTCTTCATATACGCTATTGAAGTTACTTACAAAACCCTCTTGTTCTGGCCAGGTCTTCAATTTGATGGCCTTATATTCTCCTACTCTACCTCTCTGAACAACTCTATAGGTCTGTTTCTGAATGCCATTAAGGCTTATTTTTATACAATTGATAATAAATTGATTCATCTCCTTCAATGACTCAAAAAAAACTCTTGGAATCCTCAAATCCCAAATTTAGCCTAGATCCCTAAACAAACTAAAACTAACTCTTCATATTCCTAACAAATCAACTTCTCTCATGTTCTCCAATCACTTGGGAACATTTACAATTTCTCACTAAATTTATTTAAAAATCACTGAAATATTAATAATTACATAAGAAAGCAAAAAAACATGAGACCCCCCTATGTCTTTTTACATACAAAGTATTTCCTTGAGCATAATTCTCCTGCATCAGAATCCCCAGGTTAAAATGATTCATGATCTCCTGATCATGTGTCTTTAATCTCTGCCTCCTGGATCCCATACTTTGTTTTGTTGTTGTCCATCAACTACATTATTCTTTAACTGCACTTCTCCCGGTCTCCATATCTTGTTCTGCAAATTACCACTAGCTGCACTTCCACAATCTCTTCTTGTCCTTCCTTTGCTAAACTCCTTCTGCTTTCTTGTTGTTGTCTGCTGCTTCTGAGACACCTTCATCATCATCTCCCTGATGTTTTCAATTTCTATATCCAGCCTTTCCTTTGACTGGAATTTACTCTGCCCACTGCTGCTTTCAATCCCTGTAGTTGTAGCTGCTTTTGCTCCTGCTCTTGTTGTTACTGCACTTCTTGCTACAAACATTGATGTTGCTGCTGTCAATTTTATCTCAGTAATTACCTCCCGTGTTGTTTCTACCGATGTTGTCCCCCCAATTGTTTCTACCTCCCAAACTTCCTGTTCCTCTGCAACAAATTTATTTTTCACATCATCTGCAAATTTACTTTTAGAAAGTAAATTATCTTTCATTTTTCTAACTGTAGTAACAAAATCCTTCATTTCTCATTGTATACTAGAAAGCATAATGAAATTCAGCAAACTAGTATCTGCTCCTATTTCTTTCACAGCTTCAGGCAATTTCACTCTAGTGTTTGCAATTTCTTTCTCTTGTGTAACTGTTTCCAGCAAACATTTCAGCCATCTCTTCTGTACTTGTTTCACATCCTCAATATGCTGCAATTTAAATTCAGCATCCTCTTCTTCTTCTTGGACAATCTTCAGTAATTTTCTTTCATCATCTTGATTGATTCTAGAAATCAAATCAAGTTCTTCAAGCTCTGCATTTTCATCTTCTACCAGAATAGAATTCTGATTTCCCATCACTATAGTAGTTCCCCAAGTTTTTCCTCCAATCTTCTCTTGGTCATTCAAACAATCCAACTTCTCCCTGTCATCAACAGTAATAACAAGTTCATTCACATGAGACATGATTTCCTCACCTTCCTTCTGCAACAATTCATCTTCTTTCAAGACAACTCCAAGAGATGGATTGTCTTCTGCCATTCCTGTAAACATAAACAAATTGTCAATTTTAAAATCACAAGACCCAATGGTCTCAATTGATGACCTAGTCACCAATTCTTCTTTCTGCAATTCGAAAATCTTCACTATCTTTCTCCTCTGACAACACATCATTATGTTGCTCTGAGTTTCCTTCCAAATCCTCTGTCAACACATCAGTATGTTGATTTGCATTCTCCATGAGACTGTCAGCTAATATCTACTTCTTTCCATCATCTGTTTCATGAATGTCCTTATGTTGTGATTCACCAAAATGAACTCCTTCATTTTGCTGAATCATTTTCTTATCCTCTGTTCTCTGATTGTCATTCATGACAATTCCTCTGTCTTGTTTCTTCAGCAATTTATCCAGTACATAGGTCCTCTGCTTCTCCAATTCTCTTCCTTGAAAATCCAACCTTCTATACAATTCAACAACTTCAATTGGAGTAGATTTTGCGAACATCACACAACCGTCTATACCTTTTCTTGCTCTTGACCAATCATCAGATGGTCCCTCTCTCTCTGCTCCAATATTCTGCTAAATATCCTCATTAGACTCCCTTGTCTTCAATTCCTCCTGAGATCTTGTTATCTTAGCATTGATCTGAACAACTTTCAGATTCAATTTCTCCTCCTCAACAAAATTTAAAGCTTTCTCATCTCCCTGTGATGTACCTGCAAACATACACAACTCTTTAGTTTCAAAACCACAAGACTTTTCAGTCTTGGTTGCTTTCTCAAGCACTTTCCTTTGAACAGATCTACATGTGGAATCTTCAAATTCAATCCTTGACTCAAGAACTCTGAGTTCCTCTTCCTCTATAGTACCTGTAATCACCACATAATTGTCAAGTTCAAAAATACAAGGCTTTACATCTTTCAGCTAATCTGGACTTTCCCAATAACTCAGGAAATCATTAATGATTTTCTCTTCAGCAAGAGAAACTTCTTGTTGCCTTAAGTCTTCCTCATAATTCATAAGATCCTTTACAGATCTCCATTCTTCATCTGCACCCTGTTCTGATTCACAAACAGAAACTTCTTTTCTCAACTCAGCTGCTCTGAGTTCTGCACATCTCAACTGGACATCCACCCTCTGTTCAAGATTTCTCAGCTTTTCTGCAAACATACAAAAATCATCAGATGTAAAGTCACTTGATCCCTTGGCCTCACTTGAAGTTTTAGTGTTCAAGTCCTTCTCCAAATAATCAATCATCCTGAGTAACCTCTCTTTCTGTTGAGCATGTATCATATGCTCTTTCCTCATCTGTAGCCCATGCCACTTCACCTTATTCTTCATGAACCAACCAACTCTCTAGATTTCCTCTATCCTCTTTTCCAGTTTATTAAACTGTTCACTGATCTCAACTACCTCTTTCTAATATTCTGCATTAGTCAATTTCTTCCTCATGCCATTGGTCCTGGCATCTTCTTTCTCTTTCATGTTGTGGCCTCTCTCAGAACCTCTACAATCTCTGCTATGACTATCAGTATTCATCTTCTCCTCCATGATTTCTTCACTCACAAGCTTCACTAACCCTTTGCAATAGCAAGCTCTCCTGTTGCCACTTACCTCACCAATCCTTTCCTCTGGATCTAGGCTTCTGGCTAGTACTGGTCCCCTATCTGTTGGAACCTTCTGAGCACTCTCTTCTGCTCTCTCTAGGCTTCACTCTGAAAATTTTCAAGAACACATCTATTCTCTTCTCATCCAACCACTGTTAGGAATTCTCCAGGTTCTGCCACACTTTCTTCTTCACTTCAGAATCCTCTGCTGGACTCTTTCATCACTGCTCTCAAAGCTGTGATCTGCCTTTGCTAAGATTTCCTCAATTGCCTGCAATCTGAATTCTGCAAACAATTCTTCAAACCAGAGTTAAACACTACTCATCAACTCACCTTATATTGAGAAAACTGAAATTGTCCTCCCTATTCAACCTTTAGCTGAATATCAGGTTCACTGTCATCATCATCAAACTCTGTCTTCACTTTTATGCAATCATGATTCTGCAATCATAAATTTCAATTCAGATTTAAAATTGTTTCACCTGCAAGATTCCTGAATGATCTTGTTCTTCATTCATTCAGTTCTACAAATATCCGTTTATTGTAATTTTGTGTACTTTGCTGCATATCATATCTTAGAATCTGATCTTCTTCCTTCTCTCATCACATGCACTCCTTTAGATTTAATCACTAAAAAAAATATTTTTCTTCAGACAAAGCTATTCCAGCTCTGATACCACATGATGTCTAGGCTAACTATTTTAACCCACTCTCAGCCCATATATATAATTTCAATTTCATTTTAAAACCCACACACAAAACTGCATTCCACTTTTAGCCCCAATTAATTCAAATCTGGGCAATCTTTAAAAATATCTCTGGAAGCTTTAATATCTCAAATCTGATATTTGAGATATTAATCCAAAGTTTTCTCTAATGGTTATGAACCACTCAATCCAGATTTCATTTCTTTTATATAGGGAAGCTCTATTATTTTGTTGGCTTATGGTTAAAACCCATACAACGCATATATAGTGTTCTTCTATAAAACCCAAATAACTCTCATATTCAAGGGTTCTCTTTAATTTGACGATAGTCGACCTTTCCAAAGTCCTACCATAAATATTTGGGCTTAAAATAACTCTCGGCATATAACTAACCCTCATAACATATATTAAGACTCGAAATTCATGTAATAACACTCGGGCCACGCACTTATTCTTACCTTATAGTTATAAAACTATATTCCAAGACCTACCTTATGAAATGTGAATCAATTATATTAAACCATTGGTTTAATATCCCTTTCAACCATCACACACACACACACACACACACACACACACACACACACACACACACATAATATATATATATATATATATATATATATATGCGTCGTTCTTTAACGCTCAAACTCCATTATTAAGCCGCTATAAGATCCTTTTCTTTTGGATTAAACCCAACACTAATATATATTCACATAACTTTTCAGGCCCACAACCTTAATACATACATCGTCTTAACATTTGCGCAACTTCAACTATGATCCCACGGTCATTTTGTGCTCGCGCTTCAAACCTCAGTTATGCACCCATCCGACGACAATCGCATTTTTTTCACGACAGAACTTCAGCTCTCCAAAAAACGCGAAATTTGTGGTTTTAGAAAACCATTCTTTGCTACGTGACAAGCACTCCCCCGTATCACGTTCGAATTGGAATTACCACTTACCACTTCAGAACTTACGCGATACTGTCGGTTTGTATTTCCAAACCTGCTTTCACTATTCCGACTTCAAGGTTCTGTTTCCTCTGGCTCAAGGTTTCTTCCCTCGCGCTGTAAAAATTATATTCCTTTGGTTTATAACTTCTCGTTAAGGTTCTTCTCCCTTTGATACACAGTTCTACTTCAAACATTTATTCCGACACTATGTCATCTCATTCAATGGAATCATTCCATATTCATTCCTCAACCTCGCAATAAACCCTATCTCAACAAATGCATGGGTTTTCTCCATCATATACAGAAGGCATCCTAAACCCAACTCAGAGTTCCATCACGGTTTCACATTGAAATTCTACAATTCCCTATATAGAATTCAACCGATCCATATAATCACAATTTAGAAATAGATGCTTTCAATTATAGGTAGAGCATCATTGCACCCCAATTACGGAGTCTTATCCATACATAGTTCATGGAGATTAAAATATTCTCCCACATAAATGAAATCAACTAATTCTCATAAGTTATGAGTATTTAACTCGTCCTCCCACAGAGAATTCAACCAGTCAGTACAAGCATAATCAAATCAGGAAATGCACATGTATTTCTAAACAGATTCTTCATATACGCTATTGAATTTACTTACAAAACCCTCTTGTTCTGTCCAGGTCTTCAATTCGATGGCCTTCTATTCTCCTACTCTGCCTCTCTGAACAACTCTACAGGTCTGTTTCTGAATGCCATTGAGGCTTATTTTTATACAATTGATAATCAATCGATTCATCTCCTCAATGACTCAAAAAAAACTCTTGGAATCCTCAAATCCCAAATTTAGCCCAAATCCATAAACAAACTAAAACTGACTCTTCATATTCCTAACAAATCAACTTCTCTCATGTTCTCCAATCACTTGGGAACATTTACAATTTCTCACAAAATTTATTTAAAAATCACTCAAATATTAATAATTACATAAGAAAGCAAAAAAACATGAGACCCCCCTATGTCCTTTTACATACAAAGTATTTCATTGAGCCTAATGCTCCTGCATCAGACTCCCCAGGTTAAAATGATTCATGATCTCCTGATCATGTGTCCTTAATCTCTTCCTCCTGGATCCCATACTTTGTTTTGCTGTTGTCCATCAGCTGCATTATTCTTTAACTGCACCTCTCCAGGTCTCCATATATTTTTATGCAAATTACCACCGGCTGCACTTCCACAATCTCTTCTTGTCCTTCCTTTGCTAAACTCCTTTTGCTTTCTTGTTGCTGTCTGCTGCTTCTGAGACACATTCATCATTAGCTCCCTGATGTTTTCAATTTCTATGTCCAGCCTTTCCTTTTACTGGAATTTACTCTACCCACTGCTGCTTTCAATCCCTACAGTTGTAGTTGCTTTTGTTGTTATTTCCCTTCTTGCTACCAACACTGATGTTGCTGTTGTCAATGTTGTCTCAGCTGTTACCTCCCGTGTTGTTTCTACCAATTTTGTCCCCCCGATTGTTGCTACCTCCCAAAATTCCTGTCCCTCTACAACAATTTTATTTTGTACATCATCTGCAAATTTACTTTTAGAAAGTAAATCATCTTTAATTTTTCTAACTGTAGTAACAAAATCCTTCATTTCTCTTTGTATACTAGTAAGAATAATGAAATTCAGCAAACTAGTATCTGCTCCTATTTCTTTCACAGCTTCAAGCAATTTCACTCTAGTGTTTGCAATTTCTTTCTCTTGTATAATTATTTCCAGCAAACATCTCAGCCATCTCTTCTGTACTTGTTTCACATCCTCAATATGCTGCAATTTAAATTCAGCATCCTCTTCTTCTTCTTGGACAATCTTCAGTAATTTTCTTTCATCATCTTGATTGATTCTAGCAATCAAATCAAATTCTTCAAGCTCTGCATTTTCATCTTCTACCAGAATAGAATTCTGATTTCCCATCACTATAGTAGTTCCCCAAGTTTGTCCTCCAATCTTCTCTTGGCCATTCAAACAAGCCAACTTCTCCCTGTCATCAAAAGTAATAACAAGTTCATTCACATGAGACATGATTGCCTCACCTTCCTTCTGCAACAGTTCATCTTCTTTCAAGACAACTCCAAGAGATGGATTGTATTCTGCCATTCCTGTAAACATAAACAAATTGTCAATTTTAAAATAACAAGACCCAATGGTCTCAATTGATGATCCAGTCACCAATTCTTCTTTCTGCAGTTCTAAGTCTCTTTCAGGACTCAGAAAATCTTCACTATCTTTCTCCTCTGACAACACATCAGTATTTTTCTATGAGTTTCCTTCCAAATCCTCTGTCAGCACATCAGTATGCTGATTTGCATTCTCCATGAGACTGTCAGCTAGTCTCTCTTTCTTTCCATCATCTGTTTCATGAATTTCCTTCTGCTATGATTCACCAAAATGAACTCCTTCATTTTTCTGAATCATTTTCTTATCCTCTGTTCTCTGATTGTCATTCATGACAATTCCTCTGTCTTGTTTCTTCAGCAATTTATCCAGCACATAGGTCCTTTGCTTCTCCAATTCTCTTCTTTGAAATTCCAACCTTCTATACAATTCAACAACTTCAATTGGAGTAGATTTTGGGAACCTCACACAACCTTCTATACCTTTTCTTGCTCTTGACCAATCGTCAGATGGTCCTTTTCTCTCTGTTCCAATATTCTGTTGAATATCCTCATTAGACTCCCATGTCTTCAATTCCTCCTGATATCTTTATATCTCAGCATTGATCTGAACAGCTTTCAAATTCATATTCTCCTCCTCAACAAACTAGAAAGCTTGCTCATCTCCCTATGATGTGCCTATAAACATACACAACTCTTTAGTTTAAAAACCATAAGACTTTTCAGTCTTGTTTGCTTTCTCAAGCACTTTCCTTTGAATAAATATGCATGTGGAATCTTCAAATTCCATCCTTGACTCAAGAACTCTGAGTTCCTCTTCCTTTGTAGTACCTATAATCACCTCATAATTGTCAGGTTCAAAAATACAAGGCTTTACATCTTTCAGTTGATATGGACTTGCCCAATAACTCAGGAAATCATCAATGATTTTCTCTTCAACAAGACAAACTTCTTGTTACCTTAATTCTTCCTCATAATTCATAAGATCCTTTACAGATCTCCATTCTTCATCTGCACCCTGTTCTGCTTCACAAACAAAAACTTCTTTTCTCAACTCAGCTGCCCTGATTTTTGCACATCTCAAATGGACATCCACCCTCTGTTCAAGCTTTCTCAGCTTTTCTGCAAACATAAAAAATCATCAGATGTAAAGTCACTTGATCCTTTGGCCTCACTTGAAGTTTCAGTCTCCAAGTCCTTCTCCAACTACTCAATCATCCTGAGTAACCTCTCTTTCTGCTGAGCATGTATCATCTACTCATTCCTCATCTGTAGCCCATGCCACTTCACCTTCTTCTTCATGAGCCAACCAACTCTCTGGCTTTCCTCTATCCTCTTTTCCAGTTTATTAAACTATTCACTGATCTCAGCAACCTCTTTCCAATATTCTGCATCAGTCAATTTCTTCCTCATGCCATTGGTCCTGGCATATTCTTTCACTTTCCTGTTGTGGCCTCTCTCAGAACCTCTGAAATCTCTTCTATGACTATCAGTAGTCATCTTCTCCTCCATGATTTCTTCACTCACAAGCTACACTAAGCCTCTGAAACAACAAGCTCTCCTGCTGCCACTTACCTCACCAATCCTTTCCTCCGGATCTGGGCTTTTGGCAAGTACTGGTCCCCTATCTGCTGGAACCTTCTGAGCACTGTCTTATGCTCTCTTTAGGCTTCACTCTACAACATTCCAAGAACACATCTATTCTCTTCTCATCAAACCTCTGTTGGGAATTCTCTAGGTTCTCCCACACTTTATTCTTCACTTCAGAATCCTATGCTGGACTCTTTCATCACTGCTCTCAAAGCTGTGATCTGCCTTTGCTGAGATTTCCTCAATTGCTTGCAATCTTAATTCTGCAAACAATTCTTCAAACCAGAGTTAAACACTGCTCATAAACTTACCTTCTCTTGAGAACACTGCAATTTTCCTCCCTATTCAACCTTTAGTTGAATATCATGTTTAGTGTCATCATCATCAAACTCTGTCTTCACATTTTTGCAATCATAAATTTCAAGTCAGATTTAAAATTATTTCACCTGCAAGGTTCCTGAATGATCTTGTTCTTCATTCATTCAGTTCTACAAATCTCTGTTTACTGTAATTATGTGTACTTTTCTGCATATCAGATCTTAGAATCTGATCTTCTTCCTTCTCTCATCACATGCACTCCTTCAGATTTAATCACTAAAAAAAATATTTTTCTTCAGACAAAGCTATTCCAGCTCTGATAACACATGATGCACAGGCTAACCATTTTAACCCACTCTCAGTCCATATATATAATTTCAATTTCATTTTAAAACCCACACACAAAACTGCATTCCACTTTTAGCCCCAATTAACTTTAAATCTGGGAAATCTTTAAAAATATCTCTGGAAGCTTTAATATCTCAAATCTGAGATTTGAGATATTAATCCAAAGTTTTCTCTTATGGTTATAAACCACTCAATCCAGATTTCATTTCTTTTATATAGGGAAGCTCTATTTTTCTGTTGGCTTATGGTTAAAACCCATACAACGCATATACAATGTTATTCTATAAAACCCAAATAACTCTCATACTCAAGGGTTCTATTTAATTTGACAATAGTCGACCTTTCCAAAGTCCTACCATAAATATTTGGGCTTAAAATAACTCTCGGCATATAACTAACCCTCATAACATATATTAAGACTCGAAATTCATGTAATAACACTCGGGCCACGCAATTATTCTTACCTTATAGTTATAAAACTATATTCCAATACCTACCTTATGAAATGCGAACCAATTATATTAAACCATTGGTTTAATATCCCTTTCAACCATCGCATACATATATATATATGTGTGTGTGTGTGTGTGTGTGTGTGTGTGTGTGTGTGTGTGTGTGTGTGTGTGTGTGTGTGTGTGTGTGTGCCATGCTTTAACGCTCAACCTCCATTATTAAGCCGCTATAATATCCTTTGATTTTGGATTAAACCCAACACTAATATATATTCACATAAATTTTCGGGCCCACAACCTTAATGCATACCTCGCCTTAACGTTTGCGCAAAACTATTATGATCCCACGGTCATTCTGTGCTCGCACTCCAAACCTCAGTTATGTACCCATCCGACGACAATCGCATTTTTTTCACGACAGAACTTTAACTCTCCAAAAAAACGTGAAATTCGTGGTTTTATAAAACCACTCTTTGCTACGTGTCAAGCGCTTCGCCGTATCGCGTTCAAATTGGCATTACCACTTACCACTTCAAAACTTACGCGATATTGTCGGTTTGTATTTCCAAACCGCTTTCACTGTTCTGACTTCAAGGTTTCGTTTCCTCTAGCTCGAGGTTTCATCCCGCGCGCTATCAACATTTCATTCCTTTGGTTTATAACTTCTCGTTCCGGTTCTTCTCTCTTTGATACACAGTTCTACTTCAAACCTTTATTCCGACACTGTGTCATCTCATTAAATGGAATCATTCCAAATTCATTCCTCAACCTCGCAATCATCCCTGTCTCAACAAATGCATGGGTTTTCTCTATCATATACAGAAGGCATCCTAAACCCAACTCAGAGTTCCATCACGGTTTCACATTGAAATTCTACAATTCCTTATATAGAATTCAACTGATCCATATCAACACAATTTAGAAACAAATTCTTTCAATTACAAGCAGAGCATCATTACACCCCAATTACGAAGTCTTATCCATACATAGTTCACGGAGATTAAAACATTCTCCCACAGAAATGAAATCAACTAATGCTCATAAGTTCTGAGTATTTAACTCGTGCTCCCATAGAGAATTCAACCAGTCAATACAAGCATAATAAAATCAGGAAATGCACATGTATTTCTGAACAGATTCTTCATATACGCTATTGAAGTTACTTACAAAACCCTCTTGTTCTGGCCAGGTCTTCAATTCAATGGCATTCTATTCTCCTACTCTGCCTCTCTGAACAACTCTATAGGTCTGTTTTTGAATGCCATTGAGGCTTATTTTTATACAATTGATAATCAATTGATTCAACTCCTTCAATGACTCAACAAAAACTCTTGGAATCCTCAAATCCCAAATTTAGCCTAAATCCCTAAATAAACTGAAATTGACTCTTCATATTCCTAACAAATCAACTTCTCCTATGTTCTCCAATCACTTGGGAACATTTACAATTTCTCACTAAATTTATTTAAAAATCACTCAAATATTAATAATTACATAAGAAAGCAAAAAAACATGAGACTCCCCTATGTCTTTTTACATACAAAGTATTTCCTTGAGCCGAATTCTTCTGCATCATAATGACCAATAGATTAGGCCTCCCTTTCAACAAAACTATATTGATCAAGAAGAAGAAAGAGAAGTTGAAAGTTTGGAAGAAAATCATGTGAATCTGATAGGATCTGACAGTGAGACAGATGTTTTTCTCACTGAAGAAGAACAAGGATTCTTCTCTTCAGAACAAATTGAAAACAATCAGGAAGATTCTAAAGATTACAGATTGGGGTTTGAAAATGCAATCATGAAGGTACAAAAACAATATAATCTTAGAAGCATAGGGATCCCATAAATTTCTAATGACAAAAACACTAGTACTGTTGTTATGAAAACTTCAGAAAATCAGCCCAAAAAGACAGCCAATAACATCAACACTATGGCCAAGACAACTGATATAAATAAAGATAAAAAAATTCAGCAATGTTTTGAACAAAGCTGCCCTAGTACTTCTGCTAGTGGCCCTAACAAATCTGTCCCAAATAGCAATCCAAATAAAAAACAGCAAATCAGAATTGCTGAAAGAGTTGTAAATGACAAAACATATGTAAATGTGTCAAGAACAATATTTCCTTTCAGTCTTGAAGGGGAAATTTCCAAGATTAAAATCATCATACCCTTAGCTGAACTAGTAACTCAGGATGTATATAAAAACCAAGTTTTGAATGCTTTGAATATATGCAGTGACACTGATACTTTAAAATTGACAGATGATAAACTAGAGTTATTGTTTGGTCCTAAAGTTGAAGGGAAATACCAAGAAGGGGTTGTCCCTCCCTTCTATGTCAGCTTGAATATACATGAAAAAATATTGCATATTGCCATGCTAGACTCAGATGATTCACACAATATTATGCCCAAAGTAGTAATGGAAAGCCAAGGCTTAGAAATTACTAAACCATACAAAAACCTATACTCCTTTGATTCAAGCAGGGTCAAATGCTTAGTCCTAATCAAAGATTTTTGTGTCAACTTGGCACAAATTTCTGCTAAGAGTCTAGTAATGGACATAGTAGTAGTTGACATTACCCCTAAGTATGGCATGCTTCTATCTAGATCATGGGGAGCCAAACTATAGGGGAGCCTTCAAATGGACATGTCTTATGCCACCAGCCCAGTATTTAACCAAACTAGAAGATTATACAGGGAATCCCACATGAAATACATGGTGAGCAACATAGATAGACCAAACAATTATTCTATCTACTCTATCCATTCAAATTTGGATTCCTTTATCTTATATAATGAAGATGAAATCAACCAACAAGAAAAGGAAAACAAAGGAGAATTTAGTCTACTAGAATAGTCAAATCTGCCATCAATTCAAGAAAAGAACAGTACAGATTTTAGTAGCCTTGAACAGCAAAAAGAAAATGAAAAAGAGATTGAAATACCTTGGAAAATAAACTTTGATGGCTCTTGTTGAAAATTAAGTGCAGGGGCCGGTGTATGGATATAGAACACAAACAAAGGATTTTCCTATAAACTAGATTTTCCATGCACGAATAACATTGCTAAATATGAAGCCCTACTTATTGGCCTACACTTACTCAAAGATTTAGGAGCTAAAAGAATATCAGTCCAAGGGGATTCTGAGCTAATTATCAGATAGATTAAAGGGGAATATTCAACCAAAAACCCAAAACTTAGAGAATATAGAAATGTTGCCTTTGATCTCCTAAAAACCTTTGAAAAATATGAACTCATTTTCATCCCAAGAGCTCAAAATCATCTAGCAAATGAACTTGCCTTTGCTGCTATTAATTGCCAAATACCACAGATAAATGACCAATCTGATATAAAGGTAAAAAATAGACCTGCAATACCTGACAATGAGGATTATTGGCAAGTGTTTGAAGGAGACAAACACATAGGTTATTTTCTGCAATCAAAGAATGATTTTGCCATACCAACACCTACTTCAAGCCATGAGGAACATTGTTTTATTGAAGAACAAATTCTTGAAACAGAGCTTGTCTTTTTCTACTGATATAAATCATTTTGAACATCCTTTTAGAGAAAAAAATAATTGACAACGTAGACCAGAAAGACCTGGAAATTTTACAATGTAAAAACGATACAATTCCAAGAGGTCTTACACTATTAGAACAGATTTTTTATTTCCATGATGTAGCCAAAGAACCAAGAATAGAGCCTATGGAAACAAACATAGAAGAACATAACATAGGCAGCCTAACAGAACCCAAGATGATAAAATTATCCAGCACTCTCCCAGCTCATATCAAACATCAATACATAGAAATTTTTAAAGAATTTAAAGATGTGTTTGCATGGGGATAGAAAGATCTAAAATCATATGATACTAGCATCATTCAACACAAAATCCCTCTTAAGGAAAATCAGAAACCTTTCAAACAAAAACTCAGAAGGATAAACCCTGTTTTATTGCCTTTAGTTGAGAAAGAGATTAAGAAAATGTATGATGTTGGGATCATAGTTCCCATCAGGTATTCAGAATGGGTTTCCAACTTAGTGTCTGTTAGGAAAAAGACTGGGGAAATTAGACTCTGTATTGATTTCAGAAATCTAAATAGATCCTTCCTTAAAGATAACTATCCCTTGCCAAAAATGGATCATATACTTCAAAGGGTAGTTGGGTCTAAAAGAATTTCACTGCTGGATGGGTTCTCATGTTACAATCAAGTTTTATTACTCCCAAGTGACCAACATAAAACTGCTTTTACTACACCTTGGGGTACATTCATGTATGTCAAAATTCCATTTGGTCTAATGAATGCAGGGGCCACCTTCCAAAGGGCCATGGACATAGCCTTTTCAGAAGACATAGGCTATTTTTTAATCATTTACCTTGATGACATTACCGTTTTCTCTAAAATTAATGAGGAACACTTGATTCATTTAAGAAAAGTTTTTGAGAAATGTAGGAAATATGGCTTATCTTTGAATCCCAGAAAGACACTCTTTGTTCTCCAAGAAGGAAAGCTTCTTGGCCACATAATTTCTGAAGAAGGAATCAAAGTAGACCCTAAAAGGATTGATGGCATATTGAAAATAAACCATCCTAAAAACCTTAAAGAATTAGAATCTTTCATTGGGAAGATAAATTTTTTAAGGAGATTCATCCCCAACCTTGCAGAGCTATTAAGAAATATCACAAACATGCTTAAGAAAGAAGTAGGTGTTAAATGGACAATAAAGGCTAAACAGTCGTTTGAACTAGTAAAACAAGCTTTAAATCAAACACCGATTCTCATAAGTCCTAATTTCACCAAAGATTTCTATATCTTTTCCTTTGCATCTGAGCATACAATAGCTGCAATATTACTGCAAAAGAATGACATGGAGCATGAAAAACCAATATCCTTTTTTAGTAGGGCCTTAAGAGATGCTCCACTCAAGTATAACATCATGGAGAAACAAGACTTAGCCTTGCTAAAAGCATTGAAAGACTTTAGAGTCTACATTTTTCATTCTCATATCATTTCTTTTTTTCCACATATTGTTGTCAAAGATATTCTAATTCAAGACCCTGGTGGTAAAAGGGGAAAATGGATTGCTATTATTCTAGAATATGACTTAGAAATCAGGCCTACCAAACTAATCAAAGGGTAGGGATTAGTAAAACTCATGGCTGATTCAAACTTCCAAGCACTAGATATGAATATGGTTGATGTTTTGGAAGAAACAAAAGAATTTATAGCTCCATTTATTGAAGAAACTTTTTTGAATTCAACTTGGTATGCTGATATCATTTATGTGCTGCTTTATCTGAATACCCCTCCTTCTCTGTCTAAAAATAAAGCTATATTTTTGAAACATAAATCTTTAAATTATTGCATACTAGATGGGGTTTTATATTGGAAGAATGTAGTTGGAATATTGCTTAAATGTTTTCTTGAGGTTGATGCAGGAAAAATCATGCATGAGTTGCATGAAGGAGAATGTGGTGGACATCTGTACTGGAAAACTACAGAAAATAAAATCCTCAGATCTGGTTACTATTGGCCCACCCTTTTCCCAGATACCCATAAAATTGTCATGACTTGCCATAAGTGTCAAATTTTTGATGGCAAGATAAAACTCCTACCTTTACCCTTACATCCCATCAGTGTTGAGGCTCCCTTTCAACAATGGGGCTTGGAATTCATTGGGGAAATTCACCCATATTCATCAACCCAACATAAGTGGATCTTCATTGCCACTGATTATTTTACCAAGTGGATAGAAGCTATACCTTCTAGGAATGCTACTGACTCTGTCATTATCAAGTTCCTTGAAACCAACATACTATCCAGATTTGGTTGTCCTAGAAAAATTATCACAGATAATGTTGCTACTTTCAAGTCCAAAAGAATGGTTAAATTTTTCCATAAATATCATATCACCTTGGGTCATTCCAATACCTACTATCCTCAAGGGAATGGATTAGCTGAATCCTCCAATAAGAGCCTTGTCAATATTATCAAAAAACTGTTGGAACAGAATCAGAAATCATGGCATAGTAAGCTTATTCATGCTTTATGGGCTGATAGATTAACCACCAAAATGTCAATAAATATGTCCCCCTATCAGCTAGTTTATGGCATGGATGCAGTCTTCCCAACCTCTTTAGGAGTTCCAGTCATGAAAATCGTTCAAGAAGTACAATATGAGGAAAATGATATGCAGAGAAGAATAAATCAGACCATTCATTTATAGCAGCCCAGAGAGGAAGTATATAAGAGAACACAAACATTCCAAGAGAATATCAAGAAGGAATTTGACAAAAGGACTAAAGAAAATGATTTCCAAGTTGGAAATGTAGTTCTAAAGTGGGATTCTAGAAGGGAAGGAAAGGGAAAACATGGAAAATTTGAAAATTTGTGGAAAGGGCCCTACATTATTCATTCTATCAGGGGTTACAATGCATTCCTTCTACAAGAGCTGAATGGGGAAGATTTATTTGGAGGTCCTGTCAATGGCAAGATGCTCAAGCACTATTTCTGCCAAGAGTCCTAAATTTCAAAGCTTTAATTTTTCACTGTATATAACAATGCTTCTCAAATTTGAAAAAAGAAAAAATAAAAAAACAATAGAAAGGAGAAAAGAGGGCAGATAAAAAGAAAAAGATACAGACCCATACCCAAAAAAGAGAATTTTTCTGAAAGTGAGCTAATCTAAGTGCCACTGCTCATTCAAAAATGATATATTTTTCAGTCATCTAGCCTAATCATGGCTAAACATACTTTAAATTTATGTTGATAAGTTAGTAGAAGTATAGATTGGTAAGATTTTTTCAGAATTGGCTTGACAATAGAATAGATTAGGATAGAAAGGAAATGGCTCTAAAAAGCTCAAAATCTGAACCAAGAAAAGAAAAAAGATAGATCTAAATAGATCAAAACCAGAGCTGGAAAAAGAATAGAAGGATGTTTATAATTTTCAGATCTTAAGCCTTCACAATTTTGTTTTATTTTTCTGCAAATAAAGTCTATGTGTAGCTTGTACATATAGCCATGGACACCATAGCAGATCAAATAGTCTAAACCTGATTTGACTATGTTTAAATTTCCTCTTTTAGAAATAGAGAATAAAATCTGTCAAACAGCTTAATCTTGACAGATAGTAGCTAGGTAGAAAATAAAGAGTTCAACAGTTTAATCTAGACTCTTGGAAGAAATAAGAATAGGATTAGATAGTTTATTTTCTATTTTCAAAAATAAAATGACAAAGAGTTTGCTAGTTCAAATGCACTCAAAAAGGAAGAAAAAATGCTAGGACAAAGTAAGATTGGGTAGGTAGAGATGTTGTTTTGAAGAAATTACATGTTGCAGATTGATAAAAGTTGTCCTTTTCAGAGAAAAATCAGCAAGAAAAGAATAAAACTGCCCAATGGATAAAGGCACTAGTCTGCTAAAATCTAGAGATTAATAAACTGAGGTTCTAGACACCTAAAAGGAAAACTGTCCTCCCCAAGTGGAGCCATTGTTAGTCATCCATAATTTTGATCCTATCCCAAGATGACTAAGCTGACAATCCTAGATTTCTAGAAATAATATTTCAAAGAAGCATTATCAGTTCTAGAAATCGCACTGCCTTCATCATTTTGAGTCTGTCAGTTCACCAAAATCTTCATCTATGTCTCCTAAAAAGTTTATCTTGCTGTTTCAAAGAAGAAAGCTCATTTCAGGCTATTTATCCCTATTTTTATCAGTTCATTTCCCTCTGAAAAATAGCCTATTTTCCCTTTATCAACTCATCATTTCCTCTTAAAAAACCCTCCAAACCATCATAACTCCTTTATATGGTGCAAAAACCCTTTTTAAACCATTAAACTCACTTTTTTTTTGGTTTAAAACATCCCTTTTTACCTATCAGAACTTCTAAATTGGCCATAAAAACCCCATTTTTTGGCCTAAAAAGAAGTCTTTTTACAACTAAGGGCTTAAGCCCCCAAGGGCTTAAAATCTTCCGCCCTTTTCCTCCATATGCCCCGGCCTTGAAACCAAGTGCTTAAATCTTTGGTCCCACTTCTCATTCGCCCTTAGTCCTCCTTTTACCCATGGGACCGCACCTCTCCCTTTCCTTCTAGCCCCCTCTTCCTTTTCTTTTCCCTGCTCCGTTATTTTTATCGGGCCACATCCACTGTTGATCAAAGGCCCTTGGCCTAGATCCAATGGCCCTCATTCACCCCGCTTTTTATTTCCGCTCCCCAAACATCCGCTCTCCCTAAGCTCCTTCACCTCAACCCCCGATTCTATCCACTCTGCATAGGACCTTTTTACTGCACCTTATCCTAGCCCCATTCCTTCGTTATTTCATCCCCCATGCTTTTTATTCCTTTGGACGATCCCCACCGTAGATCTCATTGATCTAACGGCTCCGCACTCCCCTCTCATCATCCAACCTCCCACACATTCATCACCGCAAATCGATCTACACCGTCGATCTGTGTGATCTAACGGTCATCGTTTAACCCGACATCCAATCCATCGCCTAAACACTGCTGCTCCACGGCAAATAGCCCATGTCACCATATGGCCCACCTTCCACCCACAGAGTCGCTCATCCAATCTCTGGCTTCCACCTGACTTCCACTATCCCTTTCCACCTCGCACCTTCCCCCGACGCGTGCATCGTCCACCGTAGATCTGGAGCTCCCAGATCTGACGGTCCAAAAACGATATCACATGAATTTCGCCTCTGGGGTTTAATTGCCCATTCTCACGCGAAACCACCGGTTTTCTAAGGGATGCGTGTCGCGAAATGATTGAATCGCGTTCGATTTGGGCAAAACCACAAACCACCGTTGCCCCGCACGAAAACCACTAGTGGTTTTTCAAAACCACTTTGCCCATTTTTCGTGCCAAAGTCATTTTAAACCCCATTTTTCGTAGTTTTTGCCATGGAAAGCCCTTCTGCACATTCATTTCTTCCTCGTTGCTCCTCTGCCACTCCATTAGCCTCTGTAAAGAAATTTTAAGCCCTTGCGCAGGATTTTATAACATATTTTGTGGTTTGTTTGCAGGTTCAATGGAAAAGGAGGCTATTAACAGTCCAAAATAGTGCTAAGGTCGAGGATCATAGTCCTCTTTGGCCCAAAAATCAAAGGAAAAAGACCAAAAGGGGTGAAAATCCACGTTTTAACCAATATATCTTGAATATTGACTATTTTATCAAACCCTCCAAAGCGCTAAGGCCACATGTACACCAGCAAATCAATGAGAGGCGAAGTTAAAAAGAAAAGATGAAGATTAAAAGCTTAATCTGATGATTAAAAGACTAAGACACAGCTAAAGATAAACTGAGAAAGCTTTGAAGCAGTTCTGAAAGGGGATAAAGGCGAGGTTAAAGGTCAAAGAAACAGAGGATTAAAGGGTTTAAAGAAATTGGATAAAGTGTTAAAAGACAGTGAAAGGCAGTATAATGGATTATAAAGGCTAAAACAAGTCAGGCCTAGACACACTTTTTGATTAAATCAAGGCAAATTAGGCTTAAAGACAGCCTCGAATACATCAAAGGAGCAGTTATTCACTTGATAAATCAAAAGTGACACCTTTCACTTACTTTATACCTCAAAAGACAAATTGACAGTTATTACACTAAAGAAGATATTATAAACTGTCAGAACAGTTATTGTAAAGACAGAAAAAGGCCTCAAAGTCAATCTTTTCAGCGATTTTATCCTCAGGAAATAAAGACAGATTTATTACACAGAGAAGTAGTTGAGAGACATTCCTACCTTATGCCTTGCATGGTTTTTAAGGATAGTAGTGCATTTACTATGTCACTAATAACATTTTTGAACCCTAGATGGTTCCACCTCCTCATTTGCAGTATAAATACTTCACTGGAACTCATTGTAAGGTGGGCATTTGATAACTCTTTGAAGTAATACATAGCTCTATTGAAGTTGAAATATATTTGATGTTTTGGAAGTTGTGGATGTTTTGACCTGTTTTTGGATGGAGAAAGCTCTATCATTGGATCCATTGGAAAGCTCTGCCAAAAAGGTCTATTTTGATCATACCCTTTGTACTTTCTCAAATAATTGTTTTGAAGGTCTTTATAACTGTAATCATAGATGTTTAGGAGTTCCATCTTCTATGAATGCAGTTATTTGTGAATCTTGAATGTTTTCTTATCCTTGGAAGTGAAATCTTTGATGAAATAGAGCATTCCTCGACTCTTAGATTTCATTTTGAAAGTTTGTCTTGAAATTGTTATTTGTTGAAGTGTGATTTGTAGAATTCATGGTTAGCCCTGTCTATGGAAATTTCTTCATGTTTAAATAATGTTTTAAGTCTCTTTCTTGAGAAGTACATATAATTGAGGATTCTTAATTGCCCTTAGTTCTACTTTTCATTCTAAAAACCTTAATGTTCATTTCATTTCACCTGAAAACTTTTTAGATCTAATAGCCAAGTTAGATTTTCCCTCTGATACCCCTGATTCATTTACAAACTTGTTACAAACTTCTACTTGACTCCATTGCCCAATGACTCAGAGATTTCCCTTTTCTATCTATGTTGCTTAGATCATCATGTCCCATCAAACAAATCAAACAAACTCATGCTTAATAACTAGCCTAAAATCAACCTTTTACAAGCAAACAAGTCATATCTTTGTAAACAATTGAGAGATCCCTCTCTGAGACTAGGAGGGCTAGATCCTAGAGCTCTAAAGACTGGTCTATCAGTTGCCTTGTCATTTAGTATGCCAATCTGCTAAATCATAGGATCCCAACATTCTACTACACCTCATATTGATCATGTTGTACTACCATCAGCGAATGCATCCATCAGTACTAGTGATCATCATGATCATGAGCAGGCTAGTCGACCATCGACTGTCGAGGCTACACCCAGCTTTACTGAGCAGGCTGCATCCACTTCTACTAGTGTTATTGATCATGTTTTTATACTACCACCAGTGCTTGATCCATGACATGATTTATATTACAGTTGTATATTTTTAACATTATTCAATTATATATATATATATATATATATATATATATGGTCCATGTATTTTATGTTCATGTTGCAGTTGTACTTAATTTTCATGTTGATGATCATCATGATGTGGCGCATATTGTTAGTCATGTTAGATATGTTCATTTAATGTTTAGCTTGCAGATAGATGTGTATATGTGATAGGCACATAAGTTATTTGACATTATATTGAGATGTATATTTGATGTTTGTGTTGTGATGATGTTAATATATAATGTTAATTTGATGTTAATTGAATGTGTTTATTAGTCAAATATGATCTTTGTACGATGGTTATCATGATTGTGATGATGTTTATTAATTAATTTAATATTATTAAATGACCATGATATTTATTAAATATTATGTCGTGAATGTAATTGTAATTTAAATTTTAATTCTATGTAAAATTGTATTTGTATTTGTACTAATTGTAATTTTAAGTGTAATTGTATGTAAAATATTTACTAAAGTAAAATTTTAATTGTAATTGTAATATTTAATTTATTTTGAAATGATTGTAATTGTATTTGTAATTTTATGTAAATTTCACAAATTGTAATTGTATTTGTAATTGTAATTTTAATTGAATTGTATGTAAAATATTTGTAAAATTGTAATTGTAATTGTAAATGTAATTCTATGTAAAATTGTTAATGTAATTGTATTTGTAACTGTACTTTTAATTGAATTGTCTGTGAAATATTTGTAAAATTGTAATTGTAATTGTAAATGTAATTATATGTAAAATTGTAAATGTAATTATATGTAAAATTGTAAATTTAATTGTATGTAAAATTAAAATTCTAATTCTAATTCTAATGGTAATTCATGTATGTGAAATTAATGTAAAATTTTAATTTGTAAAATTTTAATTCTATTAATGTGAAAATTTTAATTGTATTGATTTTATTAAAATATTTAAATTTGAAAATTTGAAAATAATTGTAAAATAACAAATCTAGAATAATACGAATTTTTGTAACATAAAGTTTAGAAAATAATGAAAATAAATTCATGTACTTTATAATTATCATTATTTTATTATGATCTTACATATATAAAGTTTAGAAAATAATGAAAATAAATTCATGTACTTTATAATTATCATTATTTTATTATGATCTTACATACAATGAAAAAAAAAAAAACTTTAAAAAGTCCGGTGTGCTTATCATCCTAACAGGCCCTGGTGCGTCGTATTAATACAACGCACTTGTGCGTCACATTTCCACGCATCGAAAATGAATAAATGCAAATAAAAAAAATGCAACTCTATTTTGTTTAAGTTAAAAAAAAGCGACAATTTGAAAAATGGGCGGAAAAATATTTTCGAAAATCTAATTTGATAAAATAATTCTTTAAATACTAAACACTTTTCATTATTTCACTATTTTTGCTAAAACTTTTCAGTCACATTTTTGCAGGAGAGCATGAGGGCACTATGGATGGCGAAATACGTTCGAACAGAAGTATTCAAACAATCAGAGACAAAAACTCTAGTAATTCAAGCCTTTTATCATAGAATTTCAAACCATTTCGTGATTAAATTTAATTCTTTTTTTTACTTTTTTCTGCAGTTTTTTATTTTTTCCTGCAGTTTTATCCATTTTTACCCTGAACCCTTCATTTTTTTGTTTTTTCCCTTTCTTCTCCCTGTTTCTGTGATTCCAGAATTAGGGTTTTTCATTTTAGATTGACGTCCAACCCACGGGACGACTTGCATAATCGGATTCCAATCCATTCGGCCATTGCGTGAATTTTTGAAAAATGGATTTTTCTTTATCGGTGCGCCCTGCGTATGCCACTGCACCAGTGCTTTGTATTATTACAGCACACTAGCAAGTTCTGTGTCATAAAAAAGTGAAAACATTTTTTTTAAATCAGTGCACCAAATCTGAAATAGGGCACCGGTGCTCTGTTTAACTAGGAAAGTACCGTACGGTGTATTATACCGTTTTGGTGATGCATTTATAATACCCCATGCACGGTTAGGTCTATTACATTATTTTTGTAGTGCGTTTATAATACCGAACGCACCGTATAGTGTATTATACTATTTTGTCGTGCGTTGTTAATATATCCACACACCAACAGCGGTGCGAATTTCATGAAAGGCGCACCGGTGTTTATTTTCTACCTGAAAAATTGAGAATTTATTTATAAATATATTAATGAATGATATGCTACAGGTTTCAGATTGATAAAGAAATGACTAACAAGATATCAAGTAACAAAAATACTGTTAACACATCAAGAAAATCAAAAAAGGAAAGTTCTTAGTAAATTCTTTATAAAAAATATTATTTTTGAACTATATGTAACTTTAACTAATATGTATTTTTTACTGTGTATCATGCAAAGCCACAAAATGACGAAGCTTGATATGATTATTTCTTATCTACGACCAGAAGAGCGTAAACGTTTAATGGAAAATTTGCAAAAATATGAATCAGGTGAATGAAACAATAATATCGATCCAATATGAGTTTCTTTTTTTAATTATCATTAATAATATACTTAAAATTATTAGATAACATGTGTCAAACAGTCTACTAATTCACATCTGTTTAATGTTCTACAGTGACCAACAAATCAGAAAAGGAATGTTGTTCTAAGAAAAGAAAAAAATAGAACATGCAAATGAAAATGAATTTCTCCTTGGCTCATCTTGAGTGGTGCTAGAAGTTAATGTAAGGGGGGAAAACTTTTACAAAAGTTTGAGGGATCTAGTGAGACGAATACAACAACATGCTTCAAATGTAATATGTAATCATTGAATTCTTCGATCATTAGGTACAATAAATAAACAATTTAGCATTAAATATTAATTTTCAATAATTTTCTTGCAAAAAAGAAAAGAAAATGGAACCTATTCATCACATAAAACAAGACGACGAGGAACAAAATGGTTGATCTCTAAGTTTGTGAGTAATTGTTACTTACTTATAACAACTTAACTAGATTTCATTTTTGTATTTTTTAAGTTGTTTTACAAAAATCATCATTGAATGTCTTCAAACAGGTGCTAACATACAAAGAAGAACCATCAGACGAATTGATTGAAATTGGGTTAAATATGGGTTGTGAGTATATTTTGGCATATCAAAATTTAATTGTCCAATTTGTAAGTATCTATCGATCTTGTTTTAATTAGCTCCGTCTACAATTAATAGAACAAAAAAATCTTTTATATTAAATATATGATTTGTTATGGGGTATAAAACTTACAGGAAACAAAGTATGGAAATGCGCCAATTGATGAAATTTTGAAAGATGGCATGGTACACGGTTTTGAAAGAATGTGTATAGTTTATGAGTCAATTAATTCTATGGTATGTCATTTTTCTTTTGATTTACATTGATGTATATTATTTAATATTGGAATTTTCATTATTCTCACCAATGTATATACACTCATTTCAGTTTATTTTTATGTTTGTAGATGGAAAGTGAAGAAGAAGAAAACAATCAACGTCGTGAACACAACATTCCTGAAAAATAACCCAAGTCATGGAAGTAGCTCTAGCAGTGATAGCAGTTCAAGCGAAGAATGATGATCACTATGTAATTTGGATATCAAAGCAAGGCGTTTTATTTTTTGAAATATGTCTGTGAAATCAGACATTTTGTTTAATGTAATGGACATAGTGTCCCAATTGAAAGACAAAGGGATACGAATAATTGTCCCATTTTGTATGATAAAAATTGTCTTAATCATATATATATTTATAATCATAAAATATGTTTTAATTTATTCTATTGTGTTCTCCATTGTTGCTATTACGTTCTCCATTGTCGTTCTCAAATGCACTAATAAAAATTTAATTCATATGAATATTGTTATAAGATTATATATATGTGTCGACTTTTGATGAATAATGAATTTAAAAAAACCACAATAATTTTGATATGATATAACAAATTAATCCAAACAACACATTCAAATGCATTAATAAAAATGTAATTAATATGAATATTGTTATAAGATGTGTCGACTTTTGATGAATAATGAATTTAAAACAATCACAATAATTGGACTATTAGAGGTGGATGTTTGTAAAAAAACAAAATGAAAACCAGTGCGTTTATGTGTCTATACGCACCGGTGCGTTTATGATTCTATGGGCACCGCACTAATACCGATTCCAGTTATAAATATCAGTGCGTTTGTGTGATAATGCGCACCGGGGTGTTTATGTATCTATAAGCACCGATGCATTTGTAGATGCCATGTGCACCGCACAAATACCGATACCAATTATAAATATCAGTGTCTTTCTGTGATACGGAGCACCGGTGCCTCATGAAGATACAGACACTAGTGCACTTATTCGTCCTATGGGCACCGCTCAAATCCCAAGACCAATTAGAACGGCCCCATGCGTTGTATCACCACCACCAAGCCCGGTGCTGTTGTTTTCCTTAACGGCCCAGTGCATTCTCCTTAGACCGCCCTGGTGTGTTGTGTACTTATATGCACCGGTGCGTTAAAACCTGATAAGAGCACCAATGAAAAAACATCCGTAATAACCTTCGGCCACCCATTTTTTTTTAGTTGTGTTGAATTTCTGTTAAAAGCTCCGCCAAAACCTCCGTTACCAGAAACGGATATGGTAGCATATGTTTTTTTGAACATTTTGGCCAATTTTATAACACTAAAAACCTCCTTTATAACCTCTGCTAGAGGGTCTTTTCCTTGTAGTGAGGATACACTATCATATTTTTGGAGCTACTAAGGTATTTTCCTTATGTCAAGGAGGAGAAGGCCAAGATTCAAGGACAGGATTGAGTTTGATGAGCCTAGATCATTGGACGAGGCCATCCAAAAGCTAAATCATTATTATGAGAAATAAAAGCACAGATTTGAGACTAAGTTGGACGGGAAAGGTAATGCAGATAATAAAGGAAAATGGCATAAGAAGCGAGCGAGACCTCAGGACACAGGTAAAAAATAGAATGTCACATGGCATAGAAGTTCAATGCATCTGATAGCATACAGGGATTTTAGTCTAAGGAGAAAAACAAGGGTGCAGGTTGGAAGGCTCTACAATGTTGTACTTGTAGCAAGAATCATCACAGGAGATATTTTTCACAACAACAAGGTGGTAGCCCGCAAATCTACAGTGCCCATGAGGCACAAACAGTGGGGGATGTTGGACAAAGTATTCCTAAGATCTGTGCATTGCTGGATAATAGGAAGGAATATCACCAGGAATCTATTATCGAGAGGAATGGTAAGCTTTGTGATTAATTTGTTTCTACTTTGATTGACCCTTGATATAATTATAGTTATATTAATCCCGACCAGGTGGATAAGTGTGGTTTAAATAAAGAAGTGCATGTAGAACCTTGGTTAGTGCAGTTGGCTATAGGTAAAAAGAAGAGAGTTCATCATTGGGTAAGAGTTTGTGCATTCAATTTTAACGGTATGCCTAGCTTAGCACATTTGAATGTATTTCCGTTGGGATCATGCAGTATGTTGTTGGGCATGGACTGGTTGTATTTTCACATGGCCAAGATGGATTTTTATGACAAATATATTGAGTTCCTGGATTACAATGGGGAATAAATATTATTGCAGGGTAAGAAGAAAGAAACATCGATTAGGATGGTGAGAGCTAAGTAGAAAAAATTGTAGTCATAGAAAAGGGTGTGTGTTATTTGCAGTGCACATTTATAGTGGAAAAGGTAAGGAATTTGAGGACACATATGTCTTGAGTAGGTACCCATTTTTAGAGTAGTTTCGCTATGGATTTCCCATAGATATTTCAAAGTTTGTGCCATGGAAAATTTTAGGGGATAATATTCGTAGGTGGTATAATTTTCTATGATTTTTCCAAAAACAAAGTTCACCAATTTCATTTTTTTATAAAAATGATTAGCCCAAATTTTAAAATATATATTTATTTTACCTTAAAATTAACCAAATTTATATAGAAGTATATATATGATCATTATAAATTTGAATGATTTATCAAATACATCAATAAACATTTTATAGTTTTCATATTAAGGACTAGTGAGATTCTTCAATGTTTTTAAACTTCAAGATAATTTTACATCCTTAAAGTTTTCCATGGTTGACACCTCACAAGGAAATGGAAACTTCTATTGAGTTGGTACCAAGGGCAGCACCAGCATCAAAGGTACCTTGCAGGATGAGCACACTGAAGTTGGTTGAGTTGAAGTTGCAGTTGAAGGAGATGTTTGACAAGGGATACATTAGGCCAAGTGTATCACCTTGGGGCACACCAATGTTGTTTGTGAAGAAGAAGGATGGTACTCTCATGTTATGCATTGATTACGGAAAGTTGAAAAAGTTACCATCAAGAACAAGTATTTTTTTACGAGGATTGATTACTTATTTGATCAGTTGAAGGGAGCAACAATGTTCTCAAAGATTGATTTGAGATCAGGATACCATCAAGTATGCATTAAGGAAGAGGACATATAGAAGAAAAATTTTCATACCAGGTATGGGAATTATGAGTTTTCTTTAGTTCCATTTGATTTGACTAATGCCCTAGCTACATTTATTTTCTTGATGAATAATGTGTTGCATCCTTGACAAGTTTTTTTGTGTTCATTGATGATATATTGGTATATTATAAAAATGAGGAAGAACATGTTGAACATTTAGTAGCAGTGTTGAGATTGATAAGACAGCATCAATTGTATTCCAAGCTTAGCAAATGCAATTTATTTCAGACAAAGTTACATTAATTGGGACATGTGGTTTCCAAGCAAGGTATGGAAGTGGATCCAGAGAAGATAAGGGCTATCATGGAGTGGGTAGCTCCTAGTAATGTGGATGAGGTAAGGTCCTTCATGGGGTCAATGAGTTATTAAAGGAGGTTCATCAAGAAATTCTCACAGATTTATTATCCTTTTACATTGTTGCAAAGGAAAGGTAAGAATTTTGAATGGAAAAAGGAATGTGCAGCCAGTTTTGATCAATTAATGTAGTTTTTAACAAATGCTCCAATGTTAAATAATATAGATCCAGAAAAAGAATTTGTGGTATGTACAAATTCTTGCAAGAGAGGGCTTGGTGGAGTACTTATGCAAGAAGGAAAGGTGGTATGCTATGAATTAAGGAAACTGAATGAGAACAAGAAGAATTATCCAACACATGGTCTTGAGGTGGCATCGATCATTCATGCATTGAAGATGTGGAGGCACTATATTCTTAGCAGGAGGTTTGTCTTGATGAGAAATCATAGTGGATTGAGGTATATATTTGACCAACTGAATATAAATTCAGGACAAGCTACATGGTTAGCCACGATCAGTGATTTCGAATTTGAGATCGGGTATAATAAAGGTAAACATAATGAGGTTGCAGATGCTCTTAGTAGGATGACACAAGTGAATCATCTAGGAGCTATAAGCTCCTATGGGACAGATTTATAGGATCAAATCTTGCAGGAAGGAAATCGAGATGACAGGTACATGGAGCTTATGCACAGGTTGTAGCAAGGTACAGGTGATCAGGATGTGGACTATCCTCTCACCATAGATGGTTTGTTCATATTAAGGGACATAATATATGTGCTAGATAGCAGTGAGCTCAAGAAGCTTATCTTGAGGGAATTTCATGACAATCCATATTCAGGTCACCCATGATATTAGTAGGCATTGACAATAGTGAAGAAGTTTTATTATTTGTCAAATATGAAGAGGGAAGTGGCAGATTTTTTGGCCAGGTGCCTAGACTTTCGGTAGGTAAAGGGAGATTGTAAACATCTAGGTGGATTGTTACAACTGATTCTGATTACAGAGTTGAAATGGGAGGTCATTTCCATGGACTTTATCACAGATTTTCCAGTGACATATAGACAACATGATTCCATCATGGTTGTGGTGGACAGATTGACAAAGGTAGCACACTTCATTCCAATGAAGTCTACACACTCAACAAATGATGTAGAACAGGTTTTTATTAAATATCTACTGAGGCTGCATGGTGTTCCAAAGAAGAATTTGTTAGACATGGATCCCAAGTTCACTTCTAGATTCTACAAATATTTATTTGGATGTTTGGGAATATATTTTTCCTTTAGTACAACTTATCATCTACAAACAGATAGACAGATATAGAGGGTCAATGAGATACTGGAGGAAATGTTGAGGATTTATGTGATCCATCAGCAGCGGAGGTGGGAAGATTATCTTCCCCTAGTTGAGTTCGCTTACAACAATGGGTAGAAAGAGTCTCTAACGATGAGTTTGTTTAAGGAATTGTATGGGTGGAGTTGTAATACTCCCATCAGTTTGAGTGATCCAATTAATAGGGTGTTTATAGGACCATACATGCTGGTAGATATTGAATAGGAAATGCAGCTAATCAAGAATAATATGAAGGCAACACAGGATAAACAGAAAATATATGCAGGTCAAAACAAGTTGCTTAAGGATTTTCAGGTTGAGGAACATGTGTATTTGCACATCAAACCCAAGAAGATATCCTTAAGGATTGGATTGTGTGCCAATATGACACCGTGATTTTGTGGACATTTGAATATTCTTGAAAGGATTAGACCAGTAGCCTATCGACTTGCACTACCTCTGACAATGAAATTCCATGATTTTTTCCATGTGTCATTTCTTAAGAATTATGTTAAATATGTTGATCATGTGATTGACTGGTCTGTATTGCAGGTGGAGCCAGAAGGAGAATTCCATATTTAACCTTGCAATTTGCAAAGAAAGATGTTTGTTGAGTCACGAAATGGGTATGTATTTACTATTGAATTCACCATTGTTTTCTATAATTCTTATCTCTTTCATATCCTAATATCCTAATATGATAGAAATATTAAGGATAATGAAGGAATCATGTGCTGCTATGGTTTAACTAACTTCTATCTTTCTTATACAGGGAAATGGTAAGGGATGATTGTTGTTCCCTAACGTTGGAACAAAGGAACCCGAAAAAACAGAATTAGAAAAGCGGAATCCGACCAATGGAGAAAGAAGCGCGTCGGTTACAGCTAGAGTTAAGAATACATGAAGAAGATCGGAGTGGAATATGTCTTAAGTTAGGAATTGGTTACGAATCCCTCAGGATCGTAGATCCTGAGGGATCATATTTACTATTTAATTTTTATCTCCGCCTGACTATAAAAGCAAGTGATGATAGAAAGGATGAGGAGAATCTCTGTTATTTTCTAATTTGTAAAACATAATTACAGACTGTGTTTTGGAGAGCACGATTTATTTTATTGTTACTTCAGTTCAATGATTAATACATAATTGAGTTTCCGTTCTCTTGTCGTATTTGAAGTAACGTAGCAGTACCTGCTGGTGGCTAAGGACCCAGCCTCTGGTGGAGTTTTGCTGCTTCCTTGTATCTTGTTTTGATATTTCCTAGCGCTTAATCGGTTTGATAATTTCTTTCCCATGTGAATCTATTTTATTTAATCTTTTCCTTATTTCTTGATTTACATTATGTTCATGTTTTGCATTACTATTGGATTGATTACATTATGCTTGTGATTCATATTGTTTTTCTTTGTGAGATTCCTTAAATAAGAGCATTATATTCTGCAAGAGTTTGATTACTGCTTTCGGACTCTCAGAATGATATTACCCTTGTCTTGATTGCATTCACAATATATTTAATAGAATTTAGATGTAATCAGCTAAAGTAGAGGTGATTTATTCCTACTGTGCTCTCAGCTGATGATATTGTTATATGGATTGATGTGAGCTTTGATTTCAATATAAGACCGCACTTTGATGTTTCTTTAATAATTTCCATTAGAGTCTATTAGATATTCTCATTTACATATGTGTTAAGATCTATGCTACAAACCATTACTCTTTAAATAATAGCAGCCACATACTGTGTACACTCTCGAAAGTAGAGGACTTACCTAGATTGATGATTAATGTGAGATAATTAGGAGTTTTAAGAAGCACCTTTTATCAGTCAACATTTTGGCATTGTTACTGGGGAGAGTGTAGCCATTTAGAACGAGTGATGCATATTTTATTTTTTTCTGCTAAGTAAGAACTGGGTATTAAAAACGGAAGGTAAGAACCTGTGTAACGAACGAGGAACATGCTCGTTCACCTGCCCACTTTATAGCATAACTGCGTAGAATTATAAGGTAGGAATATATGCTTGCATTTATTTTGAATGACTAGAAGATCTAAAAAAAAAAATTCCTCCTCCTAGACCTAAAAAACCTAAGGGACCGGTGACCCTTGGGCGAACGACCTTTATCGATGAAATCATAAGAAAAGCTAAGTCTCAACCATCTGTAGGACCCCGAATTGTTGCTGCCAGACGTCTTATTGACTTCCTTCAAGCCATAGGATCACCATCTGTAGCTAACGCTGAGATTCACAGTGAAACTGAAGGGATAGAACAAAGTTTTCAGGATACTGAAAATTTACAAACAAGCCCTTCACAAGAAAGAAATTCTAACAACCTCCATGAAGGAGAGGGAGAAACAGGTGATTTTGAAATTTATCTGTCAAAACTGAGATTTCCTAAAGAAGTAACTTAGCAGAGTTTCCTAGACATTGATAATTTACAAGCCGACCCTTTACAAGAAGGAAACTCTAGTACTCTCTGTGAAGGAGAAGGAGAAACAAGTAATCTCGAAATTGAACAATCAGAACCTGGATCTCCCGAAATAATATTTGAACAGAGGAAACCCAGTATTCCAGATCAAGGTAGTACTGTTAGGATTATTCCAGCCTCTCCTAGACATATTAGGAAAAACCTGCCAACTCCGGAGATCCCTGAAGGATATTGGCATATTTTTTATCAAATGGCTCAGAACCAGCTAGCTCAAACTTCTACATTACAATATCCTATCGTTGACATAACTGTCAAGGCTCCCATGAAATCTATTCCATTGAAAAATATTCCTACTTTCCATGGGCTAACTTCAGAAGATCCCGATGCATTTCTTTTTGAGTTTGATATCTTATGTAGAGGATATGATTACACTACCGACCCCCAAAAGCTGAAGCTATTCCCATCTACTTTGAAGGGAGCAACTCTGCGTTGGTTCATGGGACTTGGTGGAGGTACTATTAATGATTGGGACCAAATGAAAGCATTTTTTCTTAATAAATATCAAGATTATTGCCGAACGAGAGAATTAAAAGATGAAATTTTTCAGATGGTAGCCAAACCCAGCGAGACCTTGGAAGAATATGTAGAATGTTTTCAATATAATTTGAAAAGGTCCCCTTATGCAAATCTGCCTGATAATGTTCTGAAAACTACATTAATTAGAGGTATGAAGGATCAATGGGTGGAAACATTAAATATAATGGGAAAAGGTGATATTTATCAAGAAAATTATAACGATATTGTGGATTTGTGCATTAAATGTTCCAGGGGCAGTTCAAGGCTCAAACCAACTGGACGAGAGGTGAACTCTAGAGATAGCAAGGCTTCAGGAGAAAGCATTACATGAAGTGAAATCAGCAATTTTTTGGAGGACTTCAAAACTGATATCCTGGGAACTCTGACAACACAACTAGATGTTATGCAAGCCAAGAAAAAGCAGTCCATAGCAGAGCAGAACTTGGCTATCTTCTTCCCACGTTGCAAACAAAAGCAAAGTCATAAGGAATGCCCCCTAGATGCAAAAAGAACATGCGCCATATGCACCCAAGAACACACCACAGAAAGCTTCCCATCACTCCTAGGACTAAAAGCAGTTTTTAAGGAGGTAGAAGAAGAAGTGGAACCAGTGTATCAGTTAAACCAGCGTCGAAAATGGAAAGCACGCCAGACAGGTATGCCCACTGATCCATCTTCATTTTTTCCCCTTTCACAATATAATTCTCAACAATATTCAGGGGGATCATGGCAGAATCAACCACCTTTCTTTCTACCTCAAGCATTTTTTATGCCACCTTGGCCAAATCAATCAAATTTAAACAACAGTAATTGGCCAAATCAATAAAATTCAAACAATAATAGTTGGCCGAATTTTCCTTACCCACCAAAATTCTGGCATAATAACCCTTATTCATCCCAATGGTCCCCCTCCACTTCACAAAACTTAAATTGGCAATCAAACTGGCAAAGAGCCATAAACCATCCTATGGGAACAGGCCCTCCGCCTCAACCAACCTTAACGTTGCAACAAAATCCTCAAATGAACATACGACCACAACTCCCAGCTCAACCCAACCCAAACCCAAATAACAGACCAATTCAGTCAATACAAATCATAGAAGGTCTAACAGAGTTGAGAGAATGTAGCAAGCTTAAGTTAAGATCTGGACGTATAATTACTCCAGAGCAGGATAAAGACTTGCAACCTGAAGAACTTCTCACAAATAAGTCACTGACTATAGACAACCAACAAATAAAACAGGGGGAAGATTCAGTCAAACACAAAAATCCTGAACAAATTATAACCCACTTCCCCCCCATTCCTAGAAATATTGTTGATACCGCGTCCAATTGAAACCCCTAACTTTGATCTTCTAAGGGAATTGAAAAATATTTGTATAAAAATCCCCCTCCTCCAGGCTATCCAGAACATTCCAATATATGCTAAAACTATCAAAGAGATGTGTATAAAGAAGCCTATGAGGAAATCAAGAATAAACCCCACTGTCCATGTTGTTGTAACTCTGTCTGATTTATTATTAGGCAGAGAAACGCCGGTGAAATATGAAGATCCTAGAAACCCCATCGTTACAGTCCAGATAAATGGTTTTTATTTTCCCATTGCATTAGTCGATTTAGGATCAGCCATTAATATTCTCATGACAACAACCTGTCAAAACCTTGGCATCACAACCTTATATCCAACCACGACTCTACTAAAACTGGCTGACCGCTCGGTTTTCAAACCAGAGGGGATATTACAAGATGTAATGGTGTCTGTAGATTCTTGGGAATACCCAGCAGATTTCTTGATCATTAATCTCAAAATTCGGCTTGATGGGCATCCTTTAATATTAGGAAGACCTTGTCTAGCAACTGCTGATGCTTATATCAGCTGCCGGACAGGCAATATGACAATAACTAGGGGAACAGATGTAAAAAATTTAGCTTTATATCCCCCTGCTCAGCCAAGTCTGACTATTATACAAACCAGGAAACAACCCACAACATATTTCACAGAAAACATTCAATCACCATTAACTGTGGTAGATGCCCTTGAATTTAAAAATAAAACAGAAGATGATGTTATTAATATCTTTTTCAATCATCCTACCTCCACATCAAGCTTCAAATGTCACATGATTGAAGCAGTTCTTGATAACGAAATTGAAGAGGATCCCCTCAAAGAAATTAGTGACCACACAATACCAACAACCACTATTTATTACAGCAAACCTATAGAAATCGAGCCAAGGAAAACCCTAAACATTAACAGTAATCTGAGTCATGACCAATAGCAAAAACTTACTCAAGTTCTTTTAAAACATAAAAAATCTTTTGCTTGGGACTACTCATATATGAATGGGATTGATCCCCAACTATGCATGCACCATATCTACATTTAAAAAGATGAAAAAGCCATTCGAAAACCTCAGCGAAGATTAACATTGTTAAAGAAGAACTTCAAAAAAATTTAGATGTTAATTTTATTTATCCTATATCTGACAGTAAATGGGTCTCTCCATTTGTTGTAGTTCCTAAAAAGAATGGGAAATGGCGAATATGTGTTAACTATAGAGAACTCAACAAGGCCACGCAAAAATACCACTTTCCCCTTCCATTTATTGATCAGGTTTTGGACACACTAGCAAGAAAGAAATTTTTCTCTTTCCTCGATGGCTTCAGTGGCTACAATCAAATCCAGATTGCTCCGGAGGACCAGGACAAGACTAACTTTACCTGTCCCTAGGGAAAATTTTCCTATAGGGTATTACCTTTTGGATTGTGCAATGCACCCGCCACATTTCAACGAGCCATACTCAGTATTTTCACAGACCTGATAAATGAAGGATTAGAGGTATACATGGATGATTTTACACCCTATGGAGATGACTTTGACCAAGCATTACAGACATTAGAAAAATTTCTAGAACAGTGTATTACTACTAGCCTATGTTTAAGTCACGAAAGGTGCCATATGATAATGACATAAGGCCTGATCTTGGGACATTACATTTCAGCAGTTGGAATTCAGGTAGATCTGGCAAAGATACAGGTAATTATTTTATTAGCTACTCCCTGCACTCAAACAGAGGTACGTAGTTTTTTAGGAGTTGTTGGATATTATCATAGATTTATCAAGATTTTTTCACAGATTGCTACACCACTATATGCCTTAACAGGAAACATTGATTTCATATGGACTAACAAATGTGATACTGCTTTTACAGATTTGAAACAGCTTGTATCTACAGCACCAGTACTACGAGGACCAAACTGGGATATACCCTTCCAAATCTCATCAGATGCATTAGATACAACCATTGGAGCAGTTCTTGGCCAAGAGGAAGAAAAGAAACCATATGCTATATATTACATTAGCAATAACTTAACTCCTGCTGAGTTAAATTACACAGTAACAGAGAAGGAGTTTTTAGCATTCATTTATGCTATTAAAAAATTCAGAAACTATATAATTGGATACCCTGTAATTCTGTATATGGATCACTCTGTCATTAAATATTTAGCTAATAAACCAGTTATGAATGGAAGAGTGACACGTTGGTTGCTTCTTTTGCAGGAATTTGATATAACTATAAGGGATCGACCAGGGAAGGAAAACCTTGTAGCTGATTTCCTTTCCCGAGTACCAAGAACAGATGATGCAATAGCAGTGGAAGATCAGTTTCCAGATGAACACTTGTTCGTTGTTACCATAAAAACACCATGGTATGCAAATGTGGCAAACTTTTTAGCAGTAGGAAAGCTACCTAAACATCTGACATCCAGAGAAAGGAAATCCGTAGTACAGCGTAGCACTCGGTTCTCCTGGATTGGAGGATATATTTTTCACATAGGGGCTGATATGCACATCCGCAGGTGTATCAGGGAAGATGAAATCTATGACATCTTAAAATCTTGCCACGACGGACCATGCGGTGGACATTTTGCAGACCACAGAATTGGACATAAAATCTTTAAAATGGGCTATTATTGGCCCACGATCTTTAAGGATGCTAAGAAATTTTTCCAAGCCTTAGCTGCCAATGGATGGGCTGCCCTGGCCAATCTGATGAGATGCCCCTGCATCCACAGTTGATTATAGAACCTTTCGAGCATTGGGCACTAGATTTTTTTGGGTTGATTAACCCATCATCCAATTAGAAATCATACATATTGGTTGCAACAGAATATGTGACCAAGTGGGTGGAAACGGTTGCATTACCTAAGGCCACAGAAGAAACCGTAATACATTTTATTTTTGAAATTTTTGTATGATATGGGTTACCCAAAGAAGTAATCACTGATGGAGGACTGCAATTTGTGGGCCACAAGATTGTTGCTACACTGAAAAATCACCATGTTATTCATAGGATTACCTCTCCATATCACCCGCAAGCCAATGGGCAGGTAGAAAGCACCAACAAGGTAATTGAAGCTATCCTAACAAAGGCAGTCTCGTCACACAGACGAGATTGGGCTACTCGACTGCCAAAAGCCTTGTGGGCATATCGTACAACATGGAGGAACACTACTGGATACTCCCCATATCAACTAGTATTTGGTAAGGAACCTATCTTTCCTATTGAATTTGAGATACAAACACTAAAGATAGCCCAGGTAGTAGGACTGGATTTAACTGAAGCCTAGATTAATCGATTACAGCAGATAAATGAATTAGATGAAATCTGGCTATCAGCTCTTCAGCATACTGCACTGATCCAACAAAGAAGATCAAAATGGCATGATGCCCTCATCAAGAAAAAGACCTTCCATGAAGGTGATTGGGCACTTTTATATGATTCTAGGTTCCATGATTTTCCAGGCAAACTTCAGACCAGATGATTAGGCCCCTATGAGAAACAAGAGGTGCATGACAATGGTACCCTTACATTAAAAACCATTGATGGGTCTGGCCACTCTTTTAAAGCAAACATACATCGAGTACGCCTCTATCACAAACCACTTACAAGGAATCCTTTTGCCAGCAGATACGAGAAGATTCCACAATACAAATTCTTGTTGAGGATGGTAACCCTTCCACAACACTAGCCCAGTGAGATGTATTCTTTTTTGAATTCTGTACATAAATTTGTTTTTTTTTATTGATTGGATTTTTTTGACAAATAGTTAGTTTTGTTTTTCTATTTTTGTTCCCTAAAAGGAACAGTAAATTTCCTTTACATACATTGACCGTTTCCTAAAAAGAACATTAATTTTTGTATATTTCGTTTTGTTGCTCCCTACAGGGAACAGTTGTTGTTCCCTCTAAGGAACATCAATATTTTTGTATGTATTTTTTATGTTCCCTACAGGGAACAGCTGCTGTTCCTTACAGGGAACAATAAATTTTTTTTCATGTGTGTTTTTGTTGTTCCTTACAGGGAACAACTGTTGTTCCTTACAAGGAACATCAATTTTTTTTTTGTATGTATTTTTGTTGTTCCTTACAGGGAGCAACTGTTGTTCCATATAAGGAACAGCAATTTTTTCTGCGTGTATTTTTTTTTTGTTCCCTACAGGGAACAACTGCAATTCATTCTAAGGAACATCACTTCTGTGTGCATTCTTTTTTACTGTTCCCTACAGGGAACAACTGCTGTTCCCTTTAAGGAACAACACGCTTTGTGTGGATTTTTCTTTTGTAAAACAACATGTGGTGAATATTTTTGAGAACTTAATGGCATGCAAGATATAATATGTATGGAAGATCAGTAGACCAAGCAAAACACCGTGTATATTATCATATTTAATAAGACCGTTTCATGATAATCTAAACAAAAGAGAAAAGGACACAATATCTATTTCATTTTACTGTCCTCGGTTCCACTCTGAAACACATTGATTGATTATCTTTACCATGCTAGTTTCCCCTTGCTTATATAACTTTCTCGATATATTATCAATAAGATGATGGGTATATTTCTTTATATATTGATATCTCAAAACTTCTTCCACCATCCCTACTCTTAAGGAGTGGTGAATCACTCACTATGTATAAATGGGGGACTGAATTTAAAAATAATAAAAATAAAAGAAGAGTTTGTTTCATTGATGAGTTTATGATTCTTTTTCCATAGATGGAGGATAGGGGGTCTCATCACGAGCCAGCCTACCATGATCATAAGGAAAGAGTGAAGTGGCATTCCCATTATGGCTACCACACCAAGGTTATGATCCAATAGATCTAATAATCATCCTTAGAAACAGGAGGTCTCATCACGAGCTGGCCTAACCACTTTTGCTACTTCCCAGTGAATGGCAATGTGTTCACCTGGTCACCAAATCAGCACATTGGTCTCTACTATGGATATCATCAGACACTTCCCAAATTATACATAGAGGACCATGGTTCCCAAAGGTTAAAAGCAACTCTGTCGAGGCTATGGATGCCTGCGGGCAACAGAAGCTCTGCTGATGGCATTGAAGCTTTAATCTACATCAATAATCTCTCATACCCTCTTCTTATAAAAAAATTTTCTATGGATAAATTGTAATCCCAACACACCTTTAACCTTTATGCATGAATATATTTTTAATCAATCACAATGTTTCAGTGGAATAATGGCACTAAAAGTTTTGATTTCTGGTGTTTTTGCGCATTCTGTTCCTTTTCCTTTCATACATCATATCACAACAGCTTATCACTTATTTATAAATCATGGTACAAGACTTGATATTATTTCTCCAATACAGTTTATAATCTTGTCATGAAGGAGCGTACCTCATTACTTCATTACCACTGTACTTTTTCACCCGCACCTTACCTTTTCATTTATTTCAGTCGAGGACGACCTATCATTTTGAAGGGAAGCGGGGACCTCCAGTGTAATTTTAAGTATGCTGTCACTTTTTCATTTGATTTTGCAAGAACGATATGATTTTCCATGATTACAGAAGCATGTGGTATGATAACGATCTCAATAACGGTATTTACATTTATAAAATATCACATAACCATTTGTTGTTCCATTATTCCGCTTTGCGTGTCCCTGCATTCTTCCTTCTACTTTTATCAATTGCAGAGTTTCAGCGCCATCGGAGGAAGATCTATATGCAGAGAACCACTAGTACTGGTTGTTTCTGATGCAGCTAGGGAAATTTTAGCTCAAGATGGGTGGATAGTCTATTTCACACGATTTCAGGCACCCAACGAAGAAATTTCCATTGAGTTTCTACAGAACTTGCGGAATGAAAAAACTACGGTAAGAAGCAGACAAATATCTGTATCGAACACAGTGATATCAAAAGTATCTGGTTTACCAGCAAAAGGACCTGTGTGCACTGGCAAGCGATTTAAGTTGTAGGATGTCATCGAAATCTTCAGAGATGAAGGTCAGGAGCTGGTCAAGAAAGGCAAAGGTGTTTGACCATCTTCTCTTGGAGAGCCATGGGGATAATTAGCGAGAATTTTCCAGAACTACATCACCTGCGATGGGTGAAAAGATGTGGTAAGGTCGCGCCAACTTAAACTTCTGGCAGTTTTAAAACAAAAATGCTCTGTTAATTTACCAGCATTGTTGAAATCTTTATTGCATGACACTGCTGAGAGGTTAAGATGGTCCCAACATGTAGAAACAGTGGTAAGCCACCACTACCTGATTAGACTGATAGTTAGCTATAATCTCGCTCAACAGCAACTAAACTGGGATGATTTAGTATCAGCTCGGGAAGAAGGCTTAGCCTTTCCTGCCCCTATCCTGGTTCAAAAAAGGAAAAGAACTCCCCTTTTAAGAAATATACCTCTCAAATGCAGACGTTCGGCAAGGATAAGGTTAAGGCTAGGGGCAGCCGAAAACCCTCAAGGTATCACTAGCCAACCCATGAAGATATCAAGCCCAGTTAGAGAACAACCCTTCCAGCTAGAAGGTGAAGGCCAGGATAACCCTAGTGAAGAAATAGGACAATCTAGGGAGAAACAAAGGAATGAATTAGGACTCAACCCGACACCAACTATGAGCCCCCAAGGCGATTTATTGCATGATTTTGAATTTTCCCAGGTTCTGGCTAATATGAGTGATTATATGTAGCAGGAAAACCTGCTTAACATGAACAAAGAAATAATCCAATCTCCTGAGAATACTGGAAATACTGAACATCTATATTCTTTAAGGGAAGCAAGCCTCGAAGATGAAATAAATGAAGAAGCTAGTCAGGAAACAGTGCACCAATCTGGTGACACGCTTCCAGTGGAAAATAGCCGGATAGGCCTAAATACAGAAGGTATAGGCCATGAAGAAGAAGTAGAAATAGAAGTGCTTCAGGAAGCAAAACTCAGTCCGGAGACACGGTCCTATTAGGACAAAGCCAGGATGACCAACCAGGATCATTGGAAGCAGAATTTATTCATGAGATTGATAGCAGGATAGTGGCTCCACAGAGAAACTATAGAGCTAAGTTGAAAAAGCTTAGGAAGGAACGGCAGAAGCTGCGTAAAACAGTGAAAAGACTTAGAAGAAAGATCAAGGAAATCACCATGGAAAAGGCACTAGATATAACTTCAGAGACAGCCAATGCAGCAGTCCAAACAGAAATATATGAAGAGAAGACTATCGCAACTCAAACTGAGCCCATGTCCCCTCAACCTGCCATTATGTAATCTTCATAGATATAGAAACTCAGACAGAGGCTTGGACCTCTAATAATAAGGAAACTTAGACAGAGCACATTTTCTCCCATATTGTGGGCACCCAGACCAGTTTATTAGCTAAAGACATCATATTTTACAATGACCCCACTATTAAGAATCTTCAAGAAGAATTATCTCAGGCATGGCTTGCATTAGAACAGATGGAACAAGAAATTGTTCCACGGAAAAAATATCAAGCATTGAAGAAACAGCTCTAGGAAATGAATACAACAGAGAGTGAGACCTTCGACAGATGCAGGCAGGGAGAAGAGAAACTAGAAAAAATCAAGCTCATATTGGATAATACCATAGCTCAGACAGATTCTATCTGCTCATTGTATAAATATGTTTTGACATGTAGGGCTCCTGCCAATAATTATGCTTTGTTTCTATTAGAGCGATATCTGTTTTTGAAAATAAAATCCGTAAGGGATGGAAAATCGATTAAATTGAACATTGCTGAAGATTTTATCAGCTATTGCAAACAACATGGTATAAAGGTTCAAATATTGCTCTGTGAATTCTACTTGCACAATTTTATATTAGCAGATGAGGTAGAGAAGAATCCCAACTCTTTCCTGGGAGACATCCAGTTCCAGGCCTTTATCTCATTTGCAGTCAATCAAATCAAGTGGCTCAAAGCTCATATCACCTTACAAAGGCAAAAGCATGGGTTAGACCTTTGGGTAAGAAGTGAACCCAAGCACCCTTTACAAATTATTGCTAATCAAAGGAGTTTGATGAAAAGAGTAGGGGTAATTCAAGTCTTGGGGCCTATTCATAAAGGAATTATACAGAACAGAGTGTCATACTTCTAATCCATTCAAGAAAGTGTGATCACTGCGTCCAAACTAAGGTGGGTGGTCTCTACCCGTAGTGTGTAGGAAAGGGAACCATTTAATTACAGAAATTTTGAAGCAGCTACAGTCCGTTTTATCACCTATAGCAATCTCATTTTGAGAGAAGGACCCTTTTGGTTAGGCTATCGATTTCATAGCCCCATCATTTGTTACCCTCCTGAAGGTTACCGGGCCACCTATGAATTACTCAAGGGAGAGGAAAGAACTGCTTTTGCACTCTTAGCCCAGCTCCATGGTTTCAGAATGATCTATGATATTCCTTCTCCAGCTTACTCTTTAACTGCACTTCATCAGAATTATTTTTTTTCATGAGGACATGAAAGAGAGTAAGTAGGGGAGTATGTTGAGTCACGAAATGGGTATGTATTTACTATTGAATTCACCATTGTTTTCCATAATTCTTATCTCTTTCATATCCTAATATCCTAATATGCTAAAAATATTAAGGATAATGAAGGATTCATGTGTTGCTATGGTTTAAATAACTTCTATCTTTCTTTATACAGGGAAATGGTAAGGGACGATCGTTGTTCCCTAACGTTGGAACAAAGGAACCCGAAAAAATAGAATTAGAACATCAAAATCCAACCAATGGAGAAAGAAGTGCGTCGGTTACAACCAGAGTTAAGAATACATGAAGAAGATCAGAGCGGGATATGTCTTAAGTTAGGAATTGGATCGTATTTATTGTTTAATTTTTATCTCTGCCTGACTATAAAAGCAAGTGATGATAGAAAGGATGGCAAGAATCTCTATTATTTTCTAATTTTTAAAACATAATTACAAACTGTGTTTTGGAGAGCACGACTTATTGTATTGTTACTTCAGTTCAATAATTAATACATAATTGAGTTTCTGTTCTCTCATCGTATTTGAAGTAATGTAGCAGTACCTGTTGGTGGCTAAGGGCCTAGCCTCTGGTGGAGTTTTGCTGCTTCCTTGTATCATGTTCTGATATTTCCTAGCGCTTAATCGGTTTGATAATTTCTAGCCCATGTGAATCTATTTTATTTAATCTGTTCCTTATTTCTTGATTTACATTATGTTCATATTTTGCATTACTATTGGATTGATTACATTCTTCTTGTGATTCATATTGTTATGCTTTGTGAGATTCCTTAAATAAGCGCATTATATTCTGCAAGAGTTTGATTACTGCTTTCGGACTCTCAGAATGATATTACCCGTTTCTTGATTTTATTCACAATAGATTTAATATAATTTAGATTTAATCAGCTAAAGTAGAGATGATTTATTGCTACTGTGCTCTCAGCTGATGATACTGTTATATGGATTGATGTAAGCTTTGATTTCAATAGAAGACCGCACTTTGATGTTTCTTTAATAATTTCCATTAGAGTCGGTTAGATATTTTCATTTAAATTTGTGTTAAGATCTATGCTACAAACCATTACTCTTTAAATAATAGTAGCCACATACTGTGTACACTCTCAAAAGTAGAGGACTTACCCAGATTGATGATTAATGTGAGATAATTAGGAGTTTTAAGAAGCACCTTTTATCAGTCAACAATTTTCATGCTTCGGAACCTAGCAATCGATCAAGATAAAGTGCAGTGTAAGCACTATGGGCCCAATGAAGCTACATGGGAGATGGTTGATCAGATGCGGGCTATGTATCCTTCTCTATTCGTTGGTTAAGTGAATGTTTTGGCATATCTTTTGGTGTGATATTTTGATATATGTATATATGTATATGGATGTAAATACTGCCATTAGATGTGTTATAAATATCCAATAAGAATTATGGGTTTCATATCATTATGGTCGTCATGTGGTTATGTTTTTGATGTTGGTTTTCTTCTCAGCAGGATGATCATTTTAAATATTTCAAAAAGCTAAGTTAATAAAGGAAAAATATTAGCCAAGGTCATGGGACATGTATTCCAACCTGAATATTGGGAAAAACATAGTGATGGGGATCAATTGTAATTAATTAATGGTTGTGGAAATTGGAAAAGGCAAAGGAAAAGGATTTGGAAAGGAAAAGTAGAATTTATTGGAATTTATTTATGAAAATAATGAAAAATAAGAGAAAATCAAGGTGGAAGGTCACAGGTTGCATGTGAGGAGGAAAATGAAGGAAAATAATATAAAATTGAAGAAAATAGAGGCCTCATTAATAAAAAGTATTGTGAGGATCAATTTATGGCTTTTGACATTTTAGCTTTTGATCAGTTCAATTTTGGAGCTCTCTTCTATTCTCTCTCTCTCTCATATTCTTGGACACTTAGAGTAGTCTTGGAGCACTCTTGGAGGAGTTTGGAATACTTTGGATTTGGATCAAGAAGGAAAAGGACGATTAGGAAATTGCATGAGGACATCGATATCAACAACTACAATGGGTTTTTCTTGTAGGCACCGAGTTGCATGTATAATTTCCTTACTAGTTTTGGAATGCATGGCACATGCATGTGGTTTCTTTTTTATGATATTTCATTGACATGGAGGATTTTTTGGATTGACATTGGATTTTCCTAGCCTTTCCATTTCCTAGATAGCCATGGTGTCATGGGTTCCTTTCCTTTTGTTTTTGGTTGGTTCTCATGTTCCTTTGGTTGTGGGTTGAGTTACTATTTCCTAAAAGCCTTGGTTGGAAAAACACTCTGGAAGCCCTATAATAGCTGGGGTTGAATTACTAGTACTTGAATACTTGGTTGTAAAAACACTCTAGAAGCCCTTGGTGGGTTGAGTTACTAGTCGTGGAAGCCCTGATTGGAAAAAATCTCTCAAATCCTGACAATGGTTGCGGGTTGAGTTACCAGTCTTCAAAGCCCTAGTTGGAACAAACACTTTGGAGCCCTAGATAGGGTGGGTAAAGACCAATATGGTGATGGTTATAGTGATGTATTACCATGAGGTGGAATCATTGGTTTATGGTTGAGGTGTTTTTGCCTCTGGAAGCCCTGGTTTGATTTGGCTTGATTTGTTTCACGAGATCCCACATTAATGATTGGAGTATGGCACGGGGATGATTCGCTGAAAGGGAGATTTGGTTTAGCCTAATCTATGGTCGAGTGGTTCGTGTAAGTCCCACACTTGGTTGCATTTTGAATATGATAATAAGAGATACTTTCCTCTTGTATTCGATGGGTATATAATCTTGTTATTATGTGGTTTATATAGATGTCATACCCTTGTTATTTTTTTTGTTTATATGTTGGTTATGAGCATGTTTTATGGCAGTGATGATGTATGGATATCATCGTGTTTTGATTAGTAAATAAATGCCCAATTAATATATGACCTAATAGTTGATAATGCAGCTATTGAGATAAGGCATCAATGCTTCTTAACAATTCCTAGATAAGTATGAGACCGTTATGCTCTGATATGTTTTTATGAACTAAAGATTACATATTTGTGACATGTTTGACGAAAACCTTGTCAAGGCTAGTAGGAGTCTAGTCAATTCATTGATCAAATTTTTGCATTAGTACCTTTTTTTCAATGTTATTTATCATTTTTTAAAGTCTCATGGAGTTTTGGGCAGTGGCCTGAATCGTGGCCCTAAAAAAGTGGCACAAAATTCAGGGTCATTGGCATAGAACTCATTGAAAATCTCCCCAATCGTTTGCTTTCCTTGCTATGGGAGAAACTAGACAAGTACAAGCGCATTCTTGGCTTGTAAATGGAGTGACTAAGGTTCTAGAACAATGAAAATTTAAGTTTCCTCAGGGGTTGGTCACTTGGAAGGGTTGGTTGGATCTTGGAGGTTCTGTAGCATGTGTGGAAGGTCAGTTTGGGTTAGTTTTGTGGGTTCCACTTCCTTAACTGTACATGGGGAGTTGATTCACATCATAGTGGCCTATCGTCACATGTTTACCCTGGTGGACTAGTTAACTTGGGTAAATGTGGTAGGAGGGTGGTTACATAACCACATCTATAATGTGTGCCCAATGTCAGGTGTCAAGCACATTCCCGAATCCCAACTCCAAAATCAAACTTTCAATTTTTCTTCCCCCACTTCTCTCTTGGCCTCCTCTACTCCAAAACAAAACACCCTTATTCTCCCCCACTTCCCAAAACAAAAACCAACCAAAAACTCCTCTAGGAGATGGGTGCTACCACCTTTTCCCTTCCCCTTATCTCCACCTACCCCACTTGAATAATCTACCTACCTTATTTATGAAATCCCCCCTTAAAATTTATCAATCCCACTCCCCTATCACCTACCTTATTATCCCCAAGTTAATGTGTTGTGGGTCATTAAGTGATTCATTTATCTACACTCCACCATATAATAATTACTAATAAATAATACAATCTTAAAATTTTATTCAAGATCAATGGATTAAGTAAGAATTTCATTTAAATTTAATATTAAATTATTCATAAGAAAATATACATCATTAATGAATTATTAATTGCGATTAAGGGATAATTAGTTAATTAACTATTAATCAAACTTTAGGTCTAATAAAAGTTTTAAATTAACTGATATGTAATCAACCTTAAGGCTCAATCATTAAGTTACATTATGATTCAACTATCATAGTAAACCATTAAATACTAGCATATTTTTGCGAGGGGTAGGTATGTAGCTAGCATATGCATAACTCGTGTTGGAATTATGGCTAATCTATTGTCCTTGATGGAAACTTGATTAATAAAGATTTATTAGATATCAACATTGATGACTATGGAATTAATTCACATTGGTACAGATGCTACAAATGTTATGGATAGAAAAATGATAGTTCAAAGACAAATGGATCATAAAATTGAAGTTGAGAAAGTATATGGGGATCCTATGAAGAAGGGTCACGTACATACGCAGGTCTTGTTAATTAAAGTTGCGTACAAAATTCTAACCATGGTAATATAGATACCGGGGGTCATTACTATGGTATTGGCCCATAGTAATTAGAGTGACAATGGTTATTTGATCCCGTCAAAGAATATTAAATACATTACCAAGGGATTTACCTAAGGTATTCGCTAACGCTAAAATTATATAAGGATATGTAGATCAAGGTGTTATGTGTGCAAGTAAGAAATCTATCTATGTGTGATTTGATCTTGAACAAGGTTGCACCAAGGAGCAAGGAGATGGTGTAGATCTGAAAGTATCTTGAAGTCGAATGAAAATTTTCTTGATTTATTTATTCTTGTAATGTTAGATCTATAGCTATGATGATGGATTGATCTAAAAATAGTGAAGTGTGTCAAGATATGGGTTTAATGGATGTTGTGAATTGCCACGAAGGTTCGATTTAGTAATTCAATATCTATATGTAGGTTTTCCCTTGGTTTGTTGTGTGCATACATAGATATGGTTCAGTAAATTAGCATATAAATTTTGCAATAATTTATTCAGTATGTTGAAATATATAAGTGGGTGTTATGCATGGTAGACACATACATCCGGATATTTGTTTTATGGAAGTTGCGTATATATATTAAGGTTTCTAGTGCTACTTGACAATGACAGTTAATGAATTTTCTTCTATATGTTGTTATCTGTCAATGATGTCTTTATCTGTATCTGGTAGTGCTGATTGGGATAATTATGGCTTAGTACATGGATCAATTATTATGTTGCGTTATGATTGGATTTTTTCAGTGAGACAATATTTATGTATCTATTGTGATTCATTTTTTCAGTGATTCAGTGACTAACATTGTGATCCAATTTGACAATATTTAAGTAGTTAATAAGTTGAGATTTGTATGTAGGTTTTATGTAGAAGAAGTGTATATATACACTAGTTCTATTAAGAACAATCATGTACATATTCTGATAATTATTTATTCTCGTTGGGTTCTACATTCGATGGTTTGATACTTCAGAGATTCAATTGATTTGCAATGCTTCAGTAACTCAAATTAAATGTTTCAGTTTGTTATGTTGGTTTGGGTTATTTTTTATGTGGGTCCAGTATGAAAATTTGATGAAAGGTGGCCTAAAGGTTGTTGGATGATTTTTTGATAGGTGGATTTAGTCTGAAACATTCTGAAAAGTGGTCCACAAGGAGCTGAGGGTTGCAACCTTCAGTAAGGGAGTAGGAGCTTCCTTCTTGTAGGAGTCGGTAAACGTATTCAGGGGGTTGTGGCTCCCTTCTATTAGGGGTTGAAGAATGAGTGGTGGTTTTAGCTTCCTGCAGTTGGGTGCCTGCATACTAGTAAGTGTCTGCATTAGTACAAAAAAAAAAAATTTAATGAAGATGTTCTTTATATAATAAGAAAGAAGACAAAGATAGTAGTAGTGGTGATTTTCTCCCACATTGGGTTTCCACCTAAAATCCTGGTGTTCTATGTGCGTTGCTTATGTGATGATATTTTTTTGTTATTAACTACTTAGATCTAATAATGCAATGGTTAAATATAAAAATATAATGGAACACATGAAAAATTAGTAAACTGGATATGCGTTGTTTTCCTTCATTGAAGTTGCGTACATACACAGGTTGCTTTAAGAACAGCAGTGTATGGAATTCTATATATGAAATTGAAAGTTGAATTAAATTAAAAATATTGATTCACCCCCCCCCCAGTATTTTTCCCAAAAATTGGCATCAGATTAGGTCCCTCAGAAGAAGCTTGATCACTTAAAGGGAGATCTATCAATATGAGCAGTCAAGAGGGAGTATCTTCTATCAGGCCACCGTTTTTTAATAGAACTAACTTTGTATTTTTTTAAATCAAGATGAGAGCATATTTGCAGGATCTTGGAGCCGATGTATGGGAAATTGTTAAAGGTTTATATCAATACCCAGTCTTTATTCCCACATATATTATAGGAAAGAAGCAGTATGAGATCAATTTAAAGGCGTTAAATGTTATCTTAGGAAGTTTGGTTGAATCTGAGTTTGTAAAATTCACGCAATTGAATACCACAAAGGAAATATGGGAGAAGCTTTTCCAAAGCTATGAAGGTGACACTAAGGTAAAAAGTGCTAAACTTCAAATGTTTATAATTCACTATGAGAAGCTTAGAATACATGATGATGAAAGTATTACAATATTTTTATTTAAATTAGACAAGATTGTTAACTCAATGAAAAATATTGGTGATGAAATAAAGGATTCTAATATTGTTGAAAATATTTTAAGATCTCTAACCTCAAATTTTGACTCCAAACTCTCTGCCATTGAATAGCTCCACAGGATCTTGACCACTTATGAGATGATAAAATAGGCTACATATGGTATTAGAGAAGCAAAATTCAAATCCAAAAACAAAGGGAAAGAAAAAGAAGAACCTAAGGAAACAAGTTATATTTCAGACAAAGAAGAAGAAAATTTTGTGAAGAAGCTCCAAAAGGATCTGGTAAGTTCAAAGGTGGGCTTCCTTTTAAATGTTTTTCATGTGGAAGAGTAGGTCACTATGCCGCTAAATTTACTTATAAAAAAAATCATGAGAAGGGGAACAATTTTCCAAAGAAGAATGTTGAAATAAATTTTGATAGAAAGAAAAGTTTATATACTCATGAAGATATTGAGTATTCTTCAAATAATGAGGACGATGAATCAGAACAGGATTTTCAATTACTTATGGTAATTGAAGAACTATGTGTTGATAAATTTGATGATGTCTTTATGGATGGTCTAGAAGAAATTGATAGACTCGGGGTCGTAAACAAGAATCAAGACAAGGAAATCAATATGTATAAGTAAATCACCCTTGTTGAAGAAATAACTCAGCTAAAATTTTCCTAGAAGAAGCTAAATTAGTTGAAGAAACTTTGAATAAACAAGTCCAAGAAAAAGAAAGGCATTGTGAAAAAATTGAACTGGAATTTTTGGATCTATGAAAGGAACTTGAGAAAACAAATGCTCTAAATATTATATTTTCTAAAGGATTTGAAACTTTATAAGAAACCATTAAAGTGCAATGTTTTCCTCTAATCAAGACAGGTCTTAGATAAAATCCAAATTGTGAAACATCAAAGTCTATGGATCTTCTGAAACGGGTACAAGAAGCTATGTCAATGCAATAAAAGGAAGAAATCATCAGCAAAAGAATGAAGGATCAAATATTTCTCATACAAAACAAAAATCATGAACAAAGTGAAAGCTACTTAAGAAGGTATTATACTTCTATGTACCCTTACTTAAATGGTAAATGTTTCACTTGTCACAACTTTGGTCACAAAGCAGTTCATTGTGTTTCTTATAACACGATTCTGACTAGAGAAGAAAGAAAACAACATAATATTATTGGAACAAAGAAATATTCTTATAATGTTTTCTCACCTCTTCGGAATGAAACTTATTGTTCTATTTGCAATAAATTCGGTCATGAAGAATGTAAATGCAGAAGCAGGATGAAGTCATCTTATCAACATGAACAGAAGACAATGCCACCCAAGGTATGGAAAAAGAAAATTAATTCCTCTTAAAATTGTGGTCTAGCTTTGTATGCAGTAGATCAAGAAAATTTATGGTACATTGGCAGTGGATGCTCTAAGCATATGACATGTTACAGAGATAATTTTGTTTCTTTTAATGAAATTAAGATAGAAAAAATGTGACCTTTGGTAATAAATCACAAGTTGCTATATATTAAAGGGAAAGGATATGTGTTTTTAAAGAAAAAGGTCAAGGTTGAGAATGTATTATTTTTTTATGGAATAAGACATAAAATTTTAAGTGTTAGGAAAATGTGGGATGAAGGTCATGAAGTTATTTTAAGATCAAAGAATTATGTGGTAAGAAACTTGGATACATGTAAGATCATAATCAAGGGAACCAGAACCCCAGTCAATGTCTATATCTTATAGGGCGGCAAAGAGAACTATTTTTTGAGATAAATTGAATAAAGTTGAATTTGGCACAAAATATTAGGGAACCTAAACTTTTCTCAATTATACAAATCAAGCAATCTGGAAGCAGTTCGTGACTTGCCCAACATTTATCCACCTGAAAAATGAATTTTCAAATCATGTCAATTTGGTAAGCAATCCAGATTTTAGTTTAAAGCTAAAGAAGGTACTTCAAGTAAACCCCTTGAACTTGTTCACAATTACTTATGTGGACATATGACAAGAATTCTCCTCGTGGTGAACAATACTTCATATTATTTATTGACGATTTTTATAAGAATGTGCTGGATTGGTTTACTAAAGTATAAAGATGACACACTTGAAAAAATTTAAATACTCAAGGCTTTGGTAGAAAATGAATTGGATTTAAAAATAAAATGTCTTAGATCTGCTAGAGGAGGAGAGTTTATATCAAATTATTTTTTCAATTTATGTGAACAACATGGCATCAAAAGGTATTTTTCCATAGCTAAAACTCCTCAACAAAATAGAGTGGAAGAAATAATTAACATAATAGTTCAACAAATGCCACAAGCCATGCTTGATGAATCAAAAACACCTCTCAACTTCTGGGGAGAACCAGTACATACAGTCATGGATATACTCATTGAAGGCTCATGTTCGAGTAAATATTGATAAAACTCCATATGAACTCTAGTATGGTAAGCCTGCAACTATTAAACACTTTAGAATGTTTAGAAGAAAATTTTTCAAAAATAAAAATGATGATAAACTTGAGAAGTTTTAATCCAAAGTTGATGGATTTATCCTCCTTGGATACTCTTCCAAAAGAAAAGGATATAAATGCTACAATAAAAGGCTCTACAATGTTATTGAAATTATATATGTTGTGATTTTTGAAGCATCCACATGTATCAAAATGGAAGCACAAGCATCTGATGAACCCCTCCCTTCTCAAATCCAAGAAGTTGTAGAAGAAGAAGAAGAAAGAGGAACATCAGAAGAAGGAAATGAAAATACAGGTATGACAGAAAAGACTCCATCAAGGTATGTTCAGAAAAATCATCATGAATCTCAAATTCTAGGTGATAAGGAAGCAGGAGCAAAAACTAGAAGACCTTTTGTTGGAAAATCTAGGCATTTAGCCTTAATACCCACAATTGAACCTAAAAATATACATCAAGCAAGAAAATATGAATGTTTGTTTGAGAGAATGTGATGAGTCCCATCAATAGGTAAATATTGAAGATGATTATGTTATCCTCCAACCCTAAAACTATCCTTTTCTCACATTAATTCATATTTTTTGTTATAATATGCTTAGTAAGAAGACTAAAAGGTGTTTTTCATAGTATGTGGCATAATGTGGCTTAATTGGGGGAAAAAGAAGAATTTTTTAGGCATTTACAATGTAGGGGCTTGATGGAGACAACCAGGAGAGAATCTAGGGGGTTTTTCCACCTCCTTAACTCCCTAACCTGTCTTGGACTCACAACATCGTCTCTCACCAGTTTGAATTCATTGACATATGAGTAACCCCTAATGCAAGTGAAGCTCAATAGGGACCAGATCCACTATTTATGAGATCAAGGAGGGAATCACTCCTATTTTCAAGGGATTTGATATCAGCCACCCTTTTGTATAAATAAACAAGATTAAAATATCATTAGGATTCAAATTTTTTATTTAGCTAGGAGTAGATATTGAGCTCAGATCTTGGCATAGTCATTTTTAACTTTGATGTGATGTAGGAGACTATTATTTTCTGATAATGAGAAGTTGGTTATTGAGTTGCATCTGAGTTGGTTTCAGAGGGTTGCGACCCTTGGGTTTGGGCCCAACCCAAAGTCTTTGGTCTCTCTTTTTTACTTGTGTTTTGTCCTTAGTTCCAAGCATTTCATAGCTTTCTTTCATTATAGTAGAGGTTAAGCTATAAAAACATGTGATTGCAAGCTTGTATATCACCTCTCTTATGGGACAATGGTTGGAAGGATTTACAATCTCAGTCCAAAAACATTGTGTTTATGATTTCTTGGACATAGATATATGTTAGTTGTCCTTCTTCATATTTAATTTTTGTAACTTAGGAGTCAGTTCAATGATCAGAATAGTGTTGTGGCATAAAATAGATGTTATTCAAATTCAACTCATCTTTTCCATCATAATTTATATCATTGTGTTAATGATCAATGGATGTATTTATGTGGTTAGTTTCAGGGTTTTTTTGATCTACAAGGGAGGGAACCTCTTTCATCTCCATTTTTTATTTCTCCATCTTCTCTTTCCATCCCTTGATTCTACTCCCAAAACTATGTTTCTACAGTCACTCTGCCTAGGTAATTAAGGACATTGTGGGAATTCATCTAGGAGGCTTCCCTAACCTTCCTTGACTCCCTCCTACCTTTAGCCACCTCTTCATTCCCTCAATACATCATCTCCACCCTAAAAATGCTCTCAAAACCCCTCCTGTAGCATTACAGGTCCTCCTGTAGTACAACCTGTAGCAAGCTTGTAGCACCATTTTCCTTCACTTGTTTTTCTCCCCAATTCAACAATTCAATATTAGCTCATTCAAATTGAATAATGACCCCAAGTTGTGATTTTATGATGAAGAGAAGCTCCTAGACCACACCTACCATTCATTTTTCTCACTGCAAAACAGAGTAGAATTATTTTTTTCCAATCACAAGCATGATACAAGTTAGACTTATAATTTTAAAGCAAGTGTGAAATAGATAAATGATACATGCAATTGTGTTACTATGAATTATGTAATATATAGTAGCTTTACTTCTGCAAGTAGATTTTCCCTTTACCTTTCATGTAATTTTAATTAGCATCTACAAGTTTAACAAATGCGATTTTCACTTTCATAGTTAGAATCAGTTTAAACTTGTGCTTTCATGAGGAAGATTTCACTATAGTTAAGTAGAAGGAATGGTCTCTGAACACCTTGATCTAATGTCATGACTGAGGGTGGCATGAGTAGAATCCAACCTACTGTGCATATATCACTATAACCTCTAATTTTGTACGAACCTTAGGTTGATAATTTGAGTTGAGGAACCCTTGGGAGTTGTAACACTCTTGGTGCAATACCAGGGCTCACCACTTTTTGGTGTCATTGTCAGGGAGGTGTATAAGTAGGTGTTTTTTTTGCTTAAGCATTGTTTTTTGTTTTTCATTCAGTCTTTTTTCTTTGAAAAAAAGAAAAAAACTTTCATTCCTCGTACGAGTAGGGATAATCAAGGAAAATGCTTACCAAAAACACCACACTCTCAAGCAGTAAACCTTCACTCTTCTTCAATGACTGTGAAATTATTTCTCTGGCTATAGTGGAGTTAGAAGAACCTCTATGTGAGCAACCTGAAATTTTCGAAGAAACTATTGCGGAAGAAAAAGGCCCAATTCACCTACCCAAACCATGGTTGAAAACAATAACAATGAGGTTGCGCAGCGCCAGAGGGACACAGTTTTTCTACAAGAAGTTGTTGGGAAGAGAAGCATTAGAAGAAGAAGAAGACCACATAGTGAGCAATTCTTCCTTAGTGAGTTCCTTGCTGGGGAATTCAGTATTTCTCATTTGCTGGGCAGTCGAGGATCAACAGACTTACCAACTCCCATTAGGGAGTGCATAAGCTAGCCTAGAAGCTACATAGTGGGGAGAAAGAGGAAGCAGTTCGGAATTTTTTGGGGTAGATAGCATCTCATGGTCTTAGAGATCATGATCAGTTGGAGGGATCCCCCAACTACATAATTTGGAAGGAAAGGATAAATTCCTTCTAGATGAATATGATCTCAAGGCGGTCATGGAAAATGTGGTTGTTATGCCTACAAATCTACATCATAACAAAAAGTACAAGTATGATATGGAAAAGTCCTAGAAAATTATCCTTCATGGTTTCAAGGATCATATACTCTTGCATATAGCTAGCAAGAACAAAGCCAAGGAGATATGGGAGGCATTGGCCCAACTATATGAAAGAACTTCTGAGCAGCAGAAGATGTACTTGGAGCAGAAGCTCTGGATGATCCAGATTAAAAAGAGGGAGTGCATTAATCCATTCTTAATGATACTTCAAGAGATTCGAGACCAGCTGGCACCCTTGGGATCCACCCCAAATACTGAAACTATGGTAAGTTTATCCCTTAGCGCACTCACTGAGGAGTGGCAAGTTTGTTTCCAAAGTATCTTGGGCAGGGCAACTCTTCCTATTTGGGAGCAGATGTGGGCATCACTTTAGGTGGAGGAGCTGAGAAGATATCTGGTCAAGTGTAAGCTTGAAGGTAGCAGTGGGAGCAGATCGAAGAATCTGGAGGAGGAGGAGAATGCATCCCTTGCATCTAAGGTGCAGCAAGGGAAATGGAAACAGAAGAGAGATGTTTTGAAGGTGAAGTGTTTCAGATGTGTTGAGATGGGCCACTTTTCATCACAGTGTCCTTTGAAGAAAAAGGAAAAGGATGAGAATAACGATCCAAAATTTGCAGCCATAAGGATTGAGCAGGATAAATTTTCCATGAGTGTCCACGCTTCTCTAGGAGAGAAATGGGGTGACATAGAACTGTAAGTTCACCTTGAATTTCAGTTGGGAAGGACCCTTGAGGATCCTACCTCTTGGATCACAACCTTTATATGGCTACCCATGATCAGCAGTAGCACGATGGAAGAGTTTTCAATTAGATTTGAGGAGTGATGGAGCAACAATTGCAGTAGATAGCAGTGCCTACTTCTAGAACATCATAGTAGCTATTAGCAATCAATGTCTTTAGCACCGAGGTGCATCCACTGAACTCTTGTTCAATTTTGTGTGGTTTTCATTTGCTTCTCTCATCATCTAAGTTGCAATGTTAGTAGTGGCAGTGCTAGCAGCATAGTAGATGCAACACTTGAGAGGGAGATGTAGTACATATGCAGCAGTGGCAGTGGCAGTGTCATGGGCAACACTACAGTTGTATTAGAAACACATTGGTTGGTGTACATCTTGTTAAACATCAACAGCGTAGAGTATGCTTCAGGGTCAAAGCAGTCTGCAATAGGCATGTTGTTAGAGCACTTTCCTCGCTAAGAGGGAGTGTTGATTTTTGGTAGCATCGGAAGTGATCTAAGTCTCAAAATTTGTGGAGAGGCTTAGGCACTAGTATTCCAAAGAACCCAAAAACTATTTGTGAAAATTCCACTCGGAATATGTTTAATTTTAAAAATTAACTATTTTAATGGGGACCCTAAGTCTAAACTTAGGGAAATTAACTAATTAAAGGGTATTAATAAAACAAAGTGAGAATGATCTAGAAAAAGCGAAGATCAAGTCAAGTTATAAACTTAGCCATTGATAAGATATCTAATCTTAAGCATTGATGTCTCAGCAAGAAGACTATAAAGGAAGGCTTGAGGAACATTTAGAAAAACACATAGAGTGAATCAAGTGATCGAATTCTTCTGACGGATTAATGCTCTGACGAAGATCAGATCTAAGTGATTCCAGCGCAGTGAGGGGCAGAGATAGTTATTGGTCAGAGTATCTTCTCTGAGACCAAGAATACTAAGTAGAGAGTCAGCAGAACCAGTAGAGGAAGCAGCACAGCCTCCATAGGGTATGGCGTAGCCCCCAGAAGGGGTGACGCAGGCCCATGCAGGGCCCACGCAGAGGCAGTGCAGTGTTTTCAAGATATATTTTGAGATTTTCTGGGAGATCAGGGTTTTGATATGGGAGGGATGGAACTCGACTTTGTGAGGAGCAGATTGATCCGAGAGAGGAGGTGACGATGTCCACAGATATCCCCATGGAGGCCTACATAGTTACTACGGGGAGGGTGTTGTGGTTTCACCAGTTCAGCTACCAGATCATTTGATACTTGTAGTGTGAGGTAAACTCACAATATTTTTATATGTCATGATTTCTCTGTACTGGATAGCCAACAAGGCATCCAAAAATTATATTCAAAATTTTTTTGCTTAATCCTGCACTGGGTTTTTTCTGGTACTTAGTCAAAAATAAAGGTGTCCTCTATGTGATTTGTTATTTTCTCAGTTTCCTTGTTTCATAATCATAAAGTATTAAGTGTAGGATGTTTCAGTAATTTATTGAAATAATTCATGAATAAATCTGAATTCATTCTGTATTTTAATTTACAAAATAGGAGTAGTAAATTCAGTTGGTTGCAGTAGGATTCCTGAGATTGTTAGATCTGGGAATTTTCACATTAACTCCCTAGGATTGAACTGTTTTCCTAATTTTCTACAAAATAATATCCCAATCATCCCCTGAAGCCTGCTTACAAGATATTGGAATTCCAAGATAAGAAAAGGAGATTTGATTAACATCCATTGGAAATCCCAACAAGTGATAAATTTCCATAAAATTCACCCCTAGGAAATTCCATCCGAGAAATTGGCATTTCAATATAGTTATCAATCCCCCAGATAATAGGAAATACCAGTCCAAAACCTTTTTTAATATTGAAGCAATCACTAATGGGGCACCTCCGAGCAAGATGGTGTCGCCAAAAAACTGAGAATGGTTTATTTCATGAACATTTCTAGTGTATGGATTTGTTATAGATCTAAATTTTCATGCACTGATTTTCTATAGATCTAAAGTGTAATCAACAGTTGTTGCAGCCTGATAAAATAACGTTGTCAAGCATTTTTTACTCTATATACATGGTTGCAACACCTCTGAGGATTTTCTTCTATTGGTGACTTGTATTTCTAGTTATTCATCTCATGGGCCTCATTGTACATCTATTTTGCTATTGTAAATACATTTAAGAGGTCTCTTTATTGGCCTCCTGTTGTATTTTAGATGATCTGCATTAATTTCCTGCATATCTATCTTGTATTACTACATTCCCCATTTGGAAATATTACAGTGGTATCAGAGCATCATCTTGGCACAACCTGTACTTTCTGAGAAGCCAATATGTCTTCTGAAGATGAAGAACCTCTTACTGACAGAGAGAAGAGGTACCTAAAGATAAGATAGAAGAATAAATTTGATTACACCAATGACAATGAACACAAGGATAAAGCCCCTATATCTGGAAGTGAAAAAGAAGAAAAGGATTTTCCTAAGATCCTTCTTAGAGCCATGAAATATCTTGCTAGAGAGATCAAAGAGATGAGAATGGATAGAATCAAAGAATCCCCTAAAGGATCCCATCTTGGATAAGGCTCTGGCATGTCTCATCACTGGAAAGATCAACCAGTGAATCAGCCACAAGTTTCCCAACGCTCTACCATGCCTACCTTTTTGGTTGTGGGAAATGAAGGGTTTCAAGAGCAAGAATCCCTTGAAGAATATTTTGAAAAATATGAGTCTCAAAATCAGAGATTCAAAGATCACTCGAGTTTTCAGAAGTTTTTTCACCTCAAGGACAAAAGAAGACTAGGGAATCATCATAGAGGTAGTGGATTCATTCAAAATCATGATCGACATCACTCTGTGGGAAGATTATTTTTACCTAACTTTGATGGGTCATCCAAGTGTTCTCCCAAATATTGGGTAGAAAAACTTGACATCCACTTCCAGTTGAACAAGGTTCCAGAGATGGAGGCTATCAAGATTGCATCATTTCACTTTGAAGGTGAAGCACATGATTGGTGGTTCCATGGCTTGTCTACATTGGGTCACTCCAATGTGACTACTTATTCAAATTTCACTAGAAGGCTGGTGGAAAGATTTGATAGAAGAGATCCAGAGGAACCATTCATGAGCCTTGCAAAGTTTAAACAATCAGGTAATACAGAATCTTACATTTCTAAATTTTTAAGATTATCTTTTATGGTTTCTGATTTGTCTGCAGCAAGAAGGGTGTACATGTTCATTAATGGTTTAGATGAACTTCTTTATGGGTTGGTTAAACATACCAAGCCCGCTACCCTACATGATGCTATTGAAAGTGCTAGAGACCTTCAAGATGCCTTTCCAAAAGCAAAGGCAAGCTTTCAGCATAATCCCTCTTTCCCTTCAAAGGGAAAGGAATAAAAAGTTGCTCCTTCAAAGGAGAGCTCATACAAGAAGCCTCTTGATGATGAATTCTGGAGAGATCTAAGAAGAAGGAAGCTATGCTTCACTTGCCAAGAATCATGGGCACCTGGACATAGATGTGTTGTTGGAAAAGTAAATTACATAGAGGTTTTCTTAGATGATGAGGAGGAAGAAGAAGATGAACCAAGAAGAGGTCACAGTGTTGACACTGCAGGAGGAGAGCCAACACCATTAGGAGATGAGAATGGAGCATTTGCTCCTATTGGAGTGGCTCTTGCATATTTGATAGGAGTACCTAAGTACTTGACCTTAAGAGTTCAAGGTTCCATCTTGAATCAGAGGGTTTCTGTTCTGATTGACAGTGGGGCTACCCACAATTTCATTGATGCCCAACTAGTGCAAAGGAGGGCAATACCCACTGACATTTTTTATGGATTTTATGTTTTGGTCCCAGGAGATAGAACAATGAAATGAATACATTATGTCCCATCACTTCCAGACACCATGGGGACTTACACTTTGGTTGATCACTTCTTTTTGGTTGACATACCTAACACCAATGTGATTTTGGGTGTTCAATGGTTGATTACATTGGGAAAAGTCACCACTGATTGGGAAGCTTTGCAAATGGAATGGGTGGACAAAAAGAGTGGTGAAACTCAAATGATAAAAGGCATGCATACATAACCCTCACATACCACTTCCACACAAATAACAGAGATGGATTTGCGCAGTGGAAGCAAGGACCTCACAGTCCCATCTATCATGCTCATGAGATTGCTGCATGGGACACTCTTATCTAGTGGAAAACCACCTGGAAGGCCACCTGTTTCAGATTTTGTGGGAGATATCTCACAACATGATGCTTCAAGCTTAGATCCAAGAGGGATGGGAGCATTGGGAGACAATGATATAGTGTTGGGAGTCTTGGGTAGGCTTAGGGAGGAGGGAGATCTTCTCCCAACATCATCATTACCCACTCTCATTTCTGATTCTACATTGTGGGAGGAGAAGAATGGAAGGAATGGCCTTCCAAATTATACCATTGGCATGGGAGATATCAAGGAGGAGTTCAACCACATGACAGATATTTTAGTTGATGGATCATCAACGTTGTCATTTTTGGGGAGTTTAGATCCATACTGGAAATCCCAACTGTTGGTGGATTATTCAAAGGATCTTCACACTTGTATGATACTTGATGACCAACTACGTGAAGAGGTATATTTAGTCCAAAAGGGAGTCATCTATCATCATGGTAGGATATTCTTTTCTAGAGCCTCCAAGATCAAGGAGAAGTTGCTACAAAGAGCCTATGAAGAGTTATGTTTCAGCCAAATATATTCCATGAATATCTGCAACATCATCATGAGGAGCTTTGATTGGGAAGGCTTTGAAGGAGAACTACATCAGCATTTTCAAGAATGCATGAACCATGTGGAGTTGGGATAGAAATATGACTCTATGAAAGAGCTATTTCATCCATCTCTTTCTTCTTTTGAGAGAGGAGAAAGATCTATACACCACTCCATTTGTACAAGGAGGATTTTTGGTGACGAACATACTCATGCAAATTATGTTTTATTTTCTGATTGTATGTATTTTTTCACTATGTTTATGCAGGCCATGACTCCAAGGAGGAGTATTGTATCTTATAAACTTCATGACTAACTTTGGACCACACAAATTTCTGAACTTGGCCACCCCCTTGGAGGACAAAGGGAGATTTTTCATCATGATGGGTGATTTCCTAGGGCACCAAATATATCTCACACTTTCAGCCATAGTAAGATAACATGGGTAGAAATTAAGTGGTGAGGAAACCACTTACCACATCTAGATCTAATGCAGGCAGGAGATCCATTGTGTTGGTTCCACATGTGGGACTATGACCCACCTCCATATACACATATTTCTATTTGCATATATATTGTTTTGATCCTCTAGATTGATGATGCACTGGTACTTTTTATGGGGATGTATGGAGGAAGGAGGGAAGGTATGTATGTGCCCTATGGGATGGATATTCTCCAAGTACCTTATGCTACATGTTTCAGGGAGGACATTGGGAAAACCATGTTTGTTTCATGTGAACCATTGTCTCCTTATGGGATGGACTATTTGCATCTCATGAGAACTTTGGAGGAACACTTCATGGAGGGATGGATTGGTGAACACTTATTTGATGGAGGAAGCTTATCACATGTTGATGTCACCAATGGAAGAGGAGAAGAGCTACAACACTCACATTATCATTTTCTTGAGGAAAAGCAACATTTTGGAGGGGAAGATTGTAATATTCCTAATTAGTCCTAAGCTAATTGGAATATTCATTTTTATTTTTTGTCTTTGTTTAAAGAATAAAAGTGTAAAGGAGTTCTACTAGCAATTGCACCTAATGTTGCAAAGGAAACGCTGTAAGGAAGAAGCTAGAAAGAAAGCAACTATAATTAATTTGATGTGACCTTATATTTATGTTTAGAATGTGTACGTTACAGACCACAGTATTAAATCTACCCCAAAAGTAACATTAATTTTTTTCCAATAGACGTTGATATCAAAAGATGGGAAGGAAAAATCTTTGGTAATTAACTTTACAATTAGTCTCCAATACAGAATTCCACTACACTGTTCCTATACAATTCCTTATTAAAATCCATTCGACCAGGGATGAAATCAACCAATCCCGTACCACATAATTCAAGCATGAATACGAATTCAGAAAGGATTCTTCTATTATTATACACAGTAATTACAGGGGATTTATCTTCTGGCCTGATTTTCAATATCAGTGCAAAGTGACTCTAATTTTCAGAAAGTTGGATTCTCAGTTTCGCAGGAAACTTATTTATAGCTGGAAGCATTTCACATTACTGAGCTTATAAAATGAAAACCCCCCACATGTAAGAGTTATTAACAAAAATCTACAAAGAGGTATATATCAACTTTTTATCTTTTCATACAACCAACGACTTAGTGGGCTTTCCCAAATTTAACACCTACAAAAAATATCTGGCATGGATATTTAGTATTGTGCCACACAAAAAATGACATTTCATATTTCCTACCTAATGTTAGGAACTATCTGATATTTGAACATACACCATCTGTGTGTATCCATTGAACACGGTGTTGTTCAGGCTACTCAACCCAAATTGTCTAAATAAATATTTCTGATAATCTGGAATAACTGGTTCGGAGGAATGGGCAGAGTCATATCTTGTTTGATGTGTAAGTGATGGACCAACTACAGGTGGAACCTCCCAGTGCAGATCTAGCACAGATTCCACAAACTTGTTATTCTCAAAATGCTCAGCACGCAAGATCATCTCAAAGCTATGGTTGAAGTTGTCTCTCATTTGTCCTCTGACACCCCACCAAATGTCCCCCGACCCACAAAGCTCTTTTATGTCCAAGGCCTTTTCCGAAAGATGCTTCCTTTTGGCTCTGACCTTGGCTTCATCACTGTCTTTGTAGCAGATATGTCCACCACCTATAAAAACAAAAAAACGTTAAGCCTTTGAAGCTTTCAATGTGGGCAGGTTAATATGTTCATGATATTAAAAGATGATTAAATCATTTTTATTCACTTACTTTATGCTAACACTTTCAATAAATACACAGGTAATTTAGTAACAAAATTTTCTGCATCCCCTAAAGGCTAGAATCATTATTCATATATCTATGTTAACTGAATGTAAGGTAACCAATACAAACCAGGAAAATCACATTTATATTTTATTTCTGATTTTGTTTATAAATTAAAGCCTCTGTGCCTGTGGTAAGTTATAATTTTATAGAGATTATTTGTTTACTAATTAGATGAGAGGCTCTATGATATTCATGACAAAGCTGCTCATCATTGTTTGAAAATCAAACTATGCTTTATATATAAATATAAATAACTGAAAACCACAAATACAAGTTGATGATATATCCATCATATTCTACCAAACCTGCACATAGTTCTGACTTTTATCTGCTACAACTGGTATTGGAGCCAAGCTGACAAACATTCATTGTTGTTAAGGCTTAAAAAAGGAAAGCCATGACCCCTATATGTTGGTTTTGAAGTCAAATTTGCAGAATGCTTCTTCGGTGAGTTATTTTTCACTCCCAAGCTGGAGCTGTATTCCTAGCTCCAACTCCATTGATGATTCATCTCCAGTACTATCTTTATATGAAGTGACAGTAGAAGTAGTTGCAGAACTCACCCTACTCTTAGATGAGCTGGTTGTACCCAATCCCAGGGCCAAACCTGAACCATCATTCAAACCCATTCGTGAAGGATGCCCCTGAGGTGACATTTTACTCGTGGCACCCCACTTTCTCTTAGTCCCCTTCAGAGAAGAAGAGAATCCAGACAGATTGACAGGTTTCTTTATGAAGGCAAACTGATGGTCATGATATTGTGGATCTAGTCCCAATGCCATATCATTGACATGTTCGGAACCACTTTCTAAATTATTATTGAATCCATCAGATGCATTTGTTAGAGGGGCTTCAAGATGAAGGCCCAGATAAGGAAACTTAAGATCCATCCTCCTTGTCTAAAACCAATCTCCTAAAAAATATATTTGAATAATATTGAAGTTGAATACAAATCAACAAGAGAATTTGATATTGTCTGAGCTGAGTAAAATGCAAAATCTGAGGTTGCTCCATTTGTTAAATTGTGTTTCCTTCAGCAACATTCAGGCCTAAGAGGAACTTGAATCCACACAATTAAATTATATTTACATGATGTTAAATTGGGTTTCCTTCAGTTGACAGAGTGTACTGCAATAACATTAACAGTTATTTTCTCAATCTTGAATATTACACTTTCATTTATACAAATTTATTTTTCAAGTTAATAAAAAATAGTGATAAACTTGGGATTATCTCTCAACCTTACAATTTGCGCCATTGGTTATGTCCATGATGTTGGTTGCCGAGTAAATATTAGGATAAATTTATGCACATTTAAGAATGGCATGAGGTCATGAAATTGCAATGCTTCTAACTAAGAAGCGAGCCCCAGCAATTTGATGGCATTTCCCCTATGCTTCCAAAGCTTTTCAAGTTTCAGCATTGCAAGATTCATTGAAATTTTTATCATCCATTTACTAAAAATTAAAAAAATATAGAGAGCATATATCATTTCGTTTACAGTGAAGTGAGACAAGGGCTCGACAAAATTCACCTAAAACTTCAAGACCAGAAATAAATATCTCTTCAAATATGCAAGCAAAAGATGCCCATCGTTAACTACTTCACACCTCTGCAAAAGGGCATTTTTTTAAGTGCAGAGGTAGACAAAGCGGTTGTGAATACCATTGGAAGACTGTGGTTTATTTCATAAACAAACAACCCTGCCACTCTTATCACCACTGCCAAATTCAAATTTTACCAGGTTTGCAACAAATCTCTGTTTGTGACCAGTTCTTAACAAAAACTTACCCCATTGTAGAAACATAAATCATCAAAGAATGACCAAATACAAGTAACAAGATCAGATAGTGTTAATTGTGTCAAGCTTATATAAGTGGACTAAACAATTTCTTGCATTTCCAAGCTGACAGATAGACTGCTAAAAAAGTGTAAACAAACATAAACGATATAATCTAGCAATCACATTCAATTCAAAAATGAAGATCTTCCATCAAGAATCCGACACAGATATCAATAGAAGGTGCACCTATCAAATTTTGTTACTCCTTTTGCCTCCATGCAGTTTGTAGCCAAAATTAAGGAATTTGATACTCATTTTGCCTCCATGTAGTTTGTAGCCAAATTAAGGAATACTACCCATACAAGTAGACACATGAGGGTTTTCAGTTTCTTATAGTGCAAAGATGCATAAGCGCAACTAAGAAAGAAAAAAGACTCATGGTAGGTACTGTATGATAGATAGGGAGGTTTAAGAAACTCGTAAATCAACTGGGTCTTGTTAGTTATTTATTGCCTAACTCATTGTAGGTCTATCATTGACCAAGAATGCAAGTTTATGATTGAAGATACATTCCATGAGCAACCTTTCTTACTCTATGAGTCTATGACAACATTTATGTTCAGAATTGTTCTTTCAAGTTTTGGCATCCATCATATAGAATAATAGAAAGCAAGGCAGAATCCTCAGTCAAGTAAGTGTATTAGTAGTACTAATGGTTTACAGTCAGAGTGTTCTTCGATGTTCACCATTTATAATGTTCCAGATATATCAGCTGTAATAAGTGTGTGCTTTGAGTCCTCCACTTTAGGAGTTGAATTTCACTTGCAACTTACAAGGATCTGCATTCAGCAACATTTGCACAACTTCTCTCATGGAAGGCCGCAAATCTGGCAGTTTGTGTGTGCAAGACACTAAAATTTTCAAGACCTGGATCATTTCGTCCTTAAATGACTTGGAAATGTTTGAGTCGATAACAGCAATTAAATGTTCCCTCTTAAGGATTTTTCCTGAAGTCCAAGAAACAATATTCTTGTTCTCCCCAAATTCTGGTTCAATGGGTTGCCTGCCAGTTATGAGCTCGAGCAGAACCACACCAAAACTGTAAACATCGCTCTTTTCGGTAACCTTCAAGGAGTATGCATATTCTGAAAAATATATAAACATGGCACCATTCAGGTTTCATACGTTTGCAGAAGATGTCAACAAAATGCATGCTAAGGAATTTAAAGATCAAGGACTGCAAAACCTGTTAAAAAACACACCAGTTGAGAGAAAAAAGATTTGTCTGTAAACATCGAGAAGGAAAATGGAATACATGTGGCAGAAAAAATAATAAAGAAACTTACCAGGAGCAATGTAACCGTGAGTGCCTGCAAAAACTGTGGTTGAATCCCCTCCGATGTTGCAAGCTTGAAGAACCTTTGCAACACCAAAATCAGCAATCTTGGCCTCATAAAATTGATCCAGCAATATATTGGAAGACTTGACATCTCTGTGAATAATTGCAGGGGAACAATCATGATGAAGATAAGCCAATCCATGAGCAGCCCCTAATGAAATCCTAGGTTTCTTTATGAAGGCAAACTGATGGTCATGATATTGTGGATCCAGTCCCAATGCCATATCATTGACATGTTCGGAACCACTTTCTAAAGTATTATTGAATCCATCAGATGCATTTGTTAGAGGGGCTTCAAGATGAAGGCCCAGATAAGGAAACTTAAGATCCATTCTCCTTGTCTAAAACCAATCTCCTAAAAAATAGATTTGAATAATATTGAAGGTTAATACAAATCAAAAAGAGAATTTGATATTGTCTGAGCTGAGTAAATTGCAAAATCTGAGGTTGCTCCATTTGTTAAATTGTGTTTCCTTTAGCAACATTCAGGCCCAAGAGGAACTTGAATCCACACAATTAAATTCTATTTACATGATGTTAAATTGGGTTTCCTTCAGCTGACAGAGTGTACTGCAATAACAGTAACAATTATTTTCTCAATCTTGAATATTACACTTTCATTTATACAAATTTATTTTTCAAGTTAATAAAAAATAGTGATAAACTTGGGATTATCTCTCAACTTCCATAATTTGCAGTTATTGGTTATGTCCATGATGCTGCTGCTCGAGTAAATATTAGCATAAATTTATGCACGTTTAATAATGGCATGATGTCATGAAATTGCAATGCTTCTAACTAAGAAGTGAGCCTCAGCAATTTGATGGCATTTCCCCTGTGCTTCCAAAGCTTTTCAAGTTTCAGCATTGCAAGATTCATTGAAATTTTTATCATCCATTTACTAAAAAATAAAAAAATATAGAGAGCATATATCATTTCGTTTACAGCGAAGTGAGACAAGGGCTCGACAAAATTCACCTAAAACTTCAAGACCAAATATAAATATCTCTTCAAATATGCAAGCAAAAGATGCTCATCGTTAACTACTTCACACCTCTGCAAAAGGGCATTTTTTTAAGTGCAGAGGTAGACAAAGCGGTTGTGAATACCATTGGAAGACTGTGGTTTATTTCATAAACAAACAAACCTGCCACTCTTATCACCACTGCCAAATTCAAATTTTACCAAGTTTGCAACAACTCTCTGTTTGTGACCAGTTCTTAACAAAAATTTACCCCGTTGTAGAAACAGAAATCATCAAAGAATGAACAAATACAAGTAACAAGATCAAATAGTGTTAACTGTGTCAAGCTTATCTAAGTGGACTGAACAATTTCTTGCATTTCCAAGCTGACAGATAGACTGCTAAAAAAGTGTAAACAAACATAAACGATATAATCTAGCAATCACATTCAATTCAAAAATGAAGATCTTCCATCAAGAGTCCCACACAGATATCAATAGAAGGTGCACCTATCAAATTTTGTTACTCCTTTTGCCTCCATGCAGTTTGTAGCCAAAATTAAGGAATTTGATACTCCTTTTGCCTCCATGCAGTTTGTAGCCAAATTAAGGAATACTACCCATACAAGTAGACTCATGAGTGTTTTCAGTTTCTTATAGTGAAAAGATGCATAAGCACAACTAAGAAAGAAAAAATACTCATGGTAGGTACTGTATGATAGATATTACAATGCACTTCTGATCAGCAACAATCTTCTCTTACTAGCCGATATTGGCCTTCCAGCTGTACAGGTCTATCATTGACCAAGATTGCAAGTTTATGATTGAAGATACATTCCATGAGCAACCTTTCTTACTCTATGAGTCTATGACAGCATTTATGTTGAGAATTGTTCTTTCAAGTTTTGGCATCCATCATATAGAATAATAGAAAGCAAGGCAGAATCCTTAGTCAAGTAAGTGTATTAGTAGTACTAATGGTTTACAGTCAGAGCGTTCTTCGATGTTCACCATTTATAATGTTCCAGATATATCAGCTATAATAAGTGTGTGCTTTGAGTCCTCCACTTTAGGAGTTGAATTTCACTTGCAACTTACAAGGATCTGCATTCAGCAACATTTGCACAACTTCTCTCATGGAAGGCCGCAAAGCTGGCAATTTGTGTGTGCAAGACACTGCAATTTTCAAGACCTGGATCATTTCGTCCTTAAATGACTTGGAAATGTTTGAGTCGAGAACAACAATTAAATGTTCCCTCTTAAGGATTTTTCCAGAAGTCCAAGAAACAATATTCTTGTTCTCCCCAAATTCTGGTTCAATGGGTTGCCTGCCAGTTATGAGCTCCAGCAGAACCACACCAAAACTGTAAACATCGCTCTTTTTGGTAACCTTCAAGGAGTATGCATATTCTGAAAAATATATAAACATGGCACCATTCAGGTTTCATACGTTTGCAGAAGATGTCAACAAAATGCATGCTAAGGAATTTAAAGATCAAGGACTGCAAAACCTGTTAAAAAACACACCAGTTGAGAGCAAAAAGCTTTGTCTGTAAACATCAAGAAGGAAAATGGAATACATGTGGCAGACAAAATAGTAAAGAAACTTACCAGGAGCAATGTAACCGTGAGTGCCTGCAAAAACTGTGGTTGAAGCTTGAAGAACCTTTGCAACACCAAAATCAGCAATCTTGGCCTCATAAAATTGATCCAGCAAGATATTGGAAGACTTGACATCTCTGTGAATAATTGCAGGGGAACAATCATGATGAAGATAAGCCAATCCATGAGCAGCCCCTAATGCAATCCTAGGTTTCTTTATGAAGTCAAACTGATGGTCATGATATTGTGGATCCAGTCCCAATGCCATATCATTGACATGTTCGGAACCACTTTATAAAGTATTATTGAATCCATCAGATGCAATTTTTAGAGGGGCTTCAAGATGAAGGCCCAGATAAGGAAACTTAAGATCCATTATCCTTGTCTAAAACCAATCTCCTAAAAAATAGATTTGAATAATATTGAAGTTGAATACAAATCAACAAGAGAATTTGATATTGTCTGAGCTGAGTAAAATGCAAAATCTGAGGTTCCTCCATTTGTTAAATTGTGTTTCCTTCAGCAACATTCAGGCCCAAGAGGAACTTGAATCCACACAATTAAATTCTATTTACATGATGCTAAATTGGGTTTCCTTCAGCTGACAGAGTGTACTACAATAACAGTAACAGTTATTTTCTCAATCTTGAATATTACACTTTCATTTATACAAATTTATTTTTCAAGTTAATAAAAAATAGTGATAAACTTGGGATTATCTCTCAACTTCCATAATTTGCAGTTATTGGTTATGTCCATGATGCTGCTGCTCGAGTAAATATTAGGATAAATTTATGCACATTTAAGAATGGCATGAGGTCATGAAATTGCAATGCTTCTAACTAAGAAGCGGCCCCAGCAATTTGATGGCATTTCCCCTGTGCTTCCAATGCTTTTCAAGTTTCAGCATTGCAATATTCATTGAAATTTTTATCATCCATTTACTAAAAATTAAAAAAATATAGAGAGAATATATCATTTCGTTTACAGCGAAGTGAGACAAGGGCTCGACAAAATTCACCTAAAACGTCAAGACCAGATATAAATATCTCTTCAAATATGCAAGCAAAAGATGCACATCGTTAACTACTTCACACCTCTGCAAAAGGGCATTTTTTTTAAGTGCAGAGGTAGACAAAGCGGTTGTGAATACCATTGGAAGACTGTGGTTTATTTCATAAAAACCTTCCACTCTTATCACCACTGCCAAATTCAAATTTTACCAGGTTTGCAACAACTCTCTGTTTGTGACCAGTTCTTAACAAAAATTTACCCCGTTGTAGAAACAGAAATCATCAAAGAATGAACAAATACAAGTAACAGGATCAGATAGTGTTAACTGTGTCAAGCTTATCTAAGTGGACTGAACAATTTCTTGCATTTCCAAGCTGACAGATAGACTGCTAAAAAAGTGTAATTAAACATAAACGATATAATCTAGCAATCACATTCAATTCAAAAATGAAGATCTTCCATCAAGAATCCCACATAGATATCAATAGAAGGTGCACCTATCAAATTTTGTTACTCCTTTTGCCTCCATGCATTTTATGGCTCCGTCCAGACAGTTTCTCGCAAGATTTATGACACTTACAGATTTACAGGAGCCGATTTCATCTGGAATGGATCCTTCCAACATATTTTCCTGCAAATACAGAGCATTCAACTGATTCAATCTCCCGATTTCCTTTGTCAATGGACCAGTAAATTGATTGTTATTCGCTTCAATTCTAACCAATTGTCCCGCCATGACAATCTCTGGCACCAAGTTGCCGGAGAATTGGTTGTTGTGAATGGCCAATTGGGATAAATTCTTTGCATTCCCGATCTCGGCACTGATTTCGCCCACAAAATTATTGAAACTTAGATCAACAATATTGACATTGGGCAGACCCCAGATTCCACTGGGCACTCTGCCGCTGAGATTATTGTTATTGACTCTGAAACGTACCAAGCTTTTGCAGGCCCCGTATGAGAGAGGAAATTCTCCTGTGAAAGAATTGCCAAGAGAAAGAAAGTACTGCAGGTTTCCTCCTCTGCACATGTCTTCAGGCAGCAGGCCATTGAGTCGATTTTCTGACACTTCCAGCATGTTGAATTTAGACAGACTGCCGAGCTTCTGCGGTAATGGTCCTGTAAGATTGTTTCGATATACTGATAGCCCTTCCAAAAGCGGCAAGTCCGCGAAGCTTTCAGGAATTTGGCCGCAAATATTATTATTATCGAACTGGATATATGTTACATTCTTCAAATTCTCGAGCTCTTGTGGAATGCTACAGTGCCCAAATTCACAGGAGTCAAGGGAAAAAATGCCATAATCCAAAAAATGCCATAATCCAGTATGGAAGCTCTGCAAGCGCAATGGCAGTTGCTTCTTGAGTTTTTCCCTACTGATTCTGAATAAAAATAAGCCCTAGAAACCTTCCGGGCAGTGGGCCATTGAGCCAATTTTCCGACACTTCCAGCATGTTGAATTTAGACAGACTGCCGAGCTTCTGCAGTAATGGTCCTGCAAGATTGTTCTGATATACTGATAGCCCTTCCAGAAGCGGCAAGTCCGCGAAGCTTTCAGGAATTTGGCCGCAAAGATTATTATTATCGAACTGGATATATGTTACATTCTTCAAATTCCCGAGCTCTTGTGGAATGCTGCAGTGCCCAAATTCACAGGAGTCAAGGGAAAAAATGCCATAATCCAAAAAATGTCATAATCTAGTATGGAAGCTCTGCAAGCGCAATGGCAGTTACTTCTTGAGTTTTTCCCTACCGATTCTGAATAAAAAGAAGCCCTAGAAACCTTCCACTAACTAAATATTTGCAACTACTATTGTTTTTTCATTGAATGGCTGAATATGTTTCAATCATCTAACATATAATCTAACGGTTTCACATTATGACACGATGCACATCAGCAAAGTTATTTTCAAATAATAACGCCTTACGGCGTAATAAAACACCTAATAGATAATAAATCAATGCCAAATGTCAAAAAGGCTAAATCTTAGCTACGTAAGCAAGTACCCTTAGATGTGAAAGGGGTTGGATATTTTTATTGGGTCAACCTTGACCAAATCTACAACGTTGTCTTGGAGGAGTGGCCATTAATAAGGCATGGCGCAGTTTTAGATGGAGTTGCTTTGTGTGAAAGGAGTGTTCTCACTGAAGGTGGTTTATGGTTTGCAAGCTCTCAACTTATAAAAGGAAGAGGATGGAAGCATGAGAGGGTTGTTGATGATTATGTTATTTCTGAATATAATGTATGGTTAGACATATATTATCATTCTCTTGTTGTTTAACTAAGAATAGTGTTGTTTAGCACTGGGTGTTCCTAATTGGGAATCCCACCTCTTTCCTTGAGAGGCCTCTTAGAAGAGTTTGCATTGTATTGTCCACTATCTAGCTGAAGTTCAAGCTTCTCCTTTCAACTTCAACGTAAATCCTGTTGAGGGTTTGGTTGTCTTTGCAAGCTGCACCAACTGGAGGCTAGATCTACTCAGATCTAGGACATTTCAATGCCCTTTTTCAATGGAGGAGACTTCTACTCCATTGGGAGGAGAGTATTAGAGTGCTTGGGCATCATTTTCTGATCTTGGCATGTGGCCAAACATATTCTAAACCCTACAGTGTAGTTTTTCTTACATATCTACATTATTCCCATAGGTGTTGTTGCAGGGTCTTTTGGCACATCATTTGGAGGAGTGGTTTTCAAGTGTTGGGGATCTGCCCTTCACTTTGGAGATCCATTGAAGAGGATCATTTTATTATACATATCAGATTAGATCTCAATATTTCTGAATATCTGAATATTTCTACTGATCTGCAGATTTAGATCTCATATCTACTCCTTGTACATGGTGTAATGCTGAAAACCCCAAGGGGATTTTGAAGAGGAGCATATCTAGTGTATGGATATGTTATAGATTTGAATTTTCATGCACTGATTTTCTCTAGATCTAAAGTGTAATCAATAGCTGTTGCAGCCTAATAAAATAATGTTTTCAAGCCTTTTTCAGTCTATATACATGGTTGCAGCACCTCTTTTTGAGGATTTTCTTCTATTGGTGACTTTTATTTCCAATTATGCATCTCATGGGCCTCATTGTACATCTATTTTTCTACTCTAAATATATTTAAAAGGTATTTTTATTGGCCTCTTGTTGTATCTTAGATGATCTATGTTATTTTCCTGCATATCTGTCTTGTATTGCTGCATTCCCCATTTGGGAATATTACAGTGGCATCGGAGCATCATATTGGCATAGCCTGTGCTTTCTGAGAAGCCAATATGTCTTTTGAAGATGAAGAACCTCTTACTGAGAGAGAGAAGAGGTACCTAAAGAGAATATAGAAGAAGAAATTTGATTACACCAATGAAAATGAAGACAAGGGTAAAGCCCCTGTATTTGGAATTGAAGAAGAAGAAAACGATTTTCCTAAGATCCTTCTTAGAGCTATGCAAGATCTTGCTAGAGAGATCAAAGATATGAGAATGGACAGAATCAAAGAATCCCCTCAAGGATTCCATCTTGGAGAAGGCTCTGGCATGTCTCATCACTGGAATGATCAACCGGTGAATCAGCCACAAGTTTCCCAACGCTCTACCATGCCTACCTTTTTGGTTGTGGGAAATGAAGGGTTTCAAGAGCAAGAATCCCTTGAAGACTATTTTGAATAATATGAGTCTCAAAATCACAGATTCAAAGATCACTTGATTTTTTAGGAGTTTTGTCACCTCAAGGACAAAAGAAGACCAAGGAAACCTCATAGAGGTGGTGGATTCATTTAGAATCATGATCGACATCACTCTATGGGAAGATTTTGTTTACCCAACTTTGATGGGTCATCCAAGTGTTCTGCCAAATATTGGGTAGAAAAACTTTGCATCTACTTTCAGTTGAACAAGGTTCCAGAGATGGAGGCTATCAATATTGTAGTGCTACACTTTGAAGTTGAAGCACATGATTGGTGGTTCCATGGCTTGTCTACATTGGGTCACTCCAATGTGAATACTTATTCGGAGTTCACTAGAAGGATGGTGGAAAGATTTGATAGAAGAGATCCAGAGGCACCATTCATGAGCCTTGCAAATTTGAAACAATCAGGTAATACAAAATATTACATTTCTGAATTTTTAAGATTACCTATTATGGTTCCTGATTTGTCTACAGCAAGAAGGGTGTACATGTTCATTGATGGGTTAGATGAACCTCTTCATGGGTTGGTTAAATCTACTAAGCCCACTACCCTGCATGATGCTATTGAAAGGGCTAGAGACCTTCAAGATTCCTTGCCAAAATCAAAGGCAAGCTTTCATCATAAGCCCTCTTTCCCTTCAAAGGGAAAGGAAGAAAAAGTTGTTCCTTCAAAGGAGAGCTCATATACAAGAAGCCTCTTGATGATGAAGTCCGGAGAGATATAAGAAGAAGGAAGCTATGCTTAACTTGCCAAGAATCATGGGCACCTAGACATAGATGTGCTGCTGGAAAAGAACATTACATAGAGGTCTTCTCAGATGATGAGAAGGAAGAAGAAGATGAACCAAGAAGAGGTTGCAGCACTGACACTGCATGAGGAGAGCCAACACCATCAGGGGATAGGAATGGAGAATTTGCTCCTATTGGAGGGGCTCTTGCATCTTTGAGAGGAATACGTAAGTACTTGACCTTAAGATTTCAAGGGTCCATCTTGAATCAGAGGGTTTCTATTCTGATTGAAAGTGGGGCTACCCACATTTTAATTGATGCCCAACTAGTACAAAGGAGAGCAATACCGACTGATGTTTTTGAAGGATTCTTTATTTTGGTCCCAGAAGATATAAAAATGCAATGCATGCATTGTGTCCCATCACTTTTAGTCACCATGCGGACTTATACTTTGGTTGATCACTTCTTTGTGGTTGACATAACTGACACCAATGTGATTTTGGGTGTTCAATGGTTGTTTACATTGGGGAAAGTCACCACTGATTAGGGAGCTTTGAAAATGGAATGGGTGGAAAAGAAGATTGGTGAAACTCAAATGATCAAATGCATGCATACAAACCCTTCACATACCACTTCCACACAAATAATAAAGATGGATTTGCGTAGTGGAAGCAAGGACCTCACAGTCCCATCTATCATGCTCATGAGATTGCTGCATGGGACACTCTTATCTAGTGGAAAACCACCTGGGAGGCCACCTGATTCAGTTTTTTGGGAGATATATCACAACATGATGATCCAACATTAGATCCAAGAGGGATGGGAGCATTGGAATATAATGATATAGCGCTGGGAGTCTTGGGTAGGCTCAAGGAGGAGGGAAATCTTCTCCCATAATCATCATTACCCACTCTAATTTATGATTATGCGTTGTGGGAGGAGAAGAATGGAAGGAATGGCCTTCCAACTTATACCTTTGGCATGGGAGATGTCAAGGAGGAGTTTAGCCACATGAAAGATATTTCATGTGATGGATCATTAGCGCTATCATTGTTGGGGAGTTTAGATCCATACTGGAAATCCCAACTGTTGGTGGATTATTCCAAGGATCTTCACACTTGTATGATACTTGATGACCAGCTCCATGAAGAGGGCTATTTAGTCCAAGAGGGATTCATCTATCATCGTGGTAGGATCTTCTTGTCTAGAGCCTCCAAGCTCAAGGAGAAGTTGCTACAAAGAGCCTATGAAGAGTTTTGTTTCAGCCACATATATTCCATGAATATCTACAACATCATCATGAGGTGCTTTGATTGGGATGGCTTTGAAGGAGAACTACATCAACATTTTCAAGAATGCATGAACCATGTGGAGTTGGGACAACAATATGACTCTATGAAAGAGATATTTCATCCATCTCTTCCTTATTTTAAGAGAGGAGAAAGATCTATGCACCACTCCATTTGTATAAGGAGGATTGTTTGTGAAGAACATACTCATGTAAATTATGTTTTATTTTCTGATTGTATGTATTCTTTCGCTATGTTTATGCAGGCCATGACTCCAAGGAGGAGTATTGTATCTTATAAACTTCATGGCCAACTTTTGGCCACACAAATTTCTGAACTTGGCCACTCCCTTGGAGGACAAAGGGATATTTTTCATCATGATGGGTGCTTTCCTAAGGCACCAAATATATCTCACACTTTCAGCCATAGTGAGATAACATGGGTAGCAAGTAAGTGGTGGGGAAACCACTTACCACATCTAGATCTGATGCAGGCAGGAGATGCACTGTGCTGGTTCCACATGTGGGACTATGACCCGCCTCCATATACACAAATTTCTATTTTCATATGTATTGTTTTGATCCCCTACATTGATGACGTGCTTTTACTTTTTATGGGGATGTATGGAGAAAGGAGGGAAGGTATGTATGTGCCATATGGGATGGATATTCTTGTTGATCAGCAGTCGTCATTGATGTCAACCCAAGCAGCACCAAGGGATAGCCAAATATTGCATGGGAAGTTTGACCTACCAAATTTATATATTCTGGGTCAATAATTCTTTTTTATGGTTTCTAATTGTCGAGATGTTTTCGTTGATATATTGCACGTCACATAATTCTTCACGGTTTGAGAGATATTCATGTTTGAAGTTTGTACCCCCAGTCAGTGGGTTAAAACCCCATGGGGTTGTGGAATGGGTCATTGAAAAGTCATAATTAATATTTTTTTAAGCTCCTAAAATCCCTCCCACGTTCACTTGTTGAAGCCCCTCTCAACCTAAGCATTTATATAAATTGTGATCCTCATATCCTCCTTATGTAGGGATTTTACTATCTGAAATAGGTCATCGTGGCATTTTCACTCTAATTGAAAGGAATATTAATTCACCCCCCCTCTAATTATTTCCAAAAATTGGTATCAGAGGTTGGTTCCTTCAATAGTAATTTAACAGCTGGAAGGAGGTCATGGAGCATACCAAGAATGGTGTACCTCTATTTAATGAAAATAATTATGCACTCTGGAAAGGAAGAATGGAGGTCTATTTATTGGCGCAAGGTTATGAAGTATGGGACACTGTTCAAAATGGATTTACATCAACCGCGAATGAACAAGATAAGAAGAATTTGGTAATTGATGCAAAAGGAAAGAATATTATTATCAGTGGAATTATTGAATATGCTTATCATAAGGTGTTGGGTTGTAAAACTGCCAAAAATGTATGGGACAAGCTTGAGAATATATATGCAGGTGACTCAAATGTCAAAGAAGAAAAGCTTCAAATATATAGAGAAAATTTTTAGCAACTCAGGATGAAAGAAGATTGCAACATTGCTGCATACTTCCAATACGTTGATGAAATAACCGATACTCTAGAAGGATTGGGAGAGCCAATTGACGAGAAGACTATTATACAAAATATTCTTAGAACGTTACCAGGGAGATTCAACCCAAAGGTATTAGTCTTAGAATATAGTGCAAATCTGGACAAACTCAGCAAAGAGGAATTACATGGATTTCTCATAGCATATGAAATGAGACTTGATGAAGAAGAGGATACTTTGCATCTAGAAACTGTGTTTGTTGCATCTAAGAAAACCAATAAGGACAAACAACCTTCAATTGAAAATACATGCACCTGCAAGTGTGAAGAAAAGGGAGATGATGGAGAAGGTATTTCATATGAATAATATGCTTACTTTACGAGAAAACTAAAAATTGGTAAGGAAAAATTCAAAGGTAAACTTCCATTGATATGTTTCAGCTGTGGTGAGGTTGGGAATTTCACAGCAAAATTTCCGAACAGAAGTGATGGAAACTCAAAAGGAAAGAAAGGCTTTAAGAAATTCAACAAGCAAGGATCCAAAAGGAACTTTCTCTCTAAACAAGATAGCTCATCATCCGATGAAGACAATGATAGTGAAGAAGAAGCCAATGAGAGAGTATTGTTTATGGCCAAGCACAATAAACATGAGGTATCAAACAACGAAGAAGAAGGATTGACCATAGAAGAATATTCTAAGGAAGCAATCAGGCTTATAAAATAGCTCAAGGAAGAAAAGATCCATTCTAATACTCTTGAAGAACAAGTTCAAGGTCTCAAAATTGAAGTTGAAGAACACAAATGCATTGAAGAGTCACTTCAAAATAAGTTGGAAGAAAGCAACCAAGAAAGGGAATAATTAGAAGTCGAAGTAGTCTCGCTACGTAAGGAAGTGAAGAAAGGAAAAACTATCCAAAACTATGCCAACAGCTCAATGGAATTGGAATAACTCATCAACAATCAACGATCTTACAACGACAGAACTGGCATCGGTTACAAAGAAGAAGAAGCAGGACCTTCTACAATAAAATACAATGAACCTATGAGTTCTAACATTCATGTAGACTTCATTGGACAAGATTCATAAGAACAGCCTTGGAAGACAATTCCTCGACAAATATTTCCATCCAGGTACCAACATATTTTTATGGCTACTGTTATTCATGTGGAAAATTTGGTCATAAAGCTATAGAATGTTGCACGTACCCCAGGAACGAATACAATTCCAAGAGATCTGTCAAATATGAACCTCCCAGGGCTCAGTGAAACATTAATAGATTTTAACATTTAAGAAATAATATTGAATGTTACAAATGTCGAAACTTTGGACACATAGCCTAAGACTGCAGACTTGAAAATCCTCCAGAAGAATCTTCAAAGCCACAGAACGAACGAACATGGAAGAAGAAGAAGACTGATAATTGTGCTCTCACTCTCAAGGATCCAAACAACAAAGATGTGTGGTATGTTGACAGCGGTTGCTCAACGCATAGGACTGGAGATAGAAGGAAATTTGTATCTCTGAAAGAGAAGAAGGATGGAACCGTATCCTTTGGAAATGAATGATCTTAAAATGTTATAGGATTAGATACCGTCACTCTCGAAAGCAAAGATGTTATAGTCAAGAATGTTCTATTGGTTGAAAACATGAATCACAATTTGCTCAGTGTTGGAAAAATGTGTGATCAAGGATACACAATACTATTCAACTCCACAAAATGTGAAATCAGGAAAGGTAGGTATAGTGAAATTGTGGCTACAGCAAGTCGAGCTCCAAACGACATATATGTTCTGGATGAAGAAACTAAAGGATGTCTAATAGCTAAAGAGGATGACATAATATTTGGTAGCAATGATGATTGACTAAGTAAGAAGTTTGCTACAAAGATGAAAATTGATTTCGAGATGTCTTTACTTGGTGAGCTGACATGCTTCTTAGAGCTTCAAATATCTCAGCAAGAGAAAGGAATATTTATATGTCAAGCCAAGTACATCAAGGAAATGCTCAAGAAATTCAAAATGGAAGATTGCAAACCCATCCTTACTCTGATGGTAACAGGTTTCAAATTGAGCATAGATGACTCATCTAAGGATGTGGATCAAAGGTTGTACATATCTATGATTGGTATCCTTCTATATGTAATATCCTCTAGGCCAGATGTTATGCAAGCATTTGGACAAGTAGCAAGATTCCTAGCAGCACCAAAATAATCACATATTATTGCCATCAAAAGAATTCTTCGATATTTAAAGGGAGCAACAAAATATGGCTTGTGGTATCCCAAGGGTTAAAATCTCATTATTCATGCCTATACAGATGCAGATTGGGCAGGAAGTGTTGATGATCGTGAGAGTACTTGTGAAGTATTGAAATATCTTCGTCAGAAGCTTGGGATTCTCCCAAGTTCTCATTAGATTTTCCTTATTCAGAATATAAAGGGAGATCAGAAGTGTGTACAAGTTCGTAGGATGGTTGTGTGTCAGGGGGAGTGGAAGTGTGTACAGGTCCACAAGATGGTTGTCTTCCAGGGGGAGTAACACTTTGCCATTGATGTCAAAGGGGGATAGAATTTTGTAGGAAGAGGTGTCATGATCTCAGGGGGAGTACTTGTGTTGCCATCAATGCCAAAGGGGGAGATTTTTTATCAGCGGTTGTCATTGATGTCAACCCAAGCAGCACTAGGGGCTACCCCAATATTGCATGGGAATTTTTACCTACCAAATTAATATATTCTAGGTCAATAATGATTTTGATGGTTTCTACGTTTCGAGATGTTTCCGTTGATATATGGCACACCACGTAATTCTTCACGGTTTGAGAGATATTCATGTTTGAAGTTTGTACCCCCGGTTAGTGGGCTAAAACCCCATGGGTTTGTGGAATGGGTCATTGAAAAGTCATAATTAATATTTTTTAAGCTCCTAAAATCCCTCCCATGTTCACCTGTTGAAGCCCCTCTCAACATAAGCATTTATATAAATTGTGATCCTCATATCCTCCTTATGTAGGGATTTCGCTATCTGAAATAGGTCATCGTGGAATTTTCGCTCTAATTGAAAGGAATACTGATTCACCCCCACTCTCATTATTTCCAAAAATTCTCGAAGTACCTTATGCTACATGTTTCAGGGAGGACATTGGGCAAACCATGTTTGTTTCATGTGAACTATTGTCTCCTTATGGGATGGACTATTTGCATCTCATGAGAACTTTGGAGGAACAATTCATGGAGGGATGGATTGGTGAACACTTAGTTGATGGAGGAAGCTTATCACATGTTGATGTCACCAATTGAGGAGGAGAAGAGCTTTAGCACTCACCTTATCATTTTCTTTAGGACAAGCAACATTTTGGAGGGGAGGACTGTAATATTCCTAATTAGTCCTAAGCTAATTGGAATATTCATTTTTGTTCTCTGTTTTTGTTTAAAGAATAAAAGTGTAAAGGAGGTCTCTAAAACTCCTAATAAAGAATAAATCAATGCCAATTGTGAAAAATTCTAAATTTTGGCTATGTAAGCAAGCACCCTTAGTTGTAAAAGAGGCTAGAGATTTTGACTAGGTCAACCTTGACCAAATCTACAGCATTGTCTTGGAGGAGTGGCCATCAATAAGGCATAGCGCAGTTTTAGATGGAGCTGCATTGTGTGAAAGGAGTGTTATCATTGAAGGTGGTTTAGGGTTTGCAAGCTCTCAACTTATAAAAGGAAGAGGATGGCAACATGAGAGGGTTGTTGATGATTATGTTATTTTTTAATATATTTTTAGTTTAGACATATATCATTCTCTTGTTGTTTAGCTGAGAATAGTGTTGTTTAGCACTGGGTGTTCCTGATCAGGAATCCAACCTCTTTCCTTGAGAGGCCTATTTGAAGAGTTTGCATTGTATTGTCCACTATCTAGCTGAAGGCCAAGCTTCTCCATTCAACTACAATGGAGATCCTGTTGAGGGTTTGGTTGTCTTTGCAAGCTGCAGCAAGTGGAGGCTAGATCTACTCAGATCTAGGACATTTCAATGCCCTTTTTCAGTGGAGGAAACTTCTAATACATTGGGAGGAGAGTATTGGAGTGCTTGGGCATCATTTTATGATCTTGGCATGTGGCCAAACATATTATAAACCCTACAGCGCAGTTTTTCTTCCAGATCTGCGTTATTCCTATAAGTGTTGTTGCAGGGTATTTTGGCACATCATTTGGAGGAGTCGTTTTAAAGTGTTGGGGATCTTCCCTTCACTTTGGAGTTCCATTGAAGAGGATCATTTTATTGTACATATCAGATCAGATCTAAATATTTCTGAATATCTGAATATTTCTACAGATCTGCAGATTTAGATCTCAGATATACTCCTTGTACATGGTGTAATGTTGAAAACCCCAAGGGGATTTTGAAGAGGACCCTATCTAGTGTATGGATCTATTATAGATCTAAATTTTCATGCATTGATTTTCTCTAGATATAAAGTGTAATCGATAGCTATTGCATCCTAATAAAATAAGGTTTTCAAGCCTTTTTTAGTCTATATACTGGTTGCAGCACCTCTTTTTGAGGATTTTCTTCAATTGGTGACTTGTTTTTCTAGTTATGCATGTCATGAGCCTCATTGTACATCTATTTTTCTGTTGTAGATACATTTAAAAGGTCTATTTATTGACCTCATGCTATATCTTAGATGATCTGCGTTATTTTCCTGCATATCTATCTTGTATTGCCGCATTCCCCATTTGGGAATATTACATCGAATTCTACGAAATTTTCTTTGTAACCTTTGCGCATGAGCTTCAAAAGTGGTTGGTAAGGCTCATAGAATTCCAGACGTGCTAGAAGGACGATCAGGTTATGCAGTGGACACCAGAATTGATTCAACAGCTGGAAGGGACTGATAATACGATAACCCATACATTAAATCACTGGGTAGATAGCATGCTGGGAGGATTCATGAAAAAATTCGCAGTCAATCAGTTCATGTCTTACTCTGAGGCAGAGCAGAGGTTCTTCAAGGGTTTCCAAGGTAAGTTCTTGAAAACATTGTGTTTGTTAATCAAAATATTATTGTGCAAAAAGGGCGTTCTATGCAGCCACACTAAGTGAATGACCTCTGATCTGGGTGAGAGTACAACACGAAGTGGTAAGTACTACTGAACTAATCAAGAAGGAGATAGATCCGTCTACAGTCTAGTAAGAGAATCGGATGCACATATTCCTCCAACTACACTACCTTCAAGTCAACATAAGGGTAAGAACTCACCCACACCTCCACTGCCACCAGAAGAAGATATGGCCACCCACCTGAAGCTTCCCTCTTTCAAGGGTGTAGGGGATGAAGATATGGACCGATTTTGGTTTGTCACAGAATTAGTATGGACTGTGCAGAATGTGGCTACCAATGCTGTAAAGAGAGCACAACTATCACTCACCTTTGAAGGAAGGGCCTTGGATTGGTATATGGGGTACGTAGGACAGCATGTAGATCCATCTATTCAAGAGAATAAGACGGCGTTAAAACAACAGTTTCAGAAGCCTAATTCCTACTCTCAAATAGTGGTCGACTTGAAAGACTTTAAATAGGGACCCACTGAATCGGTATGGGAAGCTTATCAGCGATTAAAAATTTTTATCAGAGATGGGGAATTTCAATATGATGATAGGCAGCACAAGGAATGGTTTATCTCTATGTTGTTGCCTCACCTGCGCAGACCTGTGGGTCAGCAGTCGATTGCAATGCAAGAGAAGGCCTTACAAATTTATATGAAACTAGAGGTTGCGGCGAGAGACGATGCTCATTTTGGGGTGCAGTAGATCCAGGGACAGCTGGAGGCAATTCACATAGAAATACAGGATCTATGAAAAGAGTGGGGGAAAGAGGCTAGCCCCGACATATGGTGCATAAGATGCAAGGTGTCTGGCCATACCAAGGATCAATGTCCTCTACTGATAGATTACATGCAAGCTTCGGGACCCAGCCCATTTCATCCTAAGCAGGCTGCGGGGCCAAGTGACCCAACATTATGGTGCATTGATTATCATGTTGTCGGGCTACACAATACTAACCACTATCCCTGTCTTGGTGCTTATGTTCCTGAATTAAAGCAACAATGGTTTCGATTCTTGTCCTCTGTGGGGCATGACGAGCATGACTACTAGACCTATGACTTGATGATAGATCGAGGAAACCTATATAGGGTACAGGCTGACCCTTCTTCACCACTATCTCCCTCAAGCAGAGGAGGCTCCCTAGCAAGGGGCAGGGGAGGGAAGAGGACAATTGATCTGTTACAACTGTGGAGAAATAGGACACTTTGCAAGGGACTGTCTGAACCCTATGAGACAATCTTACCAATATTGTCGACAAATGGACCCTGTGATTGAAGACTGTCCAATTCTTATAGCAAAAATGTAGGAAAAATAGTAGACACCTACGCAGAATATGCAAAGGGTTAAAGCAGAACCACATGATGAAGGACCAAGTATTAATGTCATAACGCGTATCGGCATGGCTATTGGAGGAGCTAAGGAGAAAGATGAAGCTGAACCTCTTATGTAGAAAGTAGCTATCAAACAAGAAATCTTGGACCTACAGAAGGAAAAGGAAACCTTCGTCACATCTCGCAAATACTTTACTAAGGATGAGGCACCTATTTGAAAAGCTTAGAAAACCTGAGAATAGACGATGAAGTTAAACCATTTCAAAGATCCTGTATGAAGCTGCTACGCAACCAGAAGGCAGTAGAAAGTCTACAAGCACTAATATATAGTTGCGTAGAGAGAAATAACCCTTCACCAGAAGTCAAGGAGGTGCACAAAATTTACAAGCAAAAAAAAAATGCACTGGCCGAGAAATGCTGCTAACAACGCAAATTGGCGACTATGAAATTGATCAGGTTATTTTGGACCTGGGGTCAGATGCAAACGTACTTCCCAAGAAAACTTAGCAGCGGATGGGAGAACCTAAGTTGGAATGGTCTACTATCCAGCTGTGCATGGCTAACCAACAGAATATCATACCATTGGGGAGGTTGTCAAAGTTTATGGTAGATATAGCAGGAGTTAAGGTCTGCGCCGACTTTGAGGTAATTCAGATTGTGGAAGATGTGGAACCCTATCCCATGCACTTAGGACTGGATTGGACTATATATATGGGAGGCATTATCAACCTAAATAAAAGAAGCATGGTGTTTGAGAATGAGGGTACACGGGTGATAGTCCCACTAGACCCTGTGGAAAGAGAGCAGTATACAGAACCCGTGCGCGAAGAAGAGGATGTGGATCACATCTATAAATTTACCGCTCGGAACGAGGATTGGATCAATCCTACAGCTGATGGTGTGCTTTGCTAGGAGAAAGATAGCGAATGCTTCTTTGACTCCGATGGGGAGATCAAAAATTGGTAGAATTGGTTACATGATGTATATGTGCTGCGATGTCTCAGAATCACAAAGGACTTCTAGTGTATCTCCTTAGAGGTAAGAGAACTTCCCTACTCTGATGGTTCTAGAATTATTAGAGAATTTATGCGAGAATTTGAAGTTGAAGTCCCAAGGGAATGAAGGCTCTGAGCCCTTAATCTAGCCATGCGCGTAACCCCTGCGAGGTGGTGTGACATGCATAATGGGACATTCCAGGATTGGGAAGAGTGTCGCGACATGATGGTCTTATGGTTTGAACCTCCATTTCACCTATGCGTAAACACTTTCTTGGGCTCAGGAGACCCACGTGAGCACTTTTCCACATGGATGGAAGAATGGGGTGAAATAACTATGGAGGAATAGGTCCATCTATTCATTCATGCCTTAGGACCAATCCTGACCGCATGGTATTTAGACGCAGAATTACACCAGTGCACCCGCCACTAGGAAACCCTGAAGGACGAGTTTGTAGGGACATTCGGTTTGATAGGAGGAATGGAGGCACTCAACGAAGCTCTGCAGGATATAGATGCCTTAGTATTTGATGAATCACGCCCTTTCGTAGCACATGGGGCACCAACATGGGAAACACAGATGCAGGATATTGTCAACTACCACAATTTATCAATGAAGGAGTGCGATGAAGACCCGCAAAATGTCTATTTCCCAGAGTCGGAGGGAGAGCGCACATTTGTTGGACCCCCACTGCAGACCATCGATGTCACTAAGCCTCTGAAGCTACAAGAAGTCAACATTGGAATGGAGGAGCAACCTAAGTTAGCTAAAATTGGGGACTAATAGTATGATGATACTGTGGGAAAATTTGCAAAACTCCTCACGAAATACCAAGATTTATTCTCGACAAAATTTTCAGAAATCAAAGGGATTACAGGGGACCTAGGGGTCACGTGCATCACTTTAAAACCAGATGTGTGCCCTGTGAAGCAGTGCCCTTATCGGTTGAACCCCAAGTACAAACAAAAATTAAAGGAACAAATAGACAAAATGCTCGCTGCAGGTATCATTGAGCTAGTCGAACAGTCAGATTGGGTAAGTCCTATGGTGGTTCAGGAGAAAAATACTAAGGGATGGATACAAATCTGTGTTTTCCTATGCAAATTGAATGATGCCTGCATACATGATCCCTTTCCTACGCCATTCTCAGATGAAATCCTTGATAGCGTGGGGGGGCAAGAAGCATACTTGTTCACGGATGGGTTCTTAGGCTACCATTAGATCAGGATCGCACTTGAAGATTGTAGCAAAACTACATTCACCAATAAATGGGGATCTTTTCAGTATATCGTCATGCAATTTGGGCTCAAGAATGCCTCTGCCATCTTTTCGCGAGCGGTGGTCGCAATATTCAAGGAATCCATCCACAAGTACTTGGAGGTATATTTTGATGACTAGACCATCTTCGAGTTGGTAAAGAAGCACGTCTCAAACCTACACATGATGTTGGACACCTGTAGAAAGCACCAGATTTCCTTAAATATCAAGATGTGCATATTTTTCGTACCCTTCAGAATCTTGCTCGGTCACATAGTTTGTCGACAAGGATTGATGGTTGATCCCACCAAAGTAGCAGTTATCATAAACCTGGTAGTACCTACAACTGAGAAAGAACTACGCTCTATCCTCGGACACACAGGCTACTACAGGAAGTTCATTCAAGGGTATGTGCTAATCAGAGCACCTATGGAAAAATTGTTAAAGAATGACATTTCATTTTTTTGGAATGAGGAGTGTCAAAAGAGCTTTGAGCTACTCAAGGAGAAGATGGTCTCTGCACCTATTCTCATCTTTCCTGACTGGGTGAAATTTTTCCATGTTCAAGTAGATGAGTCAGGAATTTCCCTAGGAGTTGTCCTTACGTATCCTGGAGATGGAGACATTGACCATCAAATTGCATTTGCTAGTAGGAAACTTTCTGGTGTGGAGCACAACTACTCCACTACTGAATGTGAGGAGTTGGCCATGGTCTACGCAATGCAAAAATACTGGCATTATCTATTAGGAGGGCACTTCAAGATGTTTACAGATCACTCGGCTTTGAAGTACTTAGTGAATAAGCCTATGTTGGGGGGTAAAATGTACTGATGGCTATTGTTGTTCAAAGAATATGACTTTGAGATCATCGTCAAGCTGGGAAATTTGAATGCTGGGCTGAACCACTTATTCCAAATCAAGAGCAGTGAGGAACCAACTAACCTAGAAGAAGGACTGCCTAATGCGCAGTTGTTTGCAATTAAGGTGGTGGATGTGCACTTCACCGACATCATTCAGTTCCTGACCACGGGGATGGCACTTGTAGAGTATTCGGTACAACAGATGAAGGAGTTGGTAACCCACACAGTGGATTTTACCATCATTGCAAGCCATCTGTATAAACTAGGAGCTAACAAAGTGTTGCGAATATATGTTTTGGAGCATGAAAGGTACGCCATCTTAGCAGAAGCCCACGGGGGCGTAGCAGGAGGTCAATACGCAAGGAAGGTGACAATTCAGAAGATCCTGAGAGCCAGGCTATGGTGGCCCACACTACATAGCGACTCTCATGATTATTGCAAAGCCTATGACACTTGCCAAAGGACAGGAAGACCATCGCGCAGAGATGAAATGCCCCTACAACCACAAATGGCCCTACAAGCATTTGAAAAATGGGCCATTGACTTCTTTGGGTCCATCAACCCACCAGGAAAGAAGACAGGTGCGCGCTACATCATCACCGCAATTGATTATGTAACCAGGTGGGACGAAGCACAAGCTGTGAAGGATTTTATTGCAGATACCACTGCGCACTTCATTTTTTAGCAGATCCTCACCAGTTTTGGCTACCTGAAGATCTTAATGGTCGATAGAGGTATGCATATTGTTAATGGAACAATATAGGCCTTGACTGAAGAATTTCAGATCCACCATGTGAAAAGCACCTCGTATCATCCACATGAAAAGGGAGTGTAGAATATTTTAATAAGATCTTGGAGCAGGCACTGACCAAGGTTTGTAACGTCGATCACAGCAACTGGGATGTGCACATCTCATCAGTTCTTTGGGCCTATCGAACCACCTATAAGAAGTTGACTGGGAAGACACCATTTAGGATGGTCTATGGCAAGGAGGCCATTATGCCCATGGAGTACATTTTTCCTAACCTACGCATCGTAGCCTTTACCAATATGGCGGAGCCTAATATCATGGAGGAATGGTTAGCACAAATTGTGGCCTTGGAGGAAGATCGTTTCATTGCTAACTTCCATCAGCAGGTTCATAAAGCCCGAGATAAGGCATGGCAAGATCGACATATTCAGAAAAAGACATTTGCGGAGGGATAATTGGTCTTGCTATACGATAGCCAGTTTGAAAAACACCCAGGGAATTTTTCTCAGAACTGGCTAGGTCCCTATATAGTAAAGGAAATTACTAATGGAGGATCAGTCTAGTTAGCCACGCTGTGTGGTGATATTTTACTAGGATATGTCAATGGCAGTCGACTCAAACCATACCGGATCAAATGACTATATGGTCGAAGTAGTTGTATGGGGCAGGATATGCATAGGATGTGGAACAAACACAAGCAAAACCATGGTATGCATAGGGGTCAGTCGCAGGTCTGGATGCCCAGAGAGGTACGTTGGGAGTGCAGGGGTGCGTTCAGAGCATAGGAGGTGCACAGGGAGTGTAGGAAGTGCACTATAAGCGCAGGGGTAATATGCAGCTATGAAAACTAGCCGTTGGAACATTAAAACGAGGTAAAAAGAAAATTTTACCATTGAAAGGAGCAGTCGGTCGACAATTAATGAGGCGATTCCAAATATGTTTTACCGTTTACTTGATGGTAAGTTTCTGATAAGCCTCACTTAACCATTGGGTGATCTCCAAGGCTATAAAAGCATAAGTATAGCTCAGAAGAGGGTTTCATGTATCTTGAGCAGTTGGTGTTTTGTAAGAGTCTATGACTATTGCACCTTGTTCATGTCTAAGCGTGCTTCCCCCTCTGATAGTAGCCACCGTGAGTTCATTTTTCGTGCAAGGATGATTGTGACTAATCTCGCTGAATCGTCCCATCTCGCTGAATCGTCCCACACTGTGGCCTCAACAGAAAAATAATCTGAGGAAGTACCAGAACTCACCCCTGAGGTTGTGGAGATTATGTCCACGCCCAGCAAGGGAAAGCAGAAGGGGAAAGGAAAAGGCCAGGAACAAGGGTCGGGGAAACCTACGAAGTGGGTTGGGCTGAATCTATGTACTTCCCCTCGGAATGTGAAATCCCCACGAATGGTGCCACGGGCGCGATCACCCAACTCATTAAAGAGACCTCTAACTACTTAGGAAGAGGCCCAGATCGCTGAACCCAAAAGCTGGCTACCACCCTATGTACGGCCGCGCAGGCCCTCAATGTGCATGCCCAAGAATATTTATGGGATGCATGCCTATCTGCAGATGCCTCTGATCCCAGGTGAGGTCCCCATCATTGGAGATTCCTTTGGCAAGCTCCACACGGTCAAATTCGATGATCATGACCTTGCAAACCTAGAGGCCTTCCCTGAGCTAGCACCAGAACTGTAACTGGAGAGGGTGTTGGAGGATGATGTACTAAAATTTGTCCCTGTGCCATGGGCAAGTGGACTAGCAGGGTCTGGGATCTTAAATTTGTTGCAGATGCCTTATTTTTGCCATTATAATATCACTAGTAGGATTGTACGGCAGCTGCTCACTTTGGTCCATGACGAATGCTTATGTATTCAGGACTGCATCCCCATAGATGCAGTGCTCATCCACTGTATCACTGGTCTTCCCATGAAATGTATGAATCCCATGGAGTGCATCAGGAAGAAATACGAACAAAAAATCATTGAGAAGGTGCGTGATGATTATCACGTTGAGCGAAACAATAGGGGGTTCATGATCAGCACTATCAGTGACCCCGGTGCGCGTATGGGAACCTTGTTGTTAGCTTGCAAGATGATGTTCAAGTGATAGGTTGCCATAGTCCCTGCATATGTGATCCAGTTGGCCATACGCTACGAAAATGGGTTCTTCTTCAACTAGTCCCAGTTCCTATGCACTGAATTTTTGGAGAACGTGCACGAAGACCAAGATCAGGGAAGGGCATTATGCCATTCTTGGTTGCTACTCCTCATCACACTAGTCACATGGGAAGCCCCGAAGGATTCATTCCTCCCTAACCTACAGTTGAATGTGTGCAAAGGAGATCTGTATGCGAATCTATGGGATTCAAAGGAAGAAAAGAGAATTGAAGATAATAAGGTCTTTTAGGTCCCGTTCCAGAGCAGGCTCGCAGTTGCCATTCACTCTCGATTGAGCTTATCACCAAAAATTTATGATAAGTACAAAATCATTGCCGCATTCTAGGTAACAATGCACAATGTACAAATCACTGGCCATAAGGATCCATCATGGGTATCACTCCCCTACATGGTCGCAGATGAGGATATTGACCGCCTTATTTCTAATTGGCCTCCCCACTAGAAACTTGGCTTCAAGTTAGGTACGAAGGACACTGCAGGTATGAGCACCACAAAGGTCACTCCGCCCACCACCACCAAGGAGACCAGAAGACAGGGAAAGAGTACTGGAAAAGGGGTGGACCCGGGACCACGGAAGGAAAGACAGGGAAAGAGTATTGGGGAGGAAGTAGACTCGGAAGCACATAAGGGTTCATAGAAGGATTCGCAGAAGGGTTCACAGAAGGATCTAGGCATAAATGGTCCAGATGTGAGAGGTACTGACTCCCCTCGAGGAAAAAAATAGATGGGTGACCCTGCTAAAGGACCACAGAAGAAGAAACGAGCTCAACGGTCGAAACAAGACATAGGATTTACTCTAACAGAAGAGGATCTGGAGCAGATCGCGGACGCAATCACCCTCACTGCATAAGATAAATGGTTGGCTCTAGAAGAGCAGTAGAAGGCCATGGTCAATACACTCCAGTCTGAGCTCCAAGCTCTGCAGTTTTGAGATTGCAACAAGATGAGGAGCTTAGTGGAAAGGAGTTGCCTTCACTAAGTGGGCCCGCAGGGTATTTTTGGCGCAAAGTCTATTTTTAAACATATGGATCATGTTCTATGAGTTGCAGGATGCTATTTTTGGATGGTTGGTCAAGTCAAAAGAACTAGATGGACTTCTATTTTTAGACATACTGGGCAGAATATATTTTTAGATTGCCAGTCTAAAAATAGATATGTCGAATATTATTAGCTATTAATAATATTTGGACTCTAAACATTATCTTATCCTCTTGGAGCACTTCAGTTTGATGCCTGGATTTGGCACATGCAGTTGACAGAAGGAATTACGCTATTCCTAGGGTTTAGTGGAGCTATTGCATGGTTGACTTCAGTTAGAACTCATGTGACAGAGTTTGGTGGAGTTGATGAGATAGTTAATGGAGTTGTGTTCAGTTTAACTTGGTTGAGCTAGTTGTATCTAGTCTAACTGATTGATAAAATTAGTAAGAGTGGTGTGAATTAATTATTAATTAATTCACTAATTATTAACTCATAAATAAGCTAAATAATACATCAGTTAACTGCAGTGCATGGCAAGTTTCAGTGGATACCAGTGAAGAGGTAGGTGAAAGAGCAGTGTGACTATCAGTTGTGACTATACTGGTGCATGAGATTTGCACACACATTGATTGAGAAGAAAATGAGGATTGCACAGTACATGCTGGTGGGATTCAAACCTTGATCTCATTATTATCCATATTGGATTGCGTAGTAGAGGCTGGCTAACAGGTGGAGCAGATTGGAGCAAGTGTCTTGTATGATCTGAGCTTGTGTAGTGTGTAACAATTGGAGATAGTGTTGAGAGCTTGTGAGGAGTTTGTAATATGATTGTTACATGATCTCTATCATTATAATATACAGATATTTGGGGGTTTTCAGCTTTATGCTTTCCCATAAATATTGTGTTTATATGTGTGATTGTTTATGGTTTTAATGTGCGCATGCGATTGTTTTAATTCCGCAAATTGATGATCAATAGTAGAAGAGGTTATGTATTATGCATGAAGCTCAAATAGTGTGTGATCAAGATAATCTCAATGAATAATTTAATATTTATTCAAATTTATACATGGCATCGGAGCTGTATTGATCATTGGAGCAATTGCAAAACATTGAAGCGGTTGAGTTTTGTGCTGGTGGAATTCGAATTTGCAGCAGTGTTTTCTTGGTGTTGAAGTTGAGATGTCTTTCAATGGATTGCAATTGGAGTATGCCCTTGAGGGAAGCTCGAATTATATTTCATGGAAGGACAGGATGGAAGCAGTGTTAGATGACAATGGGTTGAAGGAATTCATAGATGCTGAAGTCCCAAAGCCTACTTCTAGCCATGCTGCCGTAATTGAGGCTTGGAAAAAGAAGACAGCAAAGTGTCGAAGGATTCTGTTGGAGGGTGTGAAGGATCACATAGTGTCCAGCATGCATGGTAAGGCTTCTCCATTCTTGATGTGGAAAGCCTTGACAGATTTATTCCAAAGCAAGAGCGACCATAGGAAGTTGGCGCTCAAGGATAAACTCAGAAACATAAAGATGGACAAAGGTGACAGTATGCCTAAGTACCTCACGAAGTTCATCCAATGCAGGGATGAGCTGGGAAGTGTGGGGGTGAATGTTGATGATGAGGACTTGGTGAGCTTGGCTCTCCTTGGGCTTCCGAAGAGTTGGAATTCTTATCAGGTCTCTGTCAATGGTCAGGAGAAATTGCCAGGATGGGAGCGACTTTGGTCGGATCTTGTGCAAGAGTAGATAAGGCGAAGTACCAGGGACGGATATTCATCAAAGAACTCTGATGAAGAGAATTGCGCTTTGGCTTCCAAAGCAAAGAAGGGGAAGAGAAAGAAAGCTTCTCATTCCGGTGCGAAAGGCAAGAAGCAGAACATGTCCAAGATGAAGTGATTTCACTGTCACCAACACAGACATTATGCCACAAATTGTCTGCAGAAGAAGAAAAATAAGCAGGCTGCTGGATCTGCAACTGGAGAGGCCTTAACCTCGCAGTTTGAGCTGGATTTTTTGCTGATCACGTGCTTGGTCTCAAGTGTGATGGGATCAGTATCGTTTCTGGACAGTGGTGCGTCTTTTCACATGATAGGAGATAAAGATTTGTTTACTGATCTGGATGAGAAAGATCTTGGAGTGCACATCGAGATGGGCGATGATGGTAGATATAGTGCGACTAGTATCGGTACCATTTCCTTTGAGAGGGAGTCTGGTAAACCCTTCGTATTGAAGGAAGTGATGCATGTTCGAGGATTGAAGAAGAATCTTATCTCTGTGGCGATGTTAGAAGACAAGGGATATGATGTTGTCTTTAGCGAGGGAAAGGCTTTCCTGCGCAGTAAGGCAACTGGTGAGACCCGGAGGATAGGGGTTCAAGTTAAGAACCTTTATCAATTGTAGGTAGATGGATGCGCAGCAATGGCAGGCAAGGCAGAAGGAGTGGTGAGCCGGGATGATGGCGAGTTGTGGCACCGGAGATTGGGCCACCTTCACCATGGAGCTTTGAAGATACTGCAGCAGATTTCTACTGGGCTTCCTAAAGGCACTCTTGCACAGTCAGATCAGTGCAAGGGGTGTACCTTGGGGAAAATTTGTGAAAGCCACCTTTCACGAGAAGGATAGTCGCGCCACGACGATCCTTGAGAGAATTCACACAGACGTGTGTGGACCTTTCTCAGTAGCTTCGACAGCAAAGCACGGGTATTATGTGATATTTGTTGATGATTTTTCTCGTAAGTGTTGGATCTTCTTCATGCAGAAGAAGAGCGAGACATACTCAAAGTTCTGTGAGTTCAAGGCACTGGTTGAGAAAGAATCGGGGAAGCAGGTGAAGGCTCTAAGGAGCGACAATGGTGGTGAATTCATCTATGGTGAATTCAATGAATTTTGCAGCGCAGAAGGAATTCGAAGAGAGCTCATAGCACCTCATAACCCATAGCAGAACGGGGTTGCTGAGTGGAAGAATAGAATGATCGTGGGTGCTGCACGGGCGATGTTGCATGATCAGGGCCTAACCATACACTTGTGGGCGGAGGCATGCAATACTGCAGTATATGTGTAGAACCGTTGTCCTCACGGGATACTTGGCATGAGTACACCAGAGGAGGCGTTTTCTGGTAAGAGGCCTAATATTTCCCATTTGAGGATTTTTGGTTCACCTGTTTACATTCATGTGACGAAGGATGCCAGGAAGAATCTGGAGCTGACCGCAGAGGTTGGGATATTTTTGGGGTACACTGATACGCCCCACAACTACATTTATGTATTTTCCGAACGATCTCAAGAGGCGTGCGACGGGATATGAAATTTCATGAGGAGAAAGCCATGAAGTGTTCGCTTGAGAGGGAGCCACACTTGCATGCAGATGAGGAGCTATTAGTTCCTAAGGATGAGCCTCAGGATGTGGATCAACCACAAGAGGAGGTTCATGGAGTGGAAGAAACCACTCATGCGGTGCCAACCATCAGAGGGCGAAAGCACACTACAGAAGAAGCCCACAGCGGCTCAGATACGAAGAAAGGTTATGGAAGCACTATCCACCAGCCATGACAGAACGATCACACGTGGTATCTTGGATACATGGCTCTTGTGAGCAAGTGTATCTGACGAGCCATCCTCTTTCGAGGAAGCTATGGAGGACCCCGCATGGGTATATGCCATGGTGGAAGAGTATGATTCGATTGTCAGAAACAGTGCATGGGAGATTGTCCCGAGACCGGAAGGGAAATCAGTGGTGGGTTTGAGATGGATCTACAAAGTGAAGCAAGTAGCTGACGGGAGTGTGGAGAAGTACAAGGCAAGATTTGTTGCCCAAGGCTTCTCACAGATTGAGGGGATCAATTATGAGGAGACCTTTGCACCTATCGCAAGGTATTCTTCCATATGGACGATTCTTTCTCTCTCAGCGCAGATGGGGTGGCACATTCATCAGATGGATGTGAAGACTGTGTTCCTCAACGGATTCATTGAGGAGGAGGTGTACATAGAGCAGCCCGAAGGTTTCTAGATCTTCAGCAGCGAGTCGCATGTGTGCAGGCTCAAGAGAGCGTTGTATGGGTTGAAACAAACACCTCGTGCTTGGTACACACGGATAGACAGTTATTTCACCGGACTTCGATTCTCCAAGAGTGAGGCAGATCCTAACCTATACCAGATTGTGGTGGAGGGTAAGTTGCTGATCATTGTACTTTATGTAGATGATTTGATTTTGACAGGTGATGAGCTGTTGATACTCTCATGCAAGGAGGATCTTGCAAAAGAGTTTGAGATGAAGGACTTGGGCCTCCTTCATTATTTCCCGGGATTGGAAATTTGGCAGCGTAGTGATGGACTGTTTGTTTCTCAGGGTAAGTATGCCCGGGAGATACTGGAGAAGTTCAACATGCATGGCTGCAAGCCTGTTGATACTCCTCTTCCTAGTGGATGGAGGAAGGAGGATGCTACTTCAGCGGAGGTAGTGGATGCCACTGTTTATCGACAGTTGGTGGGGTCGCTTATGTATCTGGTCAATACACGACCCGATATATGCTATGTAGTTAACCAGATTTCACAAGCTATGGTTAAGCCTACCAAGATCTTTTGGAAGGCGGGGAAGCATGTATTGAGATATCTCAGAGGCACGTCGGGATATGGATTGTGGTACAAACAGTCGGATAAGGTGAAGCTGTGTGGCTTCACGAATGCAGATTGGGCAGGGAGCCCAACGGACAGAAAGAGCACATCTGGAGGGATTTTTAGTATCAGGACAACAGTTTCTTGGTATAGCAGGAAGCAGAGATCCGTGGCACTCAGTTCAGCAGAGTCTGAGTATATGGCAGCGAGTTTGGCTGCACGCAAGGCTATATGGATGAGGAAGATCCTGGCCGGGTTGTTCGGTTCACACTTAGAGCCTACTGTGATTTATTGTGATAATAATATTTGCATCAAACTCTCGGTTAATCCAATATTTCATGATATATCTAAACACATTGACATCCGGTATCATCATATCAGAGATTGTGTGCAGCGGAGAATCATGTTACTTTCATACATTCCTACGGAGGATCGGGATGCTGATATCTTGACGAAGGCGCTCACCAGGAGCAAATTCGAATACCACAGGGGCAGGATAGGGGTTGCAGATAATCCATATCTTGTTGAGAGGGAGTGTTGAGATTGCAACAAGATGATGAGCTTAGTGGAAAGGATTCGCCTTCACTAAGTGGGCCCGCAGGCTATTTTTGGCGCAAAGTCTATTTTTAGACTATGTCTATTTTTAGACATATGGATCATGTTCTATGAGTTGCAGGATGCTATTTGTGGATGGTTGGTCAAGTCGGAAGAAATAGATGGACTTCTATTTTTAGACATACTAGGCGGAATCTATTTTTAGATTGCCAGTCTAAAAATAGATATGTCGAATATTATTAGCTCTTAATAATATTTGGACTCTAAACATTATCTTATCCTCTTGGAGCACTTCATTTCGAGTCACGGATGTGGCACATGCAGCTGACAGAAGGAATTACGCTATTCCTAGGGTTTATTGGAGCTATTTCATGGTTGACTTCAGTTAGAACTCATGTGACAGAGTTTGGTGGAGTTGATGAGACAGTTAATGGAGTTGTGTTCAGTTTAACTTAGTTGAGCTAGTTGTATCTAGTCTAACTGATTGATACAATTAGTAAGAGTGGTGTGAATTAATTATTAATTAATTCACTAATTATTAACTCATAAATCAACTAAATAATACATCAGTTAACTGCAGTGCATGGACAGTTTCAGTGGAGACCAGTGACGAGGTAGGTGAAAGAGCAGTGTGACTATCAGTTGTGACTATACTGGTGCATGATATTTGCACGCACATTGATTGAGAAGCCAGTGAGGATTGCGCAGTACATGCTGGTGGGATTTGAACCTTGATCTCATGATTATCCATATTGTATTGCGCAGTAGAGGCTGGCTAACAGGTGGAGTAGATTGGAGCAAGTTTCTTGTATGATCTGAGCTTGTGTAGTGTGTAACAATTGGAGATAGTGCTGAGAGCTTGTGAGGAGTTTGTACTATGATTGTTACATGATCTCTATCATTATAATATACAGATAGTTGGGGGTTTTTTGCTTTAAGCTTTCCCATAAATATTGTGTTTATATGTGCGATTGTTTATGGTTTTAATGTGCGCATGCGATTGTTTTAATTCCGCAAATTG
>CM076582.1:831061361-831295326 GCA_034641835.2 Pinus albicaulis | reverse complement strand
TCATTTGGCTTAGTTGGCTGATAAAAGTCAGTAGGGGAGGTTGCAAACTGACCCTTGGTTTGGGGGTCTGAATAATCCTAGATATATAGGGAGTTAATGGACAATATTCAATTTCAAAATATTTTTCCTAGATAATGTTATGATAAAAACAATGCTTGGGTCTCAAACCGGAAAAGAGAAGATTAGTTAGGGTTGTAGGATGATCTTTTTGAGGAATGGAGAGCATATGTTTCATACTCATAAATAGTATTAATATCATGTAAAATTGGTTTGGGCTGCAAAAAGGTTAGAAGGTGAATACACAGTCAACAAAGGCTATCATATGGCTATACCACTTAGTAGAAAAAGGGAAGCCATGTAAACTTGGAGGTGGAATATAATTTGGAAATTACAGAATCATATGAAGAAAGCAATCTTTCTATTACTTATTCTAGAATCTAAGCAACAAGGTGTTGACCTTATGATCACTACTAGGGGGGCTTCTCTTTGTCTTTTGGTGATAGAATGGTCAATAATCTTATTATGGATTTGTCTTTACTTGAAGGATATAGGTCAATGTGTATCCGCCTATTCAGTCATTTTTTAAGTGGGATGATTAAGATGACCAGTAGTCTTTATAGGCCGTGAGTTATCAAAGATAAAAGGTACTTTCTTCAGGACTGTTTGGCTGTTTTGAAAATAGTTTGACACACATAGATAGTTCTGCCTTTATGGCCCTGTTTATAAGGTTAACAAACACAGATTTATGCTCTTTTTAACCTGAATTCAGCTCCAATAAACAGTGACTTCCAGATGTATTACAGCACAAGTTTCCAAATTTAGCAAGCAGAAATTAAGTCAATTGATGACATCAATCTTCAGGTTTCATTTCTAGCACAAAAAGAAAAGATATGTATGTGTAAATATGTTGTACAAGTATGCTGCTATTACACCCATTATGCAGATTTATACATTCAGATTTTGGTCTAGCCTTCAGATATACACTGCTGAGTACAATTAGAACTTTATGGCAGAAATGGAGTAAAGTAGTCTCATGTAATTTCCAGATCTATGAAACAGAAATAAAATCAAAATGAGGTTTAGATGGATTTTAATATGACTCTAAGGTGGTACCAGTGACTTGTATATTCCTTGGGTTTATAACATCTAACAAGGCTTGAGGGAGGCTGTTCTAATTAGGAAATGACAACAAAGAAGGCTGCAGATTACAAGCCTTGTTAGTGAGTTCCATGTTGTCCTAAATGTCAATAAACTCTCAAGGGAGCTTACTATTATTGATAAACTCAATGACTCTGGGTTTTTCAGTGCATATAACCAAAAATAGAAAAATATACATCAATATAAATCATTTCAGTGATAGATACAAGCAAATAGGCATGATTCCCCTAGAAAATAGCCACCCAAGTAGTGTCTTAGCACTTTAGATCAAAGATCTAGACATGGGAAGGCTGAAGGATATAGGATAGATCTTTTTCGATCACTCTCAAGCCTAGTACCAGCAACAAAATACAATTTTCAGCAATCTGGAAATTTCCTTGTTGAGGCTATCGGGTCAAACCCCATTGGGTGCACAACCCAAAATATTTACAGCAGATAAAATCGCATCATGATGAATGGAATCATTGATTGGACCTCAAAATATTGGTCCAACCTTAATCCAAACAATCCACCTGCAACAAAATTATGAAGCCTAGTCCACCTTCTTTGCATGGCTATGTATCCCCTCAATGAATTGTCCCTCCAATTTCTATGTGATCTTACTTATTATGGAAATATTTTATATTAAAAGTTGTGGCAACATTGATCAAGAAAGGACCGTTTCTGCCTCTGCCCCGGGTCCTCCTGACCTCTGGGCCTCTCGGTTCTGCTAGGCTCCCTTCTTTCCACCTACCCTGCTTCAAGATCTCGCTGAGCCCCTTGATCTCTTGTCAGCTCTGCTTGGGTCTGCGCCCTCGGGGTTTCTGCTTGCAGGGACTATTTGGATTTCCGGCCTTGAGATGCCTCGTTCCTTTGCTTGGTGCAGATCGGGTTTGCTGTTTTGATCTTCTTGCCATGGAGACCCAAGGCTCGCCCACCGGTCCCTCGCAAGCCGCTATCCCGGTAGCTGAAGCAACCTTCTCCTCTCTTCTTGCTTCGCTGCCCAAAAAGAAGAAATCTGAAGCTACTAAGTTCGTCAAAAGGCTCGACGATGTTCCGGAGGTAAACCTCCCTCCTGAGGGTCCGATCAAGGTTGCTTTGTCCCTGGCAGATCGGGCCCTGGTGGGTCAATTCACGGGCCTTTGGCCCTCGCCAAGATCCACGGAAAACTGGGTCGTTAAGAACTGGGTTCCGCTGATCAAAAATAAAGTCACCTCTTATTTTATGGGTAGAGGCTTCTTTCTGTTCGAGTTCAACTCCAAGGAGGATAAGGACCTGATCTTCAGGAATGGGCCCTATTTCATGGGACCCCAGGGCCTCTACCTTAACAAATGGACCCCCGATTTCGATCCGGCTGTGGATGTCCCAATGGCAGTCCCTGTCTGGGTTTGGCTCCCCAATCTACCAGTGCACTGTTGGAACTGGGAGTCCCTCAAGCACATTGGAGATACTCTGGGAAAATTCATTGACAGAGCAAACAACAATGATCAGTATGATTGTGCCCGAATCTATGTCGAGGTGGACTTAGAGGTGGGGCTTCCGGAGGCCATTAAATTAAAGGTGGGTAGTTGGACGCATGTGCAAGTGCTGGACTATGAGCAACTCCCCTTCAAATGCCGCAAATGTCACATATATGGCCATTTTGCAAGAGGGTGCCCGAACAAAGGGGAAGCCGAGAAAGAAAGGAAGAGGGTTGGAACCAGGTCAAGAGGCCAAAGACATCTCACAAGAAATCTGGGGTTCATGGACCCCAGCCTGCCTCCATCCAGAATGTTCCCTCGCCAAAAAGCCAAGAAAACAGGTATGAGGTCTTAAGCTCTGCTGAAGAGACTCCTCAGGAAGAATATAGGCAAGATCAACCTTTAGAAAAAATGCCTTCAGTAGAAACAAGATCTGAAGAAAGCGTCACGGCAAGAAACAAGGATAAGCAAACAGAAGCCTCCGAGGAGGAACATGACTCGGAGGAGTCTGAGGAGGATGGAGAAATAGGAGATATGCAGATATCGTTCAGAAGATCTGCAAGGGGCCGCAAATCTGCTAGAGAAAAGAGAGATCGGGAAACTTACAAAGACAAGCTTCAGGGTAGTCAGCGCACTCTGGAGAAACTTCTTGGCAAAAATCCGAAGATGGTAAAAAACCAAGCGCAGGGTTCCAAGGGAGCCCATCATCATAAAAATAAATGATGAAGATTGTCTCCTGGAACTGTAGAGGAATGGGGAGCAAATTGAAAGAAGAAGCAACGAGAAGCCTTATAAGAAGAGAAGCTCCAGACATTCTTCTGATTCAGGAGACCAAAATGGAGGACAAGGAGTTTCTCCAAATCAGTAAATTTTTTTGGAAAGGCAGCAGCGGACATGCAGTTTCAGCACGGGGAGCATCTGGGGGACTGGGCTCCCTTTGGAACCCTCTCAAGTTCGGATTGGTCACCATGCTGCACAACACCCACTGGCTGTTTTTGAAGCTCCAGCCTTTGGACTCGAGGGTGGCAGTCAGTCTTTTCAATGTCTATGTTCCAACAAATATAGGGGAGAAAAGGGAGTGTTGGGACTCCATCAGACATCTGTCGGAGTCAGAAAATTTGGAAAAAATCATTGTTGCAGGTGATCTTAACCTCACCTTGCGCATGGAGGAAAAGCGAGGAGGCACAATCGTAAGGGACCCTGCAAGGGAATGGGTGGAAGACCTCATGCAGGATTGGGATCTGCTTGACATCCCTCCAGCAAATGGTAAGTATACCTGGTCTAACAAAAGAATAGGTCCTGGTCACATTGCTGCTAGACTTGATAGATGTTTGGTTCAGAGTTCCTTTCTTTTGTTGGGCTTAGATTTCAGATTGCATATCCTCCCATGCAGTGTTTCTGACCATAAGCCCATCTTGCTTGAGATGCTGGGCCACAAAGATCTTGGCCCCATCCCCTTCAGATTCAACCCTCTTTGGGTCAAAGAACCCGAGTTCCTGAACTTGGTTCATGACTGCAGGAAACTGCCAGTGAAAGGTTCCCCTTTCTTCATTTGGGAAGAAAAACTTAGAAGACTGAAAACGGTGCTTAAATCTTGGGCCAAAGCTCTTCCCTCTCCTGCAAAAGAGAGAAAGCAGGCTCAAGATAATCTTGCCCAACACCATGCCCATTGTGAAGATGCAGAAATCACTAAAGAAGTTTTAGATAAGGAAGCTGAGCTCCAGCAAATCTTCCACAAAGCTTATGGCTTAAAGCAGGAGATAGAAATTCGGCCTTCTTCCACAAGCAAGCTCAAGCCAGAAAGAGCTTCAATTCTATTGCAGAAATCAAAGATAGCAATTTGACACACAAAGATTTTGACAGCATAAAGAGAGCAGCTTTCAACCACTTTCAAAACCTGTATAGAGAAGAGGGAGTGACGGACCCAAACTCCAAATTCTTGGAGGCGATTCCCCCTAGGATCTCACCTTCAATGAATCAGCAACTTGAAGCAAAGATCTCTATTCAGGAAATAAAGGATGCCCTCTCAGACATGGAGCCTGACAAAGCCCCAGGCCCGAATGGTTTTACAGCAAGATTTCTTCAAACCTGCTGGCAGATTGTGGAGAAAGACCTCTACAAAATGATTTTGAAATCTCAAGACTTCCAGAAAATTGGGGGCAGCACCAATTCAGCTTTTCTTGCCCTCATACCCAAGGAAAAGGGTGCTAAAGAATTTAATCGGTTCCGCCCCATCTCTCTTTGTAATATTGGATACAAATTAATCACAAAGATTATTGCCAATAGACTTAAAGGTATTCTTCCAGCCATCATCCCGGAGAACCAAGGTGGATTTGTTCAGGGGAGACAGCTCACTGACAACTTCATCCTAGTGCAAGAGGCGATTCACTCGAGCCAGCTTCCCAAAGAGAAAGGTATGGTTATCAAACTAGATCTGGCTAATGCTTTCGATCGGGTCAGACTTAGCTTTCTTTGGGAAGTCTTGAAAAAATTTGGCTTTGGAATGGGCTTTCTAAAATGGATCCGTGCTTGTATTGCTGATCCTTGGATCGCCCCCCTGGTGAATGGGAGAGCAGCTGGTTTTTTTAAAGCTTCAAGAGGGCTTAGGCGGGGTTGCCCCCTCTCTCCGCTCCTCTTCGTCCTTCATGTTTCCGTCCTGAGTTTCTACCTGGATCAGAAACTGGTTGACCAAGAGATCTTGGGGCTCAATATAGCCAGAGGGGTCAAAAATGTTAATCACACCCTCTTTGCGGATGATACCCTCTTGTTAGGGGCTGCCTCTGCTAGATCTGCTCTTAGATTCAAGGAGGTCTTGGATGACTACAGTGAAGCTACTGGCAGCAGTTTAAACAATGGTAAGTGCAAAGCTTTTTGTTGGAACATCTCAGCTCCCACCCTTTCTTCCATCTCAAGAATTATGGGCTTTACTGCCACTCTCAACTGGTCCTCCTTTTCATATTTGGGCCTTCCCATCTTTCGCAAATTGGCATACAGCAGAGATTGGATTCCTCTGTTGGACAAGTTCAAGGCCAAAATTCAAGCTTGGGGATTCTCTTGGTTAAATCTAGCTGGAAAAACTGTTCTCATCAAATCTGTTCTTAGCAGTCTCCCCATTTTTCAATTCTCTGTAATTCTAGCCCCTTCAGGCATCATAAAAAAAATGGAAGCCTTCATTCGCAAGTTCTTATGGAAAGGGGGCAATCACAATGACAGGAAAATCCCATTAGTCAGTTGGGAGAAAATATGCAAGCCCCAGAGTGAAGGAGGCCTCAATTTCAAAGATCTTAGCCTCCAAAACATAGCTATGGGAGCCAATATCTTCTGGAGAATCATTGGCCCAAATCCAGGTTGGGCACAAAAAGCCCTATGGAGGAAATACTTCATGGGAAAGAGGAAGAGATGTCTAGATGCCCTCCTACCCTCCTCAGGTTCGCAGCTGATCAAGCTCTGTCATAAAGCAGCCCCTTTAATCAGAGACAGAGCGTATTGGATCCCTGGAAATGGAAAAGAAATTAAAATTTGGGATGACAGCATTATGATGCAACCTCCTCTATTGTCCCACTGCTCTCTGCACGCGCTGCGTTTGTGGTTGGACAACGCTGAATGCACCACTCTTTGGGACATTTCACAATGGGAAGGCAGACATTGGCAGCGATGGAGGCTCCCTCCCGTCCCTCCTGCGTTGTCCCAAGCTCACGATCTTTTCCTTTCTTTATTAAATGGTATGGCGCCTCTGCGCATGGGTAAGAAGGATGCCCGAGGATGGGGAGCCGCCCCAGGGCTGTACACGGTTGCACAGGGATACAAATGCCTTCATGATCGCCCTAACGTCCCTCCTAATCCTGCAGTCTGGAACAGGATCTGGAATCGCAAAACCATGCCTAAGGTCCACTCTTTATGTTGGTTGTTATGCCACAGAGGGATTTTAACTGCAGATAGATTGAAGAAGAAAGGATTTCATGGTCCTTCTCGATGCTACTTATGCTGTGATTGTGAGGAGAATGCTCAGCATATTATTTTGGACTGCAACTTTTCAAGAGATATATGGCACGACCTTCTGAGCTTCTGGAATTCTGAATTCACCTTACCCACGTCCATATCTGATCTTTTTGCAAACTGGCGGAATTCCTACCCAGGATCGCTTCCAAAAAATGAGAGTTTCACAACTGCATGGCTCTCTTTGCCGAAATTTGCTTGCTGGCAGATCTGGCTTGAGCGCAACAGAAGAGTTTTCAGAGATGAAAGTCTAAACGCTTAGTTCATCATCACCAAAATAAAATGCCTTTGGAAAGAAAGTCTGGGGGATCATTTTCCGGATCTAAATCTGAGTCAGCAAGACTTAGAATGGGGTGCCTCGATGGACCTCCATTTCTCTAGTGAAATAAGGCATTACAAGGCCACAAAAGAGTTGCAATTCAGAGGGAAGGAGAATGATCTTTCGGATCTGCTCCTCAGGCATTCCAGATTCTCTTTATTCTTCGATGGAGCAGCGAAAGGCAATCCTGGTTTGGCTGGGGCAGGAGGAATTATTAAAAATAAAGAGGGTATTACTGTGGCAAAGTTCGCTTAGGGTTTAGGGCATTCTACCAGCATGCAAGCTGAAGCCTTGGCTCTTCTGCAAGGTCTCAAGCAAGCAAAGGCTTTCGGTCTTTCAGATATCAGTATCATAGGAGACTCTCAATCCATTATCAAAGTTCTAGTGGAGGATTCCTCTCCTACAGACATTAGACTGGCAAGAGTAATTTCAAGAACTAGAAATTTGGTGAAATCCTTCCGGATTGCTTCCTTCCTTCATGTTTTGAGGGAAAATAATAAAGCTGATGACTTGGAAGCCAACAGGGCAGTTTCACTTCCAGCTGGCTGTCTCTTGGCAGATGGAATTGAGAATTGGGACCCCATTCCATAAAGTTTGTCATGTTTTTCTGCATTTTGCTGAAACGGTTTGTTTGTCTCTTTAAGATAGGGAAAATAACGGAGATAGACTCGATAGTCTCGAGTAAATCTTGCGGTTTTCCAAGTTTAGGGGCCTGTGATCAGTTAGTGAAAGAAAGGTTAAGGGCTATGCCCGATCAAATGTATCCAGTGAAAGGCATTTTGGCCAAATTCTAATATAAACCATAACCGTTCTTGTTAAAAAAAAAAAAAAAACATTGATCAAGAAAGAAAAATATACGAAAATACAACTCACACAAAGCTTTTACACGAAGGCTTGTAAAATGAGTTCTTTATTATGGCATAATATGATCTCACAAATCAACAACAACAACAACATCTAGAGGAAAGGCTAGCCTTTATAGTTCTTCTTAAAGAACTAGATAACAGCTAGTTTGATGGTCCTCTAGGAAAATAATTTACCTATCTCCCACTTGTCGGAGGCTAAGTAATAATTTTTATATAAATATTTTATTACAATAATTTTTCCCGCTTTGAGAAGTCGACTTGGTTCACAAATCCCTTGAGAATACAATGTTTCCCTTGTAATTGACCCATAAATCGAAGAAATGAGGAGAAATGTACCAAAAATGTCAATGACCCCTTGGACCTCCAACATTCCACTTTGACCCATCAACAACTAGGTTTTTTTACTTCAAATGACTAGTTTCCTTGACCCCAATGATTAATACAACTTTAATTGGCACCTTTTTGCTTGGTTCTCCAATGCCTCAATGAATTTTGCATGGTTTTCACTTGGGTTTGTTGAGATTTTCCTTGATTTCACGTTTAGTTAACCTCATTAGCGAAAGTAGTGCCTTGTGTTGCCACATCATCATCTTCTTTGTCAGGTCATTGTGCCCAATTGTAATATCCCCAATCGGAAATAGAAAGCAATATACAGCAATACAAGCATGCAACTATATAGGAAAAATGCCGGAAATAGAATATAGAGCAAGTACACATAAAAATACCAGAAATGCTAAGCCATTTTATTAGTCTGAGAATATATATGGGTACAATAGATAATCAGAATAAGTGCACCTATCCTTGCACAAGGCAAGTGGAGAACCCTCTCAGAACAGGAAATGGCTAATATAGAGACTGCATCCCAGCTGCTGGAAGAATCTGTCGTAAGATGTCGCTGCTGCAATGAACTGGAACTAGGGGTTGATCCCCTCACCGCAACGAGCTGAAAATCGGTAGATCGCCTGTACTCTCTGCTTCAGACAAAACCCAGAAACCATGAAGAAAATGGACCACCTCCGAAAAACACCCCAGAAGCCCTCCTCAAGGAAAACGTTGTCCCTCCAGGCCCAGCGCAGATGCCAAAATCTTGGGAATGTCCTGTCCCCTCACGCGTATCTGGTGGTACCCGGATCTCAAGTCAATCTTTGAGAAGAACCGTGCTCCTCTCAACTCGTCCATCAGCTCATCGATCCTGGGGATGGGGTACCTGTTCTTCAAGGTCTTCTTATTCAGAGCCCTGTAGTCAATGCACATCCGCAATGTGCCGTCCTTCTTCTTCACCAACACCACGGAAGAAGCAAAAGGACTCGTGCTCGGCCGAATGTGACCAAGGGCCAGCAACTCCTAAATAGCACGCTCTATCTCATCCCGATAGGCCTTGGGATGCCTATACGGTGTGGTGATCACTGCCTGTATACCCTGCTCAAGCTCAATAGTATGCTCAAACCCCCAATCCGGTGGCTGCCCTGGTGGAATATCCTCAAACACTACGGCGTACCTGTCGAGGATAGTCTGTAACTCAGGATGCACTGCCTGACCTGTATCTACTGCCTCTGAAGCTCGCAACTCTACGACCCACTCTATGTCTCCCTTGCGGAAGGTTGCCTCCATCCTATGTGCTGACATTGTCTGAGGTGGGTATGTGTGCTGTCCCCGTATCTTCTCATGCCTCCCTGTCTTGGGATCATCCCACTCCATCTCTAGGGCCTTCCAATCTATCGTGACCTTCCCCAGAGTAATGAGCCACTGAACACCCAATATCATGTTGGTGTCCGGGATATCCACCACAAAGAAATGATCTGTCAATGTACTTTTCCACATGTTTACTAGTGTGGTATTCCCATGATTTATTATAAATATGTGTATTATCAAAGAAAACCAACACAATTTTTATAAGATGGGATCAAACAAAATTGTTCTTAAGTCGAGCCCGCCGGACTTCAAACGACGATAAACCATAATTCAAACCAAATTCGCGTTCCAAAATAGCCTGCTGACGTCGGCCAATTTTGTGACGCGAATTTCTTATCAAATTCACCCTAATATTTTTAGATTAAGAAGTTGGGAATTTGGCCAATCTTATGTAAGTCATCAATGTTTCAGTCCACCTTACTACAGTGGTATTAGAACATGCTCTAAAAAAGTGATTTTAAGGTGTCGAAGGTGCGATTTTGTCATTTAAGTGTCTTGGTAAATTTGATATAGTATTAGGTCTGAGTGTAATGCTTTAGGTCTGCTCAAGTTTATCGATATGGATTCCTATCACCCCATTAGGCTGGTGTTTTCCATCTCATTGGGAGGGTTTTCATCAACTCATATTCAAGGTTCCATGGGGTCATTTACATCTTGCTGTGCTTAGTTGTGCCTTGGTAGGTTCAAGTCAGCTCACCTAGGGTTTTGAAGGTAATTTCTCTTGGATGGTCAAATCATCATCAGGCTGCTCGTCTCGTGTTCATACACCTTCCCCTATCCTTAATGTACCTTGTAAACACTTCCCATCACTTTGAGATCCCCCCAAATTCCTCATTTTTGCACAAACCTAGTTTCTTGCTACAACTTGGCAATTTTCTAGGCTAGGCCTGTGTTTTTCCCTTTTTGACCCCTTCCCCTCACTCAATCTCTGAAATTACACTTTCCTATGCTTCCTAACATCCCTCCCTACTTCCCAAAATTTTCTCAAGAATTTAGAAGCCCCTTATCCCCTTCATTTCGCTTCATTTCGACAAATCCCTTGTTGCACACATCCGGATAGGTTTCTCTCAAATGATGTTTCTGGGCAATAAAAGATGAATTTGGAAAAACAGAGAGATTTTGTTGTACACCACAGGCCAAGGAAGAAAAACCTCCTTCACGTTTTACACAGGTGTCAAGGTTTTATATAAATTTCAAAAATACCGTTGCCTCAGGAGAATTGATGCACCTCTGAAGTGACCTTGGGAAAATCAGGATTTCTCTTAGCTTGGTTGGCCAAATGACTTGCTTGATGAGTCAAATGATAAATAGACACAAATATATTTCCAATGAGCTATCATGAGCTCAATTTGGAGTTGAGGAAGACCTTCAAAAGTTGACTGCAACAACACTCTACCTTGAGGCAGCCTCATTCTGCTCATTTTGACCAGTCTTGGGAGATTTGCTTTTTGACAGGGGAAATGAACTCAAAATTGAAAAATTATACTTGGGTTGGAAATCCTACTCAAGGATCTTTCCAACGAGCTATCACAAGCCCAGTTTGGACATCGGGAAGGCTTCCAAAATCCTCCTGAAAAATGGCGCGGCGCATAGAAAAGTGGGCGCGGCGCATTGGGTTTGTGCGCGGCGCATTGGGCTGGTGCGCAGCACATTGGGCCAGAACAAAAGATTTTTGCCATTCCTTTCTCCCATAAAATTTTTCTCAGTCTCTCCTTGTTCAAGTGATTCAAAGCCACTTCCTCATTTCTCTTAACAAGTGTTTGGTGTTGGTATGAAATTTTAAATGCGAAAAACTCAAAATCCTACTCTCATGTTTTAAGAATGCTCCTAGGGTTTTAAATTTGGTTTGGTGTCAATAATTGCTACTTACCCCATCTATTAACACTGCTCATTTTCTCATTACCACAGTTTATTTCCCTATTCCCTTACATCCTAAACCATCTATATCCCTTGTTCCCATTTTCCCTATCCCTAAACCCTATTATTTCATACCATTTTCCCTCTCCCATATCATTTGTAGCAAATTCCCATTACTCCTATCGCTAAATCATTTCACTCCCTTTTATTATCCCTTTCTCTATCATTTACAAAAAATCTCCAAATCCCATATCCCAAACATGTCAAGTGATTGTCCCATATTTTAAATCCACTTGACAGAAACTCCACTTTTCCCCACTGTTCCATATTCCTCACAGTCCCTCATTTCCCTTTGGCACATTTGACACTTGGAGATGAAGAAGCCGAGTCCTAATTTCTCATTTTCAACAAATCAAAAATACACTTTTCATACACATTTCAACACCATGACGGAAATTGACACATCCTATGAACAAGACAGTGATTCCGCCACTGAACTGCATGCACCAGGGGGACACTGAAACGGTGAAAAAGGCCTGATCCACTCCAAATCTTGGCCGAAGCTTTTTCGGATAAGCATGGAACATGATGGGGGACCTCCACTCCAAATTTTAGCAAATTTGGAGTAAATTTTGTGATTTTTTAAATTTTGGTTGAAAACAGGTTTTTCTGCCCGACGCGTCAGGCCACTCGACGCGCGCTTACGTTTGAGAGATCTTCTGGAGGAAAAATTTACATTTTTGGATTTTTTATGGTAAATTTTGCATGCTCAGGAATGGCTAAGATATTTCATCAAGTTCTGGGTGGTCTTAAAGGTCAAAAACACTCCAAAAATGGCCTTTCTGCCACTTTTTGCACCAGCAGGAACTAGTCTTGGGAGATTGCAGTTTTGGAGGGGCAAATGAACTCCAAATTGAAAAATTCCACTTGGGTTGGATAGTAGAAAGACAGGTATTTTCAACAAGCTATTAGGAGATCAATTTGGACTTCAGGAAGGGCCCCAAAAATAGGCTCAAAGTGGCGCAGCGCATTGAGTTTTCTGGCGCAACGCATAGAGGATTTTGGTCCAATTTTTACTTTTCAGCTCAAAAATTCGGCCAGTTTGACTAGTTTCACTTTGTGATGTAATTATTGATCTATCTTGATGTAATTTTATGGCTATGATTTAAATTTGGCTCATTTTTACTTGTTCTAGAGGATTCATTCACTAAAGTGTGAAAATTAAGTGAATGGATCAGTTTCCTAGCATACAGAGGCAAGTTGTTTGGCTGCCTAGATTTCAGTTCCATGTTTAGAATTGGTTGAAACAAATCCTAGAAGGATGAGATCGATCCCTAGAGGCATGGGAAGGGGTTATGCTTGTCTATATCATGTATTTCTTCAATCATTTTCAGAGGTTGGACTTTTGGGAATAGTTTGGCACCTCATTGTATATTCATTTCAGATTTTGGGCAAAGGAAAGACCAGAGTTTTGCAGCACTTGTTGGGATCCTTGTGGCTCTAAGTTTTGATGATGTTTTTCTCCATGTATATGTAATTTTAATTGATGTTTATGTATGCCATTTCCCTTCTCTTTTCTTCTGAATTAAACAAATGAGTAACTAAGGTAGAATTCATTAGTTTGCTGGTGCTCTGCCTTAAACTTTTGTTTAGCTTTACATGTTTTCGTCAGTTTGAAGAGGATCCTTGCACCCTCTTGCCCTCTTCAGTTTCTCAGCAGTCTTTTCCATCCATTCATTGAGTCTAAGACATCAAAGCCATTGCCTTCCTTGCCCTAACTTGAACTCTGCAAGAATTTGGCCTCATCCCCAAGCCCAAAATTGCCTTTCCCTTTTTCCAACAAAAACCCCTAAAAAATCATTCCAAACTCCTTGATTCATATACCTAGCCTAAAATTAGCACTCATTTCAGTCATCTCAAACCCTATTGATACATTTTTCCTGAGATTGACCCGGAGAGAGCCCTCTCCTATTCTGGTAGGGCTAGCTACCAGACTAAGCGTGGTATGATGTTACCCTGAATCTCGCCTTCCTTCAGCCTAAGGTGGATTTGGGCAATAACATAGTGGCGACCATATTGGGAAAAAAATGGTTTGCTTGATGGTGTTATTTGTTTCATAAGCTACAGAAGGAGCCTGAAGTTATGCCATGCAGCCTTCGAAACTCTCTTTCTTTGCATTAGCGGAAGTAGATAAACATTGCTTCAGTCAATCTCCGGTCTAGCCTGTGAACGTGACACTTGGCTTGTAAATTTCCCCAGTACATGTATCAAGTTCAGATCTGATGGTTGATGGTGGACAACGATCAGAAATAAGAAGGCTGAAATCATTCACCTAGTGACTCCAACTCAATGTAGAGACTCCACTAGAGGACTAACTCTTTCTTTGCGAAAATGGAAGGATCTTACACAAAGTTCAGGTATCCAAAATGGAATGGTATTCAGGATCTAGTCTGCTTTCTTGTAAATTAATTCTTCGTTGTTCTTGAAGTTGTCCTGAAAGTTTTTCAGAATTTGTTGTATGAGAAAGGTGATCAAAATCTTCACTTGACTTATTCAAGGAGTGTAAATACTGAGTTTCCCTTTGATCTTGGCCTCCTTACTCTTCCCACATCTTATGATGATTCTCTTCAGAGTGATGAGCCTGAAGAAAACAAGACTGATCCCATAGCTCTTGTATATACTCCTACACCTTATATAGTCCCAGATAGGTATAAACCTCTTGTTTTACCTTCTGTTCTTCATGCTTTCCCTAAAAATTATGACCTATATCTACCAAGATTTGATGGTGAACGCGACAATGTCAACACTGAGCAACATGTGAAGAATGTAGAGACTTTTCTAGACCCTTTTGAAGTTGATGACGAAGATGTTAGTATTAGGCTTTTTTCTCTTTCTTTGCAAGCCAAATTCAAGAGTTGGTTTAAAGCCCTGCCTGATGTGAGCATCTCAGATTTCCAGCAGTTCATCGAAGTTTTCCTTGACAGGTGAGTGATCGGATAGAACCTTTTCTTGATTATAGAAGAGTATAACCAGCTAAAACGACTGCCAGGGGAGACAGTACAACAATTTTCTCCCATATTTAACCAAGTATATTTTTCGATGCCAACTGATATAAGACCTTCTCCTAGATCTGCTCTCTTGCATTACCCAGGTGCTTTTGATCCAAAAATGGAGTTTCAGTTGAGAGAAAGGAATCTTGCAAAACTTCACGAGATGCAGAATAGTGCAGTAAATGTAGAGGCTCATTTGTTGATCCGAAGGGCAAGGTTGAAGGAAAAAGAGATGAAAAACATGGATCTGGAGAAATCGATATCTCTAGAGGTAAATCTTGACATGTTGGTAAGTGCTGTAGAAGAGATGATGCAAAAGAACACCACAAGGAATGTGTATAGTGTTCAAACCCATGACTTGCTGATTGAAGAAGAATAAGTGGCTGACCCAAAACATTTGGTTTCTTATCCCAGTTGTCATAGTGATTGTTTTATAGATCATCTTGGAGAAGAGAGAGATGTTGATTTGATGTGTATGCTTGATGATGTGTTTTATACTAATGATTTTCCTCAGTTTGATCAGTATGATGATGATTATGTTCTCCAAACAGAAGCTAATCTTGCAGACAAATCAACAGCTAGTTTGTGGAAGGAGGAAGTTCACTTTCAGCAGCTCGAGTACAGTGATCAACCGATGCATATCAGCTATGACAATGATGAGGAAAGTGCAGCAAATTTTGAAGTAAGTGAAGGATCTTTGCCTTTTTTTTTGACTCGTTTCAGTTCATCAGAGAAAACTTTCATGCAAACAGAAATCAACTACCAACAAGTCTTGATTTGGACCATCTTGAGGGCAATAAAAACCTTGCTCAAGATTTCTCGTATTCAGATTTGCAATCCCCGAGTGCCGTTGATTGTCAAGTTCCAGATGGAAACATGGAAACTAGCACATATGATCAAATGCTACAAGGTGACTTCGTTTCATTTTGTTTTGAATCATTCCAGTTTTTGAAGGGTAAATTGCATGGTAAATCTTCAAATGAGTAGCTTGTAGGAAATCAACAAGCTCTCAGTTTTGATGTTGAGGATGAGACAGATAGCAAAATTCTTGAGCAAGTTTTTAATGAGAAATATGAAATAATTTTGGATAAAAAACCCTCCCTAGCACCAGATTTACAGCCATCGAACGAAATTGAAGGTCAGATTGCAGATGAAGGCGTGGAAGCTGAAATACATGATTTAATGATGTAAGAGGATTCTGTACCCTTTTGTTTCAAAGAATTTCAGTTTATAAAGCAGAATCTCCGTAATATCTCTAAAGAAAAAGATGAACAGCCAGTAGGATGTCATACAGTTTCAATGGATACATCGCAGCAGTCTTCTCAAGTTTTTGATGAACCTATTGCTTGTGTGTTGGATGATGTTTGTTGTAAAAGTTCTTCTCCATTTGCTAACCATGTGACAGAAAATAATGTTGATCATAATCTTATTCAAAAGTCTCCTTCATTGTCTTGTTTAACAGATTGTTCATTGCAAAGCTCATTTCAAGGTTTGCAGTCATATGAGGAGATTTATAAAGGAGACTTTTGTTCTGTTTGGAATCAGCAAGAGAGTTTGATTGTTCACGAAATTTGGGATCCTTTTGACATCTTGCTGCAATCACCAAAGAAAGGCAACGCAGCTATGAGAAAAATCTTAATATCCAGCTATGAAGATCACTTGGACCAGAGTAGTAATGTGTTAATGGAAATCAGTAGCTATGTTTATGAAGATCCTTTCATAGTTTTCTTGAAGTCATCCAGTTAATTCATGCTTTGCAGGTTTATCAGCAGTCAACTTGATTCCGAGTTTCCATGGGAGTTTCCTTTCAGTAGTTCTCTCTTGTTGTTCATAAATGATCACTTGCGGAGAATCCAAACAGCAGCTGCAATACGTACTTGGCTGCATTGGTTGTTGCATTTCACTTGATCAGGTGATGAATGGAACAATTAGAGTAGGTTGTATTGAATAAGCTCTAATTTGAGCATATTTTCTATTTTGTTGGTTGTGTTTAAGTAACGAGTCAGTTTTTAGTTGAGTGAGAGTCATTTTGTGTCATCAAGTCATCAGTTTTTAGTCATGCATTTCAGCTTGAGTTTTTTATTCCATTGCCCAATGGATGAAGGCATTGTTTTCTTTCTAAAGATCTGTAGTTTTTGGCACCTCCAAGGAGCTACCATCCCCATTGGAGCCAATGTTAGTGTCAACCTTTGCAACCCTCCTCCAGTGATCAAACATGCTCTTACAAAGTGATTTTAAGGTGTCAAGGTCAAATTTTATCATTTTAGTGAGTCTTCAAGCAAAATTTGGTCACTAGGTATTAGGTCTAGGGTGTGCTTTCACTCCTTTCAGAGTTGTCCAAATGTCGGTCCATGTCACCATTCATCTGAGTGTACCATCATTTAGAGGGTTTTCATCATCATGTCAAGTTCCATTGGGTCATTTTACACCTTGTTCATGCTTCAGTTGTGCCTTGGCAAGGTTCATTTCCCTCTCCTAGGGTTTTGAAGGTAATTTCTCTTGGATGGTCAAATCATCATCAAAAATTGTATCCTGATGTTCATACACCTTCCCCTATCCTTAATGTACCTTATTAAACACTTCCCATCACTGAGATCCCCCAAATTCCCCATTTTTGCACAAACCCTAGTTTCTTGCTACAACTTGGCAATTTTCTAGGCTAGGCCTGTGTTTTTCCCTTTTGGACCCCTTCCCCTCACTCAATCTCTGAAATTCCACTTTTCCCTGCTTCCTAACATTGCTCCCTACTTCCCAAAATTTTCTCACGAATTTAGAAGCCCATTATCCCCTTCATTTCGCTTCATTTCGACAAATCCCTCGTTGCACACATCAGGATAGGTTTCGCTCAAATGATGTTTCTGAGCAATAAAAGATGAATTTGGAAAAAATGAGAGAGGTTTGTTTCCACCACAGACCAAGGAACAAAAAAATCCTTCAAGTTTTACACAGGTGTCATGGTTTTAGAGAAATTTCAAAAATACGGTTGCCTCAGGAGAATTGATGCACCTCTGAAGTGACCTTGGGAAAATCAGGATTTCTTTCATCTTGGTTGGCCAAATGACTTGCTTGATGAGTCAAATGATAAATAGACACAAATATATTTCCAATACACTATCCTGAGCTCAATTTTGGGTTGCGGAAGACCTTCCAAAGTTGACTGCAACACCACTCTGCCTTGAGGCAGCCTAATTCTGCTCATTTTGACGAGTCTTGGGAGATTTAATTTTTTACAGGGTAAATGAACTCCAAATTGAAAAATTATACTTGGGTTGGAAATTAGACTCAAATATATTTATAACGAGCTATCACACGCCCAATTTGGACATCGGAAAGACCTCCAAATGCGTCCTGAAAAATGGTGCGGCGCATAGAAAAGTGGGTGCGACGCATTGGGTTTGTGCGCGGCACATTGGGCTAGTGCGTGGTGCATTGGGCCAGAACACAAGATTTTTGCCATTGATTTCACCCATAAAATTTTTCTCAGTCTCTCCTTGTTCAAGTGATTCAAAGCCACTTCCTCATTTCTCTTAATAAGTGTTTGGTGTTGGTATGAAATTTTAAATGCGAAAAACTCAAAATCCTGTTCTCATGTTTTAAGAAATATATCTAGGAGTTTAGTTTGGTTTGATATAGATCATTTGCTAGGCCCCATACATTCTGTTGCTCATTTTATCATTACCACAGTTTATTTCCCTATTCCCTTACATCCTAAACCATCTATATCCCTTCTTCCCATTTTCCCTATCCCTAAACCCTATTATTTCCTACCATTTTCCCTCTCCCATATCATTTGTAGCAAATTCCAATTTATCCTATCCCTAAATCCTTTCACTCCCTTTTCTTATCCCTTTCCCTATCATTTACAAAAAATCTCCAAATCCCATATCCCAAACATTTCAACTGATTGTCCCATATTTTAAATCCACTTGACAGAAACTCCACTTTTCCCCACTGTTCCATATTCCTCACAGTCCCTCATTTCCTTTTGGCACATTTGGCACTTGGAGACGAAGACACCGAGTCCTAATTTATCATTTTCAACAAATCAAACATACACTTTTCATACACATTGCAACACCATGACAGACACCGACACATCCTATGAACAAGACAGTGATTCCGCCACTGAACTGCATGCACCAGGAGGACATTGAAACAGTGAAAAAGGCCTGATCCACTCCAAATCTTGGCAGAAGATTCTTTGTATGAGCATGGCACATGATGGGGGACCTTCACTCCAAGTTTTAGCAAATTTGGAGAAAATTTTGTCATTTTTTGAAATTTTGGTTGCAAAATAGGTTTTTCTTCCCGACGCGTCGCGCCACTCGACACGCGCTTACATTTGAGAGATCTTCTGGAGGAAAACTTTACATTTTTGGATTTTTTATGGTAAATTATGCATGCTCAAGAATGGCTGAGAGATTTCATCAAGTTCTGGGTGGTTTTAAAGGCCAAAAACACTCCAAAAATGGCCTTTCTGCCACTTTTTGCACCAACAGGAACCAGTCTTGGGAGATTGTAGTTTTGGAGGGGCAAATGAACTCCAAATTGAAAAATTCCACTTGGGTTGGATAGCATACAGATAGGGATTTCCAACAAGCTATCATGAGCTCAATTTTTACTTCATGAAGTGCCCCAAAAACAGGCTCAAAGTGGCGCGGCGCATAGAGGATTTTGGTCCAATTTTTACTTTTCAGCTCAGAAATTCGACCAGTTTGACTAGTTTCACTTTGTGATGTAATTATTGATCTATCTTGATGTAATTTTATGGATATGATGTAATTTTGGCTCACATTTACTTTTTCTAGAGGATTCATTCACTAAAAAGTGAAAATGAAGTGAATGGATCAGTTTCCTAGCATATAGAGGCAAGTTGTTTGATTGCCTGAATTTGTGCACAAAGTTTAGGGTGTTGAAACAACTCCCTGAGAAGATGAGCTCGACCCCTGAGGCATGGTAAGGTGTTGGGCTTGTCTTATCATGTAGTTGTAATCATTTTGAGTTGGACTCTTGGGAATAGTTTGGCACCTCATTGTATATTCATTTCAAATTTTTGGCAAAGGAAAGACCAGAGTTTTGCAGCACTTGTTGGGATCCTTGTGGCTCTGAGTTTTGATGATGTTATTCTCCATGTATCTGTAAGTTTCATTGATTTTTATGTATGCCATTTCCCTTCTCTTTGCTTTTGAATTAAACAAATGAGTAACTAAGGTAGAATTCATTAGTTTGCTGGTGCTCTGCCTTAAACTTTTGTTTAGTTTTACATGTTTTCGTCAGTTTGAAGAGGATCCTTGTACCCTCTTTCCCTCTTCAGCTCCTCAATAGTCTTTTCCTTCCATTGATTGAATCTAAGACATCAAATCTATCGCTTTCCCCGCCCAACTTGAACTCTCGTAAGAAATTGGCCTCATCCCCAAGCCCAAGATTGCCTTTCCCTTTTTCCAACAAAAAACCCCTAAAAATCATTCCAAACTCCTTGATTAATATACCTAGCCTAAAATTAGCACTCATTTCAGTCATCTCAAACCCTATTGATACATTTTTCCTGAGATTGGCCCGGAGAGAGCCCTCTCCTGTTCTGGTAGGGCTAGCTACCAGACTGAGCGTGGTTTGGTGTTACCCTGAATCCCGCCTTCTTTCAGCCTAAGGTGGATTTGGGCAATAACAGTCTCCAAGGATGGCATCGCGGTGGATCCAGGGAATATAATAGTTATCATGGAGTGGGAAACTCCTTGAAATGTGGATGAGGTAAGATCATTTATGGGGTTAGCAGAATATTATAGGAGGCTCATCAAGAAATTCTCCCGTATTGCATACCTTATTACGTCACTCCATAGGAAAGGTAAACAATTTGAATGAATAAAGGAATGTGAAACCATTTTTTAACAGTTGAAGCAATTTTTGACAAATGCTCTAGTGTTAAATATTGTAGATCCAGAAAAAGAGTTTGTAGTTTGTACAGATGCTTGCAAGAGAGGGCTTGGTGGAGTCCTTATGTAGGAGGGACAAGTAGTATGTTATAAGTCACAGAAACTAAATGAGCATGAGCAGAACTATCCAACACATGATCTTGAGTTGGCAGCGACCATTCAAGCATTGAAGATGTGGAGGCATTATCTTCATGGTAGGAGGTTTGTACTGATGAGTGATCACAGTGAGTTGAGATATTTGTTTGACTAGATAAATTTGAATGCCAGGAAAGCTAGGTGGTTGGCCACAATTAGTGAGTTTTACTTTGAGATTAGGTACATCAAGGGTAAAGATAATTGGGTTTTAGATGCTCTTATTAGGCTAATACAGGTGAATCATATAACAACTATGATTTCTTATGGGACAGACTTACAAGATCAGATCTTACAGGCAAGTCAGCAAGATAATAGGTACATGGAGCTCAAGCATAGGTTAGAGAAAAGTATAGGTAGTGGTACAGGTATAGGTGCACAGGATGTGGGCTATCATCTATTAGTAGATGGCTTAATCATATTTAGGGACAGGATATATGTGCCAGACAGTAGTGTGTTGAGGAAGATTATCTTGAGGGATTTTCATGAAAAATCATATCTTGGTCACCCTTGATACCAAAATAAATTGACAGTTGTGAAGAATTTTTATTAATGGTTGAATATGAAGAAGGATGTGGTAGACACTACAAGGAAAATACCCTCTCGCGGAGGTTATAAAGGAGGTTTTTAGTGTTATAAAATTGGCCAAAATTGTCAAAAAAACATTGGCTAAAACATATGTTTTTGGTAACGGAGGTTTTGACAGAGCTTCTAATGGAACTTCAACACAACTAAAAAAAATTGGGTGCCCGGAGGTTTTTACAGATGTTTTTCTCATCGATGCGTGCATCACGTCTGAACACACTGATGTGTTTTACCATGTACGCACCGGCACTGTAAATATACTAAGCACCGAGATGGAAAAAAAAATCAGAAGCCTTGGGGCGTTTAGCAACGTCCTGGTTCATGTTACCCACAAAGATGCACTGGGCTGATGGAAGGTGCATGCACCAACGTTGTTAAGGTGTAAAAATTCACCGGTTCATTTAGGTGTTAAAATGCATCGGGTTGTTAAGTTTTAAAAATGCACCGTCATGTTAAAGGAAAACCATACTGGTGCATGCAACGCCTATCCAAACGCCTGGGTGGTAGTTGTCGATAAAGTGCATCGGGCGTTCTAATTGGTATTGGTATTTGTGCGGTGCCAATAGGTCGTAGAAATGCACCGACGCACAGTATCATACAAACGCACTGGTGCATAGTAACTAACACACATCGGCGTTCATTTTCTATTTTTTAGAAACATCAACCTATGACAGTGCAATTATTGTGATTTTTTTAAATTCATTATTCATAAAAAGTTGACACATATATGTTACACAACATTTTGTCACCGTCCCTGCAATCTCTCATCATGTACACTGGAGGACTATTCCCATGACCTGTGAACAGTAAAATGTCCTGAAACCACCTTCATGGAATCCTCTTGCATAAGGAAAAACATTCTCCTGAAGAACATTCCCTCTGAAAAACCCTAAAAACAGATGTTTTAGCCTTGTCGTGACTAGCCAGTTCATCCCTCGCGCCAATGGGGGAAATCCACACTAGAGGTCGCGCCAAGCTTATTAAGGGATGTTTTTTAAAAATAAATGTCAAAAGTTTGATTCTAACAAACTCTAGAATGAATCATCAAAAGGAGTTGAGTGGTTTGGCTCCGGATCTCCATGTATAGGAAGTGGTTTTCCACCTATCATGGAACCTTCCTAAGAGATAGGGCCTATCCCATGATTATAGGGATCCCAACTTCCCTTCCTCCATCTATAAAAACCTACCCTCTCCATTAACAAGCTAGCTAAATGCTTGGAAGTTGAACTTGTAGGAAGGAAACTATAGTTGGGCAACTATTGAGAGCTAAGCCGAAGAGAATCCCATAAGAGAGAGAGCTTTGTCCAAATTCCCGACAGGCTTTGTTAAGACACACTCCGCTACAAGCCCCGCCAAAGGAAGATCATAGCATTAGAGCATTTGGTTGTAATTTCCATTTTTCCCATTTATAATATAAGAAACTCTGATTTGGTTCCATTCATGTGTTCATTTCCTTATGTAATGCAATGAATTATATCCTCTCTGACTGATATATAGTTACATGCTTTAGATGTTACGTTGTATGTCGTTGTTTCCCTGCATGTGTACAGGTGTTCGGACGTATTGAATGGAAGGATTGTGATTTGTCAAGCGAGGGACAGGAAACATCATCTTTTCTCCAACGACAACTGCGTGGGATTTGAGGTAGGCTACTCATCGCGATCTTTGTCTTTTTGTAACTAGGAAACAATCATTATGTGACTTGATTGTTGCTAGACCCGATCTAGGCTAGTGGGATCACCTATGTCTATAGAGGGGATTTACCTCCTCAATGATTTAGCAACTCCACCGGGGAGTCAGTTGGATTTATTCTTTCCTCTTTTAGTTGTTTTTGGATTTTGATTGATTTATTTTCTCTTTTGGTTCACCTCCCTTGGTATCAAACCCTGTTCAGCCCCCAGAAGACCAGATCCAGTCTTTGTTTGTCCTTTATCATCTTTTCCCCATAGAAAACTTGATTGGCGCGGTTTAGCTCTTGACAGTCACGCAAACTGGCGCTTGTTTCTAGTTAGGCCCCCATGCCAATTCTTTTTTGGCGCAAATTACATCCAAACAGGCGCACCAACTCTGTTTGTTGTTAGGGTTTTCTTTCTTTCGGGCTCTCTGAGCTTGAGATTTGGTCTTGGTGTCATTTTTTTGATTGATTGAGTGCCTTGAAGTCGTTGTTGACTGTGTTTGGCCCTTGTCCTCTAGTTTTTTTCCCTTTACTATCAGTTTTGCATTCTAGCCCTAAGGCTTCTAGGTGCTTCAGTGTGCTGAGCCTCCCATGGGAGTTTTGGGTCCTTGCTTTCACGGTCAACTTTGTTTTCACTTCTTTGAATTCATTTTTCTGGATTCCATTTTATCATTGCGTTAGTTGAGTGATTGTTCTCTCTTTCATTCAAGTTTCTCTTTGTATCACTCCAAGCCTAGATTACACAATTTGTGTGAGTCTTTTTCAAGATTCTTCTTCACTTTGAGGGATTTCGTCATCAGTTTGAGTCTTGATTGCGTGCCTTTGTATTGAGTGAACTTGTTTGTTTCAGCTCTCTCACTGTCATTTCTCGAATTGGTTTTTTCATTAGTTTTTTCATTCATTTAGTGCATTTGCTCTAAAATATTGAAAAATACAAAAACAAATTTCTTTGCTTTTTGATTAGCCTAGTGAAAATTGAAAGCTCTTTCGCATTACTAGTGTTATATAACTCTAAGAGAGAAGTTTTATAGTTTCATTAGCTTGCATTGGAAACAGTAGTGGATGTTTTTTGTGCCTTTCGTTTTGTTGTCATTTGAAAAGCTCTCAACTCTCCCATAGATAGCTCTTCATTGAACAAAATGACGTTTTGTGGCATGTAGTTTGCATTTAGAGGTTTTATGAGATCCAACATTCGATAGGGCCTGGAAATTGAAACGTAAATTAAAGATCAACTTTAAAATTTACTGAATTAACCTAAGGAAACATTGAAACATTAACGGAACATATAGTAGTCTAAGGTAGAGACGTGTTCTAGCGTCTTTAAAACTAGCAGATGTTGCTCTCCATATGGCTACAGACAGTGCTAGTACGGACTTGTACTCCACGTACCATCGAGTATATAAAGGGAGACCCCATTAGGTTGCAATCCTTTATCTGTAGGAAGCCGAGTCTGCCGCCTTTTACCCGTGATACACTGGATACAGCATTCGGGGAGATTACCTGCATGTACGTCAAGTCCTTGGTTGATTTCTCTTTCATTTTTACCAAGGTGTATATGGCAGTTCACGGATATCTGGCACACCCATCTACCTAGATTACCATAGCAGTCATTTTGATCTTTACTGACTATTTTAACTGAAAATATCATCGAGCTCGTTTCCAAACTGAAAGTGATAGAGTCACCTTTGCTTGTTTCTTGACTCTTAAAATATGAAATAGAAAAGTCTGGTTTCAATGTCAGAAAATTAATCGCCCACGAAATATTCCTGGTTAGAATTTTTTTCCTTAGTGTATTTTCAGGTCGTTTCCGATGGCAGATTTTCCGGAGTTCACCAACCGAGGACTCCCCTCCGATGGGAATCCTAGTCCTTTTCCTCCTTTTGGAAATGTTGCTGCTCCTTATATGGCAACGTTTTCCCTTCCTGGTTTAACTGTTGGGTTGCCTGTTTGGTTGTTTTCAACCTCTATGGTCCCGAATGTCCCAGCTATTTTTCAATCAGTTCCTTCGCCTAAAAAACACCATGTTTATTCGAAAGTGGACCTCTCCCCTTCTTTGCCTGTTTCTTTGTCCTCATCTTCTACTTCGCCTGGTGACAGTTTGGTTTCTAGTACCCAGGTGGCTAAGAAGAAGAAGAAGAAGTTAGATAAGCGAGAGGCTAAGGTTGCAACTACTATTTCTAAAACGTCCACTCATGATAAACCTTCCAACACTCCACAGAAAGTTAAGCTCCCTTTCATGTTATGCCAGGGAAACTATCTTCTTCGAGATTGCCCTGGTATTCCCAAGGTGCTCGAAGTATGGTCCAACAGTCATTCGTCATTGCCTTTGGCATCTGGGATTCAAGTTGGGGGCACATCTTCAGCTAGTGTTGGTAAAGCTCCTAAGATGTAGGGTAAGCTTGCCAATCCCTGTAGTTTGTGTGAAGGGAACCATTCCATTCAAATTTTTCCATATATGGATGAAGCCAAGAGATTTTTGGACAACTCTACTGTTTCTGCACCTTGCCTTCTGGCTGGTTACAAATAGCTTTCTTTGGGTCCTTCACCAGTTGATTCAACGATCAGTCAAGAGTCATCCTTGCTTGATCTCACTCCCCTGAAAATTCACCATCATGAATCCATCCCTGACCAACCATTGGTCGTGGGATCGGTTGAGCTGGCCCTGTCTACGGTGCACCAGGTCTTTTCCGTTGAGAGTGGATCTCACATCCCTCGTGTTCTTCTTGTTTCTTCAGATTCCTCAGACTTGGAGAAATATTCTCCTGTCCCTGTACCTTTGGAAGCTACTCCTCCACCTCCCATGATAGAGGTCCCAGAGGATACTCCCTATGCCTCCATGATGGAGGTCATGGAGGATGCTCCTTCTTCTACCATAACACCAGGGGAAGACCATCTCAGTTCAATGGTAGCCCCTCCAAGTAGTTTGGTCGCTTCCTTTGATTGGAGTCAATTCGCAAGCTATCACCTTCCTTCTTATGTGCCCTTTGAGGTCACGGTATATACCTTTGATCTGGTCATACCCAGCACTATAATATATGAATACGCGTCTGTCAATATTTTGTCTTCAAATACTTGGAAAGCTTTCGGTTCGCCGCCGCTTGTGCCTGTTACGCAGAATCTGTTGGCATTTAACAGAAGAACTAGTCAACTGTTAGGGATCCTTCCGAAGTTGTCTGTTACTTTGGGACGAAAAACTGTCCATATGGACATGATGGTTGTTCCTGGCCCCTTGGACTTTAATTTACTCCTGGGCCACGATTATACTTATGCCATGGGAGCGCTTGTCTCCTCCCTCTTTCATGTGATTTTTTTTCCGCACCAAGGTCAGATCGTGACCATCGATCAGCTAGCATTCTTTGGTCCTAATATGGCAACTATTCCACTATCATCTCTACTGGATCTTTATTTTCCAATTGTGTCATCCCTGCCACATGTCAATTATGTGGCTACTGGTCATGTGCCCGTATTCAGTGATAGTGTCGTTGTACATCGTGTGCTAGGGGCATTGGGTCCAGACTTCCAGGATGTTTTCCTTCCATCGAACGGGAAACCCTTGGAAGCCATGAATTCTTATTCATCGTGATGAGTTGTCTTCGGTTCAGAGTTCATTTTTTTGTGTCAAGCTCATTAAAAAATGAAATAAGGTGTCCATAGCATAGTTCGTTTTCTTGTGTCAAGCTCCTTAAAAAATGAAACAAGATCGTCTTAGCAGAGTTCATTTTCTTGTGTCAAGCTCCTTAAAAAATGAAACAAGCTCTTATGAGGATAGTTCTTTTAATGTGTCAACCTCGTTAAAACAATGAAACATGTTCCTGTTCAATTCGAGTCTTTGTTTAGATCTCGTAAAATCCCAGTCGATTCTTTCCCTTAATCTCATAATTTGAACCTTCACTCCATCTGCCTTTCATATGGATTGAAGCTTGGGGGGCATGTACCTCGAATTGAGTCACCATTCTGGGGGCATGCAAAAATTTTCAAGCATAGTTTGTTTCAATTTCAAGCTTGTGTAAAAATGAAACCGGTTTCAAGCATAGTTTATCTTTGTTTCGAGCTTGTGTAAAAATGAAACCAACTTCAAGCAGAATTTTCTGATTTCAAGCTTGTGTAAAAATGAAACCATTCACATTTTACCTCTTGTGATTTCCATTTTGTTATCCTATTGTTCCAGATGAACCTTTGTTTTCTCACTCCGACATCACTATCTGCTTGGTCGATCATATTCCTTCACTTGGTTGTTTTATCCAATCCTAAGGAACCGCTACAATGAGTGGTCTTGTTAGCCATCCTATTGACCTTTACTTGTTCTGAGTAGTTCCATCATTACTGGAACCAGTTGCTACCCTTAATACCACTCATTCCTCCAGGAGGAGTCACCTTTCAGCTCTTTTCTGACTCTTAAAAATTGAAAAGATTGTTGAGACACTTGTCGTTTTGAGCTCATTAAAATGGTTGCGAAACGACATCTACCCAGTATATGTTTACCCCTTTTTTGGGCTGGGATAGATTACTTATGAAAAAGGAATACCCTAGCCTATCGCGACTAGGAGGTTCTCTCAGACATAGTTTTCTACCTTTTCGGATCTGAGGGACTATCTACGAAAAGGGACTGCTGGAGTTTTCTTTTCTGTTTTCTTTTCAAACTTTATAAACATGAAAAGACGTTGAGTTATTCCTTTGTCAAATTTATTAAAAACTGATGACATCAGACTCCATCGTAATGAGATTACTCGAGTTCCTCCTTCCTAGGGCTCGTTAAATGTACTAGGTTGGATCTGTCTGAAGGATGAACTTATATCGCAAGCATATGCTATCCCCTTCAAGCTTGTTTTCAAAAATAATTGGGGTACTCACCAGGAATGGTGGGGGAAAATGGAACCAGTATCATCGTCGTGTCAGTAGTATGTCGCTCTTGAACATGGCACTTGTCTGCATTCGTGTTGGGTTCAGGACATCTCATCTCATTATCTACTTGCCTCCATGGGTTTGGGTAATCTCTTTTGACCGCTCATCTTCTCTTTGCCACGTCATCATGACCTCAGATCCTTTGATGTCAAATACTGCCAAATCCAATGTCGTGCTGCTGATATGTTCAAGAGAATTTGGCCTCTACAGTTTTCAGCCTCCCTCTGATTCTCTACTAGTCTTGATTCGCAAACATCACGTCCCTTTGTCTTGTGTCGATGATGTGGGAAAAATTATGGCCCACCTTCGACCAAGGTCACTTCCTATCGATTTCAGCTCATTATCTGAGAAGTTGGTCCAAAGACTCCCTTCAAGTACCTTGGAGCCTGCATGCCTCAATGGTAGGTTCTTCGCATTTGACGTAAGGTTTTCACTATTGGCCTTCGATCGGATGATTCTACGGGTGTTCGATGCTAGCTCACTATTCACATTCTCTGGATTGTACCTATAGTACCTTAAGGGCCATCCTCATTATTAGTGGTTCCTCTCGTGTCTGTTAACGGCTTTCATTATTGGCTGGTAATCAGACAATGTTCTTGCATGTTCGAATTCAGCTCACTTATTCACATGCTCGGACTTGTACTTTGTTTAGGTCGAGATGGAGCGCAAGACCCCGAATTTTTTCTGATAAAATCTAGGCTGCAGATTCTTTGTGGATTATCATGATTAGTTACGTGACTCATTTGATTGGATGGTTGCGACCATATCTGAGTCTACTTTTTGATCCTTCTTTGTTGGATGGCTGTGTTCATACCTTGGATCCTGGTTATTGTACACTCTATTATGGATGGTTGTGCCCATACCACATATCATGTATCAGAGATATCAGTTGGTCGTGTTCTCATAAAGAATTTCACCCCTCCCTCTCTCTCGGACCTCATGCTTTAGGGGGCATCTGTTACACAGCATTTTGTCACCGTCCTTGCAATCCCTCATCTCGTACATTGGAGGACTATTCCCGTGACCTATGAATAGTAAAATTTCCTGAAACCACCTTCATGGCATCCTCTTACATAAGGATAAACATTATCCTAAAGAACATTTCCTCTAAAAAACCCTAAAAAAAGATGTTTTAGCCTTGGCGCGACTAGCTAGTTCATCCCTCACACCAATGGGGGAAATCCACACTAGAGGGAACGCCAAATGGCGCTCTATCCCTGTGTTTCACTCACTCCAAGCTTATTAAGGGATGTTTTTTAAAAATAAATGGCGTAATTTTGAATCTAACAAACTCCAGAATGAATCATCAAAAGGATTTGAGTGGTTTGGCTCCGGATCTCCATGTATAGGAAGTGGTTTTCCACCTATCATGGAACCTTCCTAAGATATAGGACCATCCCATGATTATAGGGATCCCAACTTCCCTTCCTCCATCTATAAAAACCTTCCCTCTCCATTAACAAGCTAGCTAAACGCTTGGAAGCTGAACTTGTAGGAAGGAAACTATAGCTGGGCAACTATTTACAGCTAAGTCGAAGAGAATCTCGTAAGAGAGAGAGCTTCATCCAGATTCCCGACAGGATTTGTTGAGACACACTCTACTGCAAGCCCCGCCAAAGGAAGTTCATAGCGTCAGAGTCTTTGGTTGTAATCTCCCTTTTGTCATTTATAATATAAGCAACTCTGATTTTGGTTCCATTCATGTGTTCATTTATTTATGTAATGCAATGAATTATATCCTCTCTGACTGATATATAGTTACATGATTTAGATGTTATGTTGTATGTCATTTTTTCCCTGCATGTGTATAGGTGTTCAGACGTGTCGGACGGAAGGATTGTGATCTGTCAAGTGAGGGACGGGAAACATCATCTTTTCTCCAACGACAACTGCGTGGGATTTGAGGTAGGCTACTCATCGCGATCTTTTTCTTTTTGTAACTAGGAACCAACGTCATTGCATGACTTGATTGTTGCTAGACACGATCTGGGCTAGTGGGATCGCCTCTGTCCTTAGAGGGGATTTACCTCCTCACCAATATCTTATAACAATATTCATGTCAATTAATTTTTTATTAGTGCATTTGAATGTGGTGTTTGGATTAATTTTCTATATCATACAATCATATTTTGCATCTCTTCATTATAATATTTAATCATCCATATATTTAATCAGTGGTGTAACATTTCACAATGACAATGGAGAATGCAAAATAATAAATTATAACATATTTTATTATATATATATGAATAGGACACTCTTTTTCATACAAAATAGGACAGTTATTGGTATCCCTTAGACTTTCAATTGGGACACTATATCCATTACATTAAACAAAATTTTTGATTTCACAGACAATTATTTCAAAAAATAAGACGAATTGCTTTGATATCCAAACATATTGATCATCATTCTTCGCTGGAACTGATGTCACTCCTCAAGCTACTTCCATGACTTGGGTTATTTGGAGGAATTTTTTGTTCATTGTGTTGGTTATTTTCTTCTTCTTCAAGTTCCATCTACAAACATAAAAATAAAGTGTAATTAGTGTATATACATTGGTGAAAATAATGAAAATTGAAATATTAAATAATATACATCATTGTAAATATAAAATAAATGTACCATAGAAATAATTGACTCGTGTGTTAAGGCCTAAATCTACCTCAGGCTGAGAAAGGCAGAATCTAGGGTAACATCAAGCCATGCTTAACCTGGTAGCTAGCCCTACCAGATCGGGAGAGGGCTCTCTCCTTGTCAATCTCAACAAAAATTGATCAATGAGGCTTGAGATGACTTGATGTGAAGACTAATTTTAGGCTAGGTATGTGTGCAAAAGAGTTTGATTGATTTTAATGATGTTTTTTTGTTTCAAATGGAAAGGCAGATTTGGGTCTGGGGAATGAGGCTCAGTTTTGCAGAGATCTCAATGGGGCAAGGCAGGAAATTGATTTGAAACTTCAATTTGAATGAAATGGAGAGATTTAGACAGGTGAGGAGTTGAAGAGGGCAAGAAACCTTCAGGGATCCTCTTCAAACAGCTGAAAACATAAATAACTAAACAAACCCTGGGTAGAGCACTGCAATTTCAATGAATTCTACCTTTATCCTTGTTTGTTTTAGTTAAGAAGAAATAAGAGAGTGAATGGCATAAATAAAACACCAGTAAACTTACATTTACAGAGAAAAACACAATATCAAAGCAAGATGCCACATGAATCCCATAGAGTGCTGCAAACCCTGGTCTATTCCTTTGCCAAACTGCAGAGATGAATGTACAATGATGCCCAAAGCTTTCCCCAAAAGTCCAACCATGCTAATGACTGATAAAACATAAGATATAGGCAAAAAAAAACTCATCCTAGCCTCTTGGGTTCGATCTCATAAGATTAGGAGCTGATCCAACAAAATCTAAAATGAGAACTAGAAAGTAGGCAGTGGAACAGCTTGCCTCTAAAAACTAGGAAACTAATTCATTCAGTTGCAAACTACTTTTTGATGGATGAATCTACATCTATGTGTGATAAGTTAGCAAAATTACATCAAAATCCATCATGTCACATTAAATTACATCATGAGTTTGAAAATTAGAAGGAAAAAGTCAAACTGTGAAAAAAACTAGGCGAAAAACAGAGTTTTTGACTAAAAATGAGCAAAATTCCTCCAATGCGCCGCGCCTAATTTCCCTATGCATAGTGCCTGTTTGTAGCTGATTTTTGAGGCCTTCCTGGTGTCCAAATTTTCTCCAAGTGGGCTTGTTGGAAATTTCTACCTGTCTACTTTCCATCACAAGTGGAATTTTTGAATTTTTCCTCCATTTGCCCCTCCAAAACTGATTTCTCCCAAGACTTCTTCCTGCGTGTCAAAAAAGGGGCAAAAAGGTCATTTTTCGGGTGTTTTTGACCTTTTTGGAAGCCCAAAACCTGTCAAAATTTCTTGGCCATTGGTAGGCATGCATATTTTTCCATGAAAAATCCAAAAATGTTGAGTTTTCCTCAAAAGGAGGTCTCCATAAAAATCGAGCGCCAGGTGGCGCGACGCATTGGGCAGAAAAATCTGTGTTTTGGCCCAAAAATTCCAAAAATGAAAAAAGTGTCCCAAATTTTTTGAAATTTGGGCTGACTGTTCTCCATCAAGTGTTGTAAGCCTCAGCCAATATCTGAAGTTTATCATGCTTTTTTCGCCTCCTCGATGCCTTCTTCAACTTGTCCTTTAAAATCTTGATTTTTTCTTTGCACACATGGTTTCTCGCCCAGTAATGGTTAGCCATGTGCCTCAACATATTTTTCTCTTTATTGGCCTTCTCTAACAGCTTTTCCAAAATTATATTTACCCTTTCAAACCAAGTTTCACGATCAGCTTCAATTTCTTGCTCAAGTGGTGTCAACTTGGTTTTCCTTCTCTTGGCAGCTTGCCGGTTTTCTCGTATTTTTTGCAGCTCCATAATGGTTTGCTGATCCTCTAGCTGCTTGTTTCATTGTTCAAGGTATTTGATTATCCACTTGGCTCTTTGTAGGTTGAGGGACAAAGCATTAATGTCCGCTCGTTGCTCTTGAATGATCTCTTTAAGCTTTGAGCTTTCGGTGTCATCATCCTGAATGAGAATGAAATCTGTCTCCTACCCTCCTGAAGGCCCCTCATCATGTAATGGCCTCTTTCCATTGTCCTGAACCTTCTCTCCTGATGGAGGAAGTGATACCCATTCCACCCGGGGTGGAGATAATACTCACTTTGTTGCTGCAAACAACCTTCTAGTGCCCTTTTGATAGGTGACAAACACCGGCACACTAGTGGTCTGTGTCTCATGACCCTCCTACTGATGTGAATTTCCACCTGTCTCATGAAAAGCTTCTGGAGGTACCTGAGGAGCTGTGAAGAACTCATGAGAAATGAAATCCTCCCATGAGATGTCCTGCAAACCAAGCTGATGCATGACCACAATTTTGATGAGTGCAAAATGATATATATTGTTATACTACTGCTGAGGAGTTTTATTTTGCACTAGGGTGGTCATCTTCTCAATATTTCGGCACATGAAGTAGGGGAAATTCATCATTCTCACCCTGGAAAAGTGCATCAACAATCTGATGTGATAGGCATATAGGCGAGAAAACCAGCCCTCACAGCTGAAATACTTAATTATTAGTTTCATCAAAGGAGCATATGAGTCTTTCAGGTACCGAAAGGGAAAAACTCTGCTGAGTTGTCTCAAATAACCAGGCTTGATGAATGGCTCATAATGTTCCCTATCAATTTGCTGCCTTTTATTCCACTGTTCACCGACATTTGGAATGCCAGTTGCTAGAGAAATAGACTCTGGTGTCAAGGTGAATGCCACACCTGCCAGAGTGACTTGGCCATTATGTAGATGAAGCACAAACAACCTAGCCAACTCATGATGGTACTGGACTCTAGCAACCATCTCACAGAACCAATCACAAGATTGTTGTTGAAAACATGTGACAGCAAGAGGGCAAGCCTGCAGCTCGGCAAGTGAAGTAGGTTCCTCTTGTACATGTTTACCACCCTTGTGAGGTCTCCTTGGTGCATGCATTTCTGTAGGAGAATCACTATGTGTCTCCTCATCTCGGTCATAGGAGGGAACAGATTCCATGTTTGCTAACGTTTGCATTGTCTTATTTGAGTATGAAGAGATTTTAGGTGTCTTTGATCTTTTGCTACCAAGTGTATGAAAATGTATGAGGGACTATGAAGGAAGAGGGTAAGAGGGAATTTGGGAATGTTGCTAACTGGAATTTGGGGAATTAAAGGGTTTTAGGGACAATTTTTAGGCTCTTGGGATAGCAATTAGGGTTTGGGAAATTTGGTAGCTAGGGTTTGGGATAATGGGAATTGGGGATAGGGTTGAATGAATTAGGGATAGTAATATAGGTTAATGAAACTATAAAAGAAGTGAGGGAAAAAAGGTGAGGGAGTGATGGCCACAAAAACAAATTTACAAGTCCTAAGCAATCATTTCTTGAGCAAAAATTGCAAGGAAGTAGGGTTTGAAATTTTTTTACTAAATCATCATAAACATCTTAAGACACACTTTTATTGGCATTTGAAAAGTTGTTGACTTACTTTGGACCAGAGGAAACCAAGAAAATTGGGAATTTGGATAAATTTGTGGTGAAAATGGCTTGCAGCACTATGCGCCGCACCAAAAAACCAACGCGTCGTGCCCTCTGTATGTGCCACGCCTGTGTGTTTCTTGCATTGTGGAGAGTGCCCCAATGCGCCGCGCCTTCTCTATGCACCGCGCCTCAAGCCCAACGCATCGCGCCCTTGAAATTTGCACAATTTTCCCTCAAACTCGCTCCCCTTCTCCAACACGAATTTATCTTGTTCAATTTTTCTTCTTTGAATGACAATGAGCTCTTTGAAGATGATCAAAGGGTTTATATACAAGAGCTTTTAATTTTTCACTCATAAAACCCACATTTATAATGTTTGCATTGTGACTTACTCTTTCAACTCTGTTTTGTGCAGTTTTCTTCATTTTTACCTCTGATTAACTGAATGACTTGATTTTTTGTTTGCCTTGCAGGGGATGAAGTTGCTGGAGCTTGGCAAGGTGACCATGGTTGCCACTGAATTTATTTACATATGAGAGAGCTGAAATTACATCAATTTATACAATAAAAACCTAAAATACTCTGTATTTCCTCAAAACAGGGTTTTGAGGAAAAATACAGTTCTGAGCAAGTGATTATTAAATTTATTGGTACTGGAACTTTATTCAACCTCCTCATGCACCTGCTGACCATTATTGGACATTTTGAAGACCTTTTTTGATGAAACCCTAGACCTAATGAAACTTAAACCCTAGAAATGACTCTTACAAATTTAAAGACAAAATCTGACTACAGATGATCTTGATGAATGGAAATGGGCCAGCAGGTAAAGGACATGAGGGAAAATGTACAACAAGCCACTACCGTCAGATGATCCATGCTCCTAATAGAATGCAGTTGACTGAGTGAGACGCCTAATATGCAATGCAACAAGAGTATTTGATCACTAACGGAGGAATGAAGATACCGACACTAAAATTGGCTCCAATGGGGATGGTAGCTCCTTGGAGGTGCCAAGAACTACAAATATCTGGGAAAGCAGGAAGTGCCTTCGTCCATTAGGCTATGGAGTCAATAACTTCGACAAACCAAAACCAGACTCTTGACTCAATTTCAGGACTTAAATCTGACTCAAGACTGACTCAATTTCAAGACTGAAATCGACTGAAAGACCTGACTCAAACAAACCAAACCAAAAATAAAATCAACCCTCAGTTTTATAGCCTTCAACTCGGGCCCAAAACTGAAAGAATGATGACAGCACACACTTGCAATGAAAGTTAAACAAACCAGTATGTACAGTGATACATATGATAACAGAAAACATTTCAAAAATAGTACCGCTTGAGTAGCCGACCATTAACCGGCCCACCTGGACAATCTTCTCCATTCATTTCTTTCAAAAGGAAAGCATTTTGGCCTCGATATGCAGCAATTCTGAAAGGTCCTTTCCAAATATTCTCAAACTTGCCATGCTTACCTTTATCTTCGTTTCCCACGTCCCATTTTAGCACTACTTCTTCTATTTGAAACTTGTCCGCCTTTGCCTTTCGATCATATATCTTCTTGATTCTCTCTTGTAGCCTGAAAGTGTTCTGAAAAACCTCCTCTCTAGTCTGTTTTAAATGGATCATTTGATTGATTCTTTGTTGCAAATGATCATCCTTGCTGCCAGCTTCCTGCAGAAGTTTAACCACTGGAACTACGAGAGAGGTCAGGAATACAGTGTCAACACCATACATGAGCTCAAAAGGGGATATACCTATAGATTTATTTTGGCTTACTCTGTCTTCCCGAAGTGCATTAACCAGTTTCTTGTGCCAACTCTTCTTGTTCATTTCCAGCAGCTTTTTGATAATATTGACCAAGCATTTATTTGAGGATTCGGCCAATCCATTGCCTTGTGGATGATATGTGGTTGAGTGCCTCAAATTAATTTGATACTTATTACAAAATTCAATCATTCTTTTTAATTTAAAATCTGCTGCATTATCAGTGATCAGCTTGTTTGGACAGCCAAAACGAGACAAAATATTGTTTTCAAGAAATGAAATGATTACCGAATCAGTGGCCTGCCTAGTGGGAATCGCCTCAATCCATTTGGTAAAATAGTCCATCGTTTTAAGGATCCATTTATACTGCACTAAAGAAGTAGGATGGATCTCACCAATGAATTCCAAACCCCACTGCTAAAATGGAGCACTTACTTCAATGGGCTTGAGCGATAAAGGCTGCAATTTTCTCCTTCCTTGAAAAATCTGACATTCATGGCAGCTTTTAATAGTTTTGTACACATCAGCAAAGAGAGTTGGCCAATAATATCCTACTCTCAAAATTTTGTTGGCTGTAGTCTTCCAAAAAAGATGACCTCTGCAATCTCCCTTGTTAAAGTCTTCCATAACCTGTTTTGCCTCTTCTTCAACTAAACAATTGAGCAAGACACCACCAAGATCTTTCCAATAGAGCACATTATTCATGATAAAAAACTTAGCAGCCTTCAATTTCAATTTCCTACTATTGTTCTTAGCCATTCCAGGTGGTGGTGACAGATTTTGGAGTACATAAACAATGTCTGAATACCAAGGAGAAAGAACAAAAATTTATGATACTTGAGCGGGCGAACTTTCTTCATTTTCCTCAGACATAGTAGTAATTATATTAATGTCCAAGGCATGCAAATTTGACTCAGCCATTAGCCTAGCCAGCCTCTGTCCTTTGATAAGCTTTTTTGGTTTGATCTCCACGTCATATTCCAACAAGGCAACAATCCATTTGCCTCGTCTCCCTTCTGGATCTGTTTGCACTAAGACATCTTTAACAGCAACATTAGGAACATAAGCAAGGATGGGAGAATGCAGAATATAAACTCGAAAATCTTTCAATGCTTTTACCAAGGCAAGAGCTTGCTTTTCAATAATATTATATTTTAAAGCTGCATCTCTTATGGTTCTGCTGAAAAATGCAATTGGTTTCTCAAGCTGGTCTCTTTTCTGCATCAAGACTGCTACCATAGTATGATCCGAGGAAAATGAAAACAAAATGAAATCTTGAGTATAGTCCGGGCTAATCAAAACCGGAGTTGAAGAAAGGGCCAATTTCACCAAATTGAAAGACTTTATTGCTTTCTCAGTCCACTTCAATACACTATCTTTCTTGAGCATGTTTGTGATTTCCCTTAAATGTTCTGCAAGATTGGGCACAAAGCGACGTAAGAAATTCATATTACTGTTGAATGATTGGATCTCATTTTTACTTTGGGGAAGATCAATTTGTTGAATGGCTTCCACTCGGGCAGGGTTGATGCGGATGCCATCCTTTGATATAATATGACCGAGAAGCTTGCCTTCATCCATGGCAAATAGACTCTTCTTTGGATTGAGAGATATACCATATTTTCTACACCGCTGTAATACAATCTTCAAATGATAAAGGTGCTCTTCATCTGAATTAGAAAAAATTGTCAAGTCATCAAGATAAACAACTAGAAAGACATCTTTTTCATTAGCAAATGCAATATCCATTGCTCGTTGAAAGGTCGCACTAGCATTCTTCAATCCGAAAGGAATTTTGGCATAATGAAAAGTTCCCCACGGAGTGGTGAATGTTGTTTTATCTTTGTCATCCTCATGGACCAGAATTTGGTTATAACCGGAATAACCATCAAGTAGCGACATGCGGGATGCTCCAACTACTTGCTGAAGTATGTGATCCATTTTGGGTAATGGATAGTTGTCTTTCAAAGATACTTTATTCATATTTCTAAAATCAATAAATAAGTGAATCTCACCTGTTTTCTTGCGCACGGGCACCAAATTAGAAATCCAATCTGAAAATCTTATGAGGATGATGATTCCAGCTTTGTACAACCGATTCACTTCCTTCTCTATTGACGGCAGCAGCTTTGGATTTATTCTTCTTAACTTCTATCGAAAGGGCTTTTGATTTGGCTTGATTGGGATGATATGTTGAATTATGTTTGTGTCATATGCCTTCAAATCTGAATAATCCCAAGAAAATACATCAGCAAACGAAGATAATAAACTGATATACTTTTCTTCTACCTGTGGGGGCAATGCCTTTGATAATTTCACCATTTTAGGATTTTCTGTTGATCCAATGTTCACATCCTCAAATCCTTTCTCGATTGGTAATAAGCTCGGTTTTCAAGCTACATCATCTTGGTCGAAAAGCTCCTCTAAAGGTATTAGACCTTTAGGAATGACATTGTCCTTCAGCTGTAAAACTTCCATCTAATTGACTTCTATATCTGCCTCGCCATCATCATGCTCCCCATCAATAGAAGTGTCTTTGAATTTACCTTCATTTTGCAGAAATTCATCGATTTCTTTATCATCTTGAAACACTTTCCAATACCTTTGATTGTCAGGGAAAGTCGGGCGATGCTTTACATGAATTTCAAACTTGTTGTTTGAATTCATTGGAATTTTCAAATTACTTGTTGTTGTTGCAAGTGAATCTGCAATGAAATTCTGAATACGAGGGACACATGTCAAAGTGTAATCTGAAAACAATCTCAAGATATCTAACACCGCATTGCGGTAGGCCCGCATTCGAGGATTCTTAGCTTGGTATTCACCTTTCACTTGCTTGATAACTAACTCAGAGTCGTCATACACTGCAATCCTTTTGGCATTTAACTTTCTAAAAATTTTCAAACCAGCAATTAAAGCCTCATATTCAGCCTCATTATTTGAACAGTCAAAAACCAATTTATAAGAACAGACCCTTACATTACTTGGCACTTTGTTTGGGGAGAAAACGGGGTTCTGTATCCAAATTTCAATTCCAGCACCTTCTGTTCCTACCGTGCCATCAAAATCCATGGTCCACAAACCAACTTCGTCCTCTTCCAAATGCTGAAATTATGTTTGCTTTTTTAATTTTCCTTGCTGCCCATCAATATTTTGTTGCTGTCGGAAGGCTGATTGCTTAGCGGTACTATCAAGTCTTTTTCTTTCTTTCTATAAGACCTCTCTGAAATTTTCAGTGATTTCTGGAATATCTTCTACTTTACTTGGCTATTTACATCATTAAAGCTACCTGAATATAAAACAAATGATTCTAAATAAGTATGTACATAGTTGATTGGATGATTTACTGGTTTCTCCTTGCTAGTGATCATGTACTTCATCTTTTGCAACCATTATAATTTCCTCATCTGACCAAACACAGGAATAGTAGCATAGGAGAAATCAAGCTGCAATGTCCCTTTAAGTTTCACTCCCCATGATCTGGAAAGAAGCATGCCAAATCTAGGAGGAATATCTACCACAACCACATCCATCAAAACATTTTTAGTCGGAATCTGATCCAAACTGAACACCAAATCTTTGATAAGACCAATGCAGCTTACTCTACCAAAATCGAAAGAGTAAAGGTCATGATTTCCTTCTCTTGGTAGCTTGCCGGTTTTCTCGTATGTTTTGCAGCTCCATAATGGTTTGATTGTTAAGTCCCTATATTAATAGTGTAGCCCCTTATTATGTTAGTGTAGCCCCCCTTATTGTTATTATTGTACCCTTTTAACCCCCATATTGTTATTATTGTGCCCTTACATTATTATTGTTAGGTCGGCTACGATTACATTGTGGCCCCACTAGGATTATATTGTGGCCCCATGGACTCCTATATATAGAAGGAGGTTTTGTTCAGTTGTATCATCCAAGAATTGTTCATTTATGTAATGTATTGGAGGTTTCCCCCTCGAAGTGGCTTATTTCTAAGGCGTTGATATCTCTTTTCTTCTATTTTTGGAGCTGGTTACACAACATTTGGTATCAGAGCTTTGGATTCTAGGGTTTCGCTGCTCCAAACAGGTCATTGTGGCATTTTCGCTATAACTTTTTTTCTACGAAGTTTCAGAAGCTGAAATTTTTAGGGTGCGAAGAAAAAATCCTGAGGAAGCTTGTATAAAAATTTCAGAGTTTGGTTCGCAATAATTTCGGAGATATGATCTGTGGAAGTCAGGTATGTTTTCAGGCTCCTAAACAGGTCATCGTGGCATTTGCGCTATAAAAAATTTTCTACGAAGGTTCAAAATCTGAAATTCATATGGTGTGAAGCTGAAATCCTGAGGAAATTCATCAAAAAATTTCAGAGCTTGGTTCGCAATATTTTTGGAGATATGATCTGTGGAAGGTAGTGCTTTTTCAGGCTCCTGAATTTCATCTCAAAGAGGTGATCGTGGGAAAAGTTCAATAACTCTCTCTCTGGGCATTGGATTGGAGTGCCGTAAAAATTGGTTGAAAGTACACGGACTGTAGTTTCTTTGCTATCAATTTAAGAGACAAATAATGAAACAGTGACACGTGGCAAGTCCTACAAGTTCGCTCTACTGAACCAGTCCAGAATTAGGTCATTGTGGGAGATTGGACACAACTTTGTCTTAGAGAATCCAAATCAGGTCAGACCTGTGGAATTCAAAAGAGAATTCAGAGGGCTACTTCAGTGTTGAATTTCAAATATTTAAGGGCCGAAATCACAGATATAATCCAATTTCAATATCGAGCTCCTCAAAAGCGAGAAAAAGGTGTGTATTGTTTTTCCGAATTGCATAAGTCTTGTTTGAAGAATCAAGTTGAATTGATTCCAAGGGCATATTGAAGAATTTTTTTCAGTAATGGGTTCTATTATGCCGCCAAAAAATAATTCCATACCCATTAAGCCCTCAAAAAGCTATACTATGAAGCATGAGGAGGAAGAATTGCAATATGAGATATCAAAATTACGGTACCAAGTGCAACAAATTTCGATCTTACGAAGAGCAACCGAAGATGACATAGATGGTTTAAAAGCAAAAATGGAGCTAATTTGGATGATTTGAAGGATCAAATAAAATCTATTATGGATGATAAAGTAGTGGAATATCACAATGAGCATCAACAACAAGTTCTCCAACTCTCAAAGGATAACCTAACTTTGGTGCAAAATCAAATGAAACAACCGGAAGATCAATATCACATCGAAAGAAGTTTTGAAGCAGTCATAGAAACAAGAACTCGACAAGTACAATCAATTTCAAATTATCTCAGCAAGTGGAAGAACTTTCCTGTAGAAGATTCCACATGGGACGATGAGAATTTTATACAGAAGCATCAAGAAATAATCAAGCATTGAGGACAACACTTGTTTTAAGGAGAGGGGCATGTCAAGTCCCTATATTACTAGTATAGTCCCTTATTGTTGTTAGTGTAACCCCCTTATTGTTATTATTGTACCCTTGTAACCCCCATTTTATTATTATTGTTAGGTCGGCTAGGATTACATTGTGGCCCACTAGGATTACATTATGGCCCCATGGACTCCTATATATAGAAAGGAGGTTTTTTAAATTGTATGATCCAAGAATTGTTCATTTATGTAATGTATTGGAGGTTTCCCCCTCGAAGTGGCTTATTTCTAAGGCGTTGATATCTCTTTTCTTCTATTTTTGGAGCTGGTTACACAACATTGATGATCCTCTAGCTGCTTGTTTTGTTGTTCAAGGTATTTGATTATCCACTTGGCTCTTTGTAGGTTGAGGGACAAAGCATTAATGTCCGCCCGTTGCTCCTGAATGATCTCTTTAAGCTTTGAGATTTCGATGTCATCATCCTGAATGAGAATGAAATCTGTCTCCTGCTCTCCTGAAGGCCCCTCATCATGTAATGGCATCTTTCCCTTGTCCTGAACCTGCTCTGCTGATGGAGGAAGCAAGACCCCTTCCACCCCAGGTGGAGATAATACTCGCTTTTCTGCTGCAAACAACCTTCTAGTGCGCTTTTGATAGGTTACAAACACCGGCACACTTGCGGTCTGTGTCTCATGACCCTCCTACTTATGTGAATGTCCACTTGTCTCATGAAAAGCTTCTGGAGGTACCTGAGGAGCTGTGAAGAACTCATGAGAAATGAAATCCTCCCATGAGATGTCTTGCAAACCAAGCTGATGCATGACCACAATTTTGATGAGTGAAAAATGATATATACTTTTATACTGCTGCTAAGGAGTTTTCTTTTGCACTAGGGTGGTCATCTTCTCAATATTTCGGCACATGAAGTAGGGGAGATTCATCATTCTCACCCTGGTAAAGTGCATCAACAATCTGATGTGATAGGCATATAGGCGAGAAAATCGGCCCTCACAGCTAAAATACTTAATTATGAGTTTCATCAAAGGAGCATATGAGTCTTTCATGTACCAAAAGGGAAAAACTCTACTGAGTTGTCTCAAATAACCAGGCTTGATGTATGGCTCATAATGTTCCCTGTCAATTATCTTCCTTTTATTCCACTGTTCACCGACATTTGGAATGCCAGTTGCTAGAGAAATAGACTCTGGTGTCAAGGTGAATGCCACATCTGCCAGAGTGACTTGGCCATTATGTAGATGAAGCACAAACAACCTAGCCAACTCATGATGGTACTAGACTCTAGCAACCATCTCACAGAACTGATAACAAGATTGTTGTTGAAAACATGTGACAACAAGAGGGCAAGCCTGCAGCTCGGAAAGTGAAGTAGGTTCCTCTCGTACATGTTTACCACCCTTGTGAGGTCTCCTTTGTGCATGCATTTCTGTAGGAGAATCACTATGTGTCTCCTCATCTCGGTCATAGGAGGGATCAGATTCCATGTTTGCTAAATTTTGCGTTGTCTTAGATGAGTATGAAGAGATTTTAGGTGTCCTTGATCTTTTGCTGCCAAGTGTATGAAAATGTATGAGGGACTATGAAGGGAGAGGGTAAGAGGGAATTTGGGAATGTTTCTAACTGGAATTTGGGGAATTAAAGGGTTTTAGGGACAATTTTTAGGCTCTTGGGATAGCAATTAGGGTTTGGGATAATGGGAATTGGGGATAGGGGTGAATGAATTAGGGATATTAAGATAGGTTAATGAAACTAGAAGAGAAGTGAGGGAAAAAAGGTGAGGGAGTGATGGCCACAAAAACAAATTTACAAGTCCTAAGCAATCATGTCTTGAGCAAAAATTGCAAGGAAGTAGGGTTTGAATTTTTTTTACTAAATCATCATAAACATCTTAAGACACACTTTTATTGGCATTTGCAGAGTTTTTGACTTACTTTGGACCGGAGGAAACCAAGCAAATTGGGAATTTGGATAAATTTGTGGTGAAAATGGCTTGCAGCTTTATGCACCGCGCCATAAACCAAACGCGCCGCGCCCTCTGTATGCGCTGCGCCTGTGTGTTTCTTGCACTGTGGAGAGCGCTCCAATGCGTCGTGCCTTCTCTATGCGCCGCGCCTCAAGCCCAACGCATCGCGCCCTTGAAATTTGCACAATTTTCCCTCAAACTTGCTCCCTTTCTCCAACACGAATTTCTCTTGTTCAATTTTTCTTCTTTGAATACCAATGAGCTCTTTGAAGATGATCAAAGGGTTTATATACAAGATCTTTTAATTTTTCACTCATAAAACCCACTTTTGTAATGTTTGCATTGTAACTTACTCTTTCAACTCTGTTTTGGGCAGTTTGCTTCATTTTTACCTCTGATTAACTGAATGACTTGATTTTTTGTTTTCCTTGTAGGGGATGGAGTTGCTAGAGCTTGGAAAGGTGACCAAGGTTACCACTGAAGTTATTTACATATGAGAGAACTGAAATTACATCAATTTATACAATAAAAACCTAAAATACTATGTATTTCCTCAAAACAGGGTTTTGAGGAAAAATACATTTCTGAGCAAGTGATTATGAAATTTATTGGTACTGGAACTTTATTCAACCTCCTCATGCACCTGCTGACCGTTATTGGACATTTTGAAGACCTTTTTTGATGAAACCCTAGACCTAATGAAACTGAAACCCTAGAAATGACTCTTACAAATTTAAAGACAAAATCTGACTGCAGATGATCTTGATGAATGGAAATGGGCCAACAGGTAAAGGACATGAGGGAAAATGTACAACAAGCCACTACCGTCAGATGATCCATGCTCCTAATGGAATGCAGCTGACTGAGTGAGACACCTAATATGCAATGCAACAAGAGAATTTGATCACTGACGAAGGGATGAAGATATCGACACTAACATCATGAATTATACACATTCTTTCAAAACCAAATTTCATGCCATCTCTCAACAATTTATTTGTTGGCGCAGTTCCATACTTTAGTTTTATACCCCATAACAAATCATAGATTTAATATAAAATATTTTTTTGCTATATTAATTATAGACGGAGCTAAGTGAAACAATATAGCTGCTTACAAATTCCACAATTAATTTATGATATGCTAACATATACTGACAACCCATATTTAACCCAATGTCAATCAATTCTTCTGATGGTTCTTCTGTGTATGTTAGCACCTGTTTGCATACATTCAATGATGCTTGTTGTAAAACAACTTAAAATATACAAAATTGAAATCCAGGTAATTTTTTATAAGGAAGTAACAATTAATCACAAACATAGATATCAAACCTTTTCTTCCTTGTCGTTATGTTTTATGTGTTGAATGGGTTCCATTTTCTTTTCTTTTCTGCAAGAAAATACTTGAAAACTAATATTTAATGCTAAATTGTTTATTTATTGTACCTAATCAAAAAATTTAATGATTACATATTACATTTCAAGCATGTTGTTGTTGAGAAGGCTCCTCGTGCAATGCAATTATGTCCATTTCTTTGACCATCTCCTTATACATCTTTTTGGACATTCCTACTAGCATATTTATGATATCATCTTGTTCATCCTTTGAGATATTCATAATCTTCCTGAAAATGTAACATGACAATAAATTATTTAATTTTTATATTGATATATGAAAAGTAAATACAACAAAAGTGATATTTATAAATGATTGCTTTGTAGTAATATATACATATAATTCTAGAAAAATATTTAAAGGAATATTACTTTTTCAATCCTTCTTTTGTTGTTGTAAGTTTTTGCTATTAAAATTCTGACATGTCTCATTGACCAATTCTCTGGAAACTCGTCCTGTAGTTTAAATAAAATTTGGTTCTTGGAATCATTGGATTGATTTTTGTATTGTAAGAGGAAAGAACGTCTATACATTCTTTTGAAAAGAGAGTCCATACAGGTGAAATTAGTTTTTTAGAAATAGAGGAATAACCTGTTATGAGTATTTTTAATAACCAACGTTTCGGACTTCCTAAGTGAGTCCATCATCAGGGGTAAACGCTTATACTTCTTTGAATTTTTTTATTTTTTTGTGAGGGTGCCATATTCATATGGGTCTTCACTACAGCGTTGCTTCACTGTGGAAGACCATTTGTTGAGGTTGAAATTGCATGACCATTTGAATCTTCTAAGAGTACGTATAATGTCAAAAGCATGATTTTATTATTTTTATATTAATAAATTTTATGCTATGCAAGGATCATAAAACATAACTAATTTTGTATATTATTTCATGTGTTTATAACTTTGCAATGGCATTATCCTTTGTTCGTGCATAGGTGTGTGAAACATGACTTCCCCCAAGACCTAGGATGTGCCATATCTAAATTATTTGCATTTGTACGTTGGATCACATCAAAGGAGATTCATGTGGCTAGCATTCAATGGTGGCCTCAAGAGATAGTTGATATTGTTTATATGTTTGAGAAGGAACTATTGACGAGTTTCATGGACTTGCAAGTTCATCTTCTAATCCACCTAGTAGATGAGGTTGAATTAGTTGGGGTGGTTTCTTGTCATTGGTTGTTCTTCTTAGAGAGGTACATGAAGAAATTGATAGGTTTTGTTCGACAAATGGAAAAACCCAAGGGGTCTATGGCATAGGGGTACATATCATATGATTCTTTCTATTATGCCAGTGAGTACATCAAGCAGATCAACAATAGACCAAGTGTGGTGATTTGGGACGATGAAAGGGATGAAGACAAAAGAGAAGGGAAGCTTCTCCAAATGAATGGAAAAAGTAACTAGATAAAGAGTAAGCGACTTATAATTTTTCAAATTTACAAAAAGTAAATATTCACGTTGAAATTCGATATAATGTATATTTTAATCTCGTATGTACTATATGTCGGTTTGATTTCATCAACGAATGCAGAAATTGAAGCAATCAATAAATTCGTTCTTTACAATTTCGAAGTGACACAACCATGGGTCGTATTGTACAAACAAAAGATGATGAAATGGGATAGTGACGGGAAATAATTCATACGGTTGAATGGTAGAAGTGTGCCTTATCCCAAACATTTAAAAGAAAATATGCCAATTATATACCCCAGCAGTTGGGTTGTTGACCAAGTCATAGAGAAATATGATGCAACCGGTCATTACCTGTGTGCTAAAGAGGATGCGCCAGACGTAGGGATTGGGTGCAGCAACTTGGTAATAATATATTTCTGTACATTTTAAACTTAATAATGCACCTCTGAAATGTAACATGTATATTTCATATTTTAGCAGTTGGGTTATTATAAGACACATGACACTATGATTTTTTAACTTTTTTATAGGTGCATTTGTTCCCATCTATGTGGGCATATGGACACCATATTCACACATAATATGACGATGATGGACACATGACACAAGACTATGGAGTGGAAGTCGAGTTCAATCAATCTAGTCGAGCTAGCCACCGTGATCAAAACCTAGTACGAGGGACGTTAGGTTACGTCATAAAGATACAAGAGATCATTGAAGTGGACTCTCTTCTTTCCAATGTGTTATTTTTAGGTGCAAGTGGTGGGACACCTTTGATCAGAATAATGTAAAGGAAGATCGCGATAGTAGGTTGATATGTATCAACTCTAGAAATATGTGGGATGAAACTAAGGAGACTTATGTTTTCCCCAAACACTGCAACAAGGTTTTTTTTTACCCAGATGTGTTGGATAGGGATTAGTGGTTTGTATTGAGACATGACCCTAGATCAAAACAAATTTTTAAGAACAATAGTGTTATCATGCTAAGCGAGCTGGAAGATAATAAGAGTGATCATGAGAATAGAGAGTGATATGGTACATGTGTTAATTCATCATTTATACTATTTAAGATGTGTTTTTATAAAGAAAAGGACTTAACCTTATAACTAAGACTCTTTTTTTGAAACTTTATAATCTCTATTTTGAATTAATTGATTTGCATTGTGTTAATGTTAAAATCATTTCACTTGATAATTCGCAATTATGTTGATCTCAAAAACAATGCATTGTATCAAGTTCTTTTTTTTATGTTAATTCCTAAAATAATACAACTACTTGATTGCTTTAAATGTGTGTGAATGATATCTTCAAAAATTTTAAAAATTTATTGATGTATACTGTTATTTTTTGTATATAAGATCATAATAAAACAATGATAATTCTAGACATGAATTTATTTGCATTATTTTCTAAACTTTATTATGTTACAAAAATTCATATTATTCTAGAATTATTATTTTACAATTATTTATATTCATACAAATTTACAAATTTACAATTATGGTAATTTAACAATATTTACGGTATACATTTTACTTATGGTAATTATGGTTCAAAATTGACAATTAATTTACAATTTTACAATTTTAATAAAATTGAATCATGACAGTACATACAATTACAATTACAATTTTACAATTTCACAATAAAATTACAATTACAATTACAACTTTACCAATATTTTACATACAATTACAATTACAATTTTACAAATATTTTACATACAATTACAATTACAATTAGAACTACAATTTTACAATTTTACATACAATTACAATTACAATCACGATACATACAATTACAATTACAATTTTACAAATTTGCAAATTTACAATTTTAATAAAATTGAATCATGACAATACATGCAATTACAATTACAATTTTACAATTTCACAATACAATTACAATTACAATTACAATTTTACAAATATTTTACATACAATTATAATTACAATTTTACAATTTTACATAAATTACAATTAAAATTTCAATTGCAATTACAATTGCAATTTTCCAATTTTACATATAATTACAATTACAATCATGATACATACAATTACACAATTTTACAATTACCAATACATAATATTTAATAAATATCATGATTTAATATTAAAAATAAACATCGCGATCATGATAACCATCGTACAAACATCATATTCTAAAATGCACATTCAAATTCGCTAACATCATCTAATCATTGTGATCTTGATCATCTAACAAAACACAAGCATTGTATAACATCATCACAACACAAACATCAAATATACATCTCATGTCAAATAATTGCTATCACATACACATCTATCTGCAAGCACATTAAATGAACATATCAAACTTGACCTAAAAATATACATATCATGATGAACACCAACATGTAAATTAAGTACATCAACATGAACATAAAATACATGCACCATATATATATATATATATATATATATATATATATATATATATATATATATACATATATATATATATATATATATATATATATATATATAATGTCAAAAATATACAATTGTAATATAACTACATATAAATGTCAAATATCTGGTGGTACTACATCAATACTAGTACTAGTCGAGACACGCTTAGTGGATGGTACAGCCTCATGCTCAGATGAATGAAGTGCCTGCCTCGGAGGTGCCTGCTGATCAGATGGTGCAGTATGCTTAGAAGGTTCCTGTTGATCAGATGGTGCAGTCTTCAAAGGAACTTCCTGTTGATGAGTCGTTGATGGTGCAGCCTGCTCGGTGGATGGTGCGGCCTGCTCAAATGGACATGCCTGCTCAGGATCAGGTGCCTGCTTAGTCGATGGCCATGTTTACCTAGGACTAGGTGACTTCTAAGATGCTGCAGACTTCTCAAAAGATGCCTGCTCATCAAGACTCGATGATGGTTTCTCATGATCTCCGAAGCGAGGTGAAGGAGGAGGAGGTGGAGTACTAGAACGACAATCACTCCCCTTGTGATCATGATCTTCATATGAGTTGCTCTGTCGTGCATCTTCACGATGCCTGCCCCTCCTAGCTACCAGTACTCTAGAAGCTCCAATGATATGACACATAAGGGTCATCATATCATGGGGCATGTCTCTCCACAGCTCTGTGAGCCTACGATTAGCCTGGATCTCTCTGATCATAGAAGGGTGGACTCCCTCATCAACCAGGAGCCAACACATTCGGTCGCCCAACTCCATCCTGAATCAGGTGTCTGCCCTACGATGCACACCCGCAGGTATCTGCATCCGAGGATCAGGTCTGTCACCATGATCCACTGCCTCTTCCATCTCCTCATCATGATCTACACCCGGATCATCCGATGGGGGTGGAATCATGTCCCCAAAAAATGTGCCAATATCTACAAAATATATAGTACACAACAATAATTAGACAATTTAATAAAACAAGTTAAATAATGTGTTAGAATAAATTTTATTCTAATTAATTAATTAAGAAAATAAAATGAAACTATATTAATTTACCGAAGTACTGACATGGCATCATCACGAACGAGTGATCATCAACACTGGCTAGCAACTCTAGTGCATCAGTAGATATCTTGGTCGGAAAGTCAGACATGCCCCTCTTGGGCATCATATGGCCCCACATATTCATCAGTACATGCAACATCAGCCTACGAGGTTGCCAAGCAAAAGTAGGCCTCGTCTCCATAAACCTCTCAAAAAATGAATAAAATAACTCTGAATAAAAAAGGAAGGTTGACCTCCTGCGTGCCTGAGAATGACATCTGTCTAATGATGTACAAAAATTGTAGACCATCTCACGAGTCGTGGCATCTGGAATAAAGAATAAACATAAAATAAAAGCGGGAAATTAATGCTCTACCCATCACTAGTATAATGTGAAATGGTCGTGAGTAGTAGTGAGAGGAACCTCACCTCCTCTGGACCAAACAAATCAATGCGTAACTGGCCACCTAACACCTGAAAATTTGTAGGAGAAATTATATCATCCCTAATGTATCTCTAGGAGTACGCCAACTGACTCCCTGCTGCAAAACTGACGGGGACATCAGGGAACTGGGGAAAATCATGCCCTCTCCTAGATAGGCCAGTAATAAAATATATTTCCTCCTCATTGGACTCGAACCACTAGCGAGGATCAACCCAGAAAGCCTATTGGTGGGCATCCCATCTATAGATCAGTTGTCCCAATAACCCATTGTGCCCCTTCAGGGATGTAGCCTCCTCGTAGAACTTGAGGAGGCCTACCTCCCTTAGGAGCAATCTGGCAGGCAAAGGGCGGTACAAAATCTTTTCCTCTCCCCGCTCCCACAATCGATATATATATATATATATATATATATATATATATATATATATATATATATATAATTTTTATTGAAGAAAAAAAAAACACTTGGTGTGCCCAAAAAATCAGTAACGCACCGTTACTAGTGTGTACTTCTTTATCATGCACCATTCCCGGTGAGCATGAAAAAAAATTTCACAACACGCAAACAAGAAATATTTTTATGCGGTGCGTTGAACAAATTAACCGCCCCGGGGCGGATAGTTTGGTCAACACACTGCCCAACAGCAATACATAGTCAATGGTGCGGTCTTGTAAATGATCACACCATTAATTATGTATTGTTGCCGAGTGGTGTGTTGACCAAACTATCTACCCCGAGACGGTTAGTTTGGTCAATGCACCGCCCTCCTGACAACATTACATATTCAACGGTGTGGTCCTGTAAACGACTACACCACCGTGTTATTTTTTAAAATTTTATTGGTGCGGTATTGCACTATCATGTTAACACCATTCGTGGTGCAACCTATAAATTTACAGGCAACGCCACAAACAGTGTGAGTCGAACGGCTCGAACGCACTGCACAGCAAAAAGAAAAAAAATAATAATTTTAAGTCAATTTGAAATTTTAATCTGCTAAAAGGTTTATTTATTAAGAAACAAGTAGATTACCTGGACATTTGCACATCGAGGATTTATCTTTGTTGAGGAATTCAAAAAGATAAATTTTCCCTCTATTTTAGAAAATTCAAACTCCACCTAGTGAGCAATGGACAGAAGCAATGTGGGAAATGGGAGAATTTATTGCAGGGTGCCTCACAGAAGACAAACTCACACCAGTGCTTGAGATTTTTAGAGCACTGAACAAGTAAAAATGAGGTTTTTACGGCCAGTATTTTTTTTAAAATTTACCCTTTTTCGGTGTGCTCGATTTTGAGACGAACTAGGTGGTTTTATAAATGGCACACCACACATCGTTACGGTGCACTGGATTACAGAGACGCACTAGGGCGGTTTGTACGTAGAGCATCGGTGCACTGGAGTACTTAGACGCACCAGGTCAGTTGTACGGGGAGCACGATGTCTCGGTGTGCCAATTGATAATACGCACTGGTGCATTTTTCATAAAACACACCAGTGCATTTTATGATGAGAAATGCACCGCAAACAAAACACCCGCAAAAACCTCCACCCGCCAACCTCCTCTAGTGACCTCTGCTACAAACGGATATCTGGGCTATTTTTATAATGGATTCCTCAAAACCATCAGCTAGAGGGTCCTTTCCTTGTAGTGAGAGTTTGTGGCTAGATGTTTAGACTGTCATCAAGTAAAGGCAGAGTGTAAGCATCCAGGTAGAATAATATGGTCGTTTATGATTCCAGAGTGGAAATGGGCGGTCATTTCCATGGACTTTATTACAGTTTTTCCAAATATATCTATACAACATGATTCCATCATGGTTAACGTGGACAGGTTGACTAAGGTAGCACACTTTATTCTAGTGAACACTACGTATTTAGCTAGTGATGTGGCATAGGTGTTCATCAGATATGTGGTTAGATTGTATGGTGTTTCGACAAATATTTTGTCATACAACGATGCAAATTTCACTTCCAAGTTCTGGAAGGCCTTGTTTGCAGGTTTAGGTACAGAGTTGGCCTTTAGTACAACTTATCATTTGGAGACAAACGGACAGACAGATATAGTCAACAGGATATTGGAGGACATGTTGAGGATGTATGTGATTCATCAACAGAAGAGATGCAAGGAGTACCTTCCATTGGTTTAGTTTTCTTATAACAATGGTTACTAGGAGTCACTGAGGATGAGTTTGTTTGAGGAATTGTATCAGCGAAGTTGTAATACTCCCATTAGTTGGAGTGATCGGGTGAACATGGTATTGATTGGACTGGACATGTTAGAAAAAGTGGAACAAGAAATCCAGGCAATAAAGAAGAATCTAAAGGAAGCACAGGACAGACAAAAAATTTATGCATATAGGAACAAGTTGTTTAAGGAGTTTTAGGTTCGGGAACAGGTGTACTTGATCCAGGTGGATATTGGTGACCACCCACACTACAAGGAAAATACCCTCTAGTAGATGTTTTTGAGGAAAGCCTTATAAAAATACCCCATACATCCATTTATAGAGGAGGTTACTAGAGGAGGTTAGTGGGCGGAGGTGTTTGCGGATATATTTCATATGGTGCACTTATCACCATAAAATGCACTGGTGCGTTCAACACGAGAAAACACCGATGTGCACAAAACATTGGCACACCGGACACCGTGCGCTCCGTACACACCCGCCTAGTGCGTTTCCTTTTTGTAGCACATCGGAACTTTACAACACATCCGCACCGGTGCCTCATAAAAAGCGCGCGGGAAAAAAAAACCGACCGGTGCGGAATGAAGACAATGCACCGGTGCTCCCATAAAACTTGCACACCGAAACGGGGTTAAATATAAAAAAAATTACGGCCAAAAAACTGCACAAAACATTGGCACACCGAACATCGTGCACTTTGTACACACCCGCCCGGTGCATTTTATTATTGTAGCACCCTAGTGCTTGACACAGAATCCGCACCGGTGCCTCATAAAAAGCGTGTGAAAACAGAAACCGCCCGGAGCGGAATGACGAAAACACACCAGGGTGCCCATAAACCCAGCGCACTAGAACGGGATTAAATAAAATAAAAAATTTACGGCTAAAAAACAGAACAAAACATTGGCACACTAGACACCGTGTGTTCCGTACCCACCCACCCGGTGCGTTTTATTACTCTAGCGCCCTGGTGCGTTACAGAGCATCTGCACCGATGCCTCATAAAAAGCGCGCGAAAACAGAAACCACCAGGCTCGGAATGACAAAAATTCACAAGTGCGTCCATACAATCCCATGCACCAGAAGGGGGTTAAATTAAAAAACAATTAGGGCCAAAAAACCACACAAAACATTGGCACACCGGACACCGTGCGCTCTATACACACCCTTCCGGTGCATTGTATTAATGTTGCGCACCGGTGCTTTACAGACCGTCCACATTGGTGCCTCATAAAAAGAGTGTGAAAATAGAAACCGCCTGATGCAGACTGAAGCAAATGCACCGGTGTGCCTATAAAATCTCGTGCACCGGAACAGGGTTAAATAAAAAAAAAGTTACGGCCAAAAAACTGCATTTTTCACTTTTTTCAGTGCTCCAGAGCTCTCAAGCACCAGTGTAATTTACCCTTGTCTGGGCCACCCTGACATTGGCGTTCCCATTGCACTCATTTCAAGCACTTTTGTTGTGCATTTCTCACCAATCTCCAGCTTGAATTTTTCAAAACGGTGGAGAAATTTTATTTTGCAAATTCTACAGCCAATATGCCTCCTCGACGAGCAAATGTACAAGTATTTTTCTTGTTTTTCCATAATTAAAGCTTCTAGAAGATTAGAATTTCAAATAACCTTAAAATTAACCATTTAAAAGGAAAAATATATATATATATGTCGCACGGTGCGCTCGAGCCGTTCGGCTCGCACCGGTTGGCGATATCGAAGGCGCACCATGTTATTTAAATTTTTTTTTAAAGTGTGGTGCAGTCTATTATCTGGCCGCACCATTGGCCTAGTTGAATAGCTGCGAGGCAGTGCGTTGACTAAAATAGTAGCCCTGAGGCGACTATTTTTTTTAGTGCACGACTTTCCATGTTTTACCTGGGTCAACGGTGTGGCCCTATAAAAAGCCGCACCATTCACTATGTCACGATGGCAGCAGATCGGTCCGCTGAATTAACTATACGCCCCGGGGCGTAGAGTTTCATCTGCGCACCGCCCTACTGACACCAAACATAGTCAACGGTGCGCTATAAATTATTATGGAGCACTGTCATCAGGGTGCTTAATATTATTAGGTGCACCGATGCCAGTGTGCTCCATAGAAAGACGCACCGGTACCGGTGCGAGACTGTGTTTGCAGCTCACCAACTGTTTTTTATTTTTTTTCAAAAAAAGTTATATATGTATATTTCTAAATAAATGTGTTATTTAATAAAAAAATGTGTTTAATATGCCAATCATTCAGAGACGTGAAAGGAGAGAAGAGGGGGAATAACAACAACAATAGGTGGAGCAGTATAACATGGTTCGCCTGTGGGAGGCACGAGAGAAGGAGAGAGATGCGTACCCTTGCCCTATCATAGCAGTTATGCAGGGGCTCCTAAGGTAGGTAAGCCTCCTCAAGTTCTATGAGGAGGTTACTTCCCTAAAGGGCCATAATTTGTTTTTGAGACATCTTATCCGAAGGTGGAATTCCCAGCAATAGGCTTTTCGGGTTGGTATCAACTAGTGGTACACGCCCACTGAGGAGGATATATACTTCATTACAAGGCTATCGAGGAGAGGGTTGGATTTTCCCTCATTCCCAGAGCTCTAGTTGGCTATGCAGCAGGGATTCAGTTAGTTTACTGACATAGATACATTGGAGAAAATGTATTGTCTCCTGCAGAGTTTCGAGTTGTTGGTGGTCAGTTACGTATTGGTGCATTTGGTAGGGACGAGAAGCAATGTCTCTCACTTATCATTTCGACCATTTCGCACAACACCAGTGATGGGCAACACATTAGTTGCCCGCTTCTATATTATGTTGATTCTTTAGTACAGGATCCACGACTTGTCAGGTGTTCCGCCATTTTTTTGCGGCAGTTCTGTACAGCCTTAGATAGATGTCGTGCTCATGCACAAGGGAGGGTGAACTTCCCTTTTTCTTCAGGAATTTTTTGTTTATTTTTTGAGAGGTTTCCAGAGACGAGGCCTAATTTTCTTTAGCGGCCTCGTAGGATGACATTTGAGGCACGTATGCACATGTGGGGTCAGATGATGCCCAAGAGGGGTGACACTGAGTTTTTCACGAGGATATCGCAGGATGCACTAGAGTTGCTAGCTAGTGCTGATGAGCATCCCTTCGTTATGGTCTCCTATCCTTACGCAGGTTTAGATTAGCGAGGGTGTGCCAACATCCTCTTCACAGCTGATGAGCCACCAGATGATAGAGGTAATATTACTGTTTTATATATTTAAAGTTATTCTAGCATGTTCTTTAACTTGTTTTTATTAAATTGTGTAATGAAATTGTCTAATTGTTGTTGTGTACTTGTATATATTTTGCAGACATTGGCTCTTTTGATGGCGAGTAGATGCCGGCACCAGTACCACATTATCCAGGTGTGGATCCAGCTGATCATGATCAAGGCATGGCAGATGTCGAGGATCATCAAGAGGCCGGTGCTAGGTGCGGTCGACATGATGCTAGATGCCGGATGGAGTTGGGCGACCAACTCAGTGCATTAATTGTTGAGGTGGGCATCAGGCCCACTCATTACAGAGACATGGAGGTCGATGATAGGCTATTACAGATGTGGAGATGCATGCCACGTGACATGTACAGCCTGATGCGGCATTTCGTACGAGTTACGACAGCTTTTACGCGACTGATGAGGACTGTTGAACGTTATAGGCGTGGTCATGACGTAGCAGGTGGTGGACATTCCACGAGCAACGACTCTTCATCTCATGATCATTCACCTCACGCCGCGTCAGATGAGCATGAGCCTCCACTAGCATCCAGCAACAGTCATCATGGAGATGAGGTTGGACCATCGGCCACATCTAGTCAGCAGCCTGTAGCATCCATCAGTACTCATGATTATGAGCAGGGCACTGGACCATTGACCGTCGAGGCTGCACCATTGACTGAGTAGGCCTCCACTAGTACTAATATTGATTTTGTACTACCACCAGCTGATCCATGACATTTATATTACAGTTGTATATTTTTAACATTATTCAGTTATATATATATATATGGTCCATGTGTTTTATGTTCATGTTGCAGTTGTACTTAATTTACATGTTGGTGATCATCATGATGTGTATATTGTTAGGTCATGTTAGATATGTGCATTTAATGTGTATGTAATGATAGCACAAGTTATTTGACATGAGATGTATATTTGATGTTTGTGTTGTGATGAATATGTTAATATATAATGTTAATTGTGTTTTGTTATATGATCATGATCACGATGATGTTAGCGATTTTGAATGTGTTTTTTAGTCAAATATGATGTTTTTACAATGGTTATCAGGAACATGATGTTTATTAATTAATTTAATACTAAATGATCATGATATTGTAAAATTATAATATTTGTAATTATAATTGTATGTAAAATTCTAAAATTGTAATTGTAATGGTATATATGTAAATTTGTAAAATTATAATGGTAATTGTAATTTTTTAATTTGTAAAATTGTAATTGTATATATGTTAAATTCTAAAATTGTAGTTGTAATTGTAGTTGTAATTGTAATTGTACGTGAAATTGTAAAATTGTAATTCTAATTGTATGTAAAATATTTGTAAAATTTTAATTGTATTACTGTGAATTGAATGTAATTGTAAAATTGTAATTGTATGTCAAATTCTAAAATTGTAATTGTATGTGAAATTGTAAAATTGTGATTCTAATTCTAATTGTATGTAAAATATTTGTAAAATTTTAATTGTATTAATGTGAAATGAATTTATTAAAAAATTTAAAAAATGCAAATAAATTCATGTACTTTAGAATTATCATTATTTTATTATGATCTTAGATACAAAAAAAAGAACTAATTTATACAGTACGTGATTGTTTTTGAGATCAACATAATTGCAAATAATTTTCAAGTGAATTATTGATTTTAACATTAACGCAATGAAAATTACCAATTAATTCAAAATACATATTATAATGTTTTTAAAAACCCATCTTAAAAAGTATAAATATTGATGAAATAACACATGTACCATATCACTCTCGGTTCTCATGGTCACCCTCATTATCTTCCAGCTCGCATGGCATGATAACACTATTTTTCTCAAAAATATGTTTTGATCTAGGGTCATGTGTCAATACGAACCACCAATCCCTATCCAACACATCTGGGTAAAAAAACAGTTGGTTGCAGTGTTTAGGGAAAACATAGGGCTCCTTAGCTTCATCCCACATCTTTCTAGAGTTGAAACATATCAGCCTACTATCGCGATCTTCCTTTACATTATTCCGATCAAAGGTGTCCCACCACTTGCACCTAAAAATAATACATTGGAAAGAAGAGAAATCCACTTCAATGATCTCTTGTATCTTTGACGTAACCTAACATCCCTCGTACTAGGTTTTGATCACGATGGCTAGATCGACTAGATTGATCGAACTTGACTTCCACTCCACAATCTTGTGTGATGTTTCCAGCATCGGCATTTTATGTGCGAAAATGGTATCCATATGCCCACATAGATGGGAACAAATGCACCTATTATAAAAAAAGTTAAAAAAATCATAGTGTCATGTGTCTTATAATAACCCAACAATTAAAATATGAAATGTAGATGTCTTAATATAAGTTTGAAATTTACATATAAATTAAAAATATTATTACCGAGTTGCTGCACCCAATCCCTACGTTTATCGCATCCTCTTCAGCACGCGAGTAACGATCGGTAGCACTGTATTTCTCTATGACTTGGTCAGCAACCCAACCATTGGGGCATATTTTTGGCATATTTTATTTTAAATGATCGGGATAAGGCACACTTCTACCATTCAACCATCTAAATTATTTCCTGTCACTATCCCATTCCATCCTCTTTTGTTCGTACAATGCAACCGACGGTTGTGTCGCTTCATAATTGTAAAGAACGAATTTATTGATTGCTTCAATTTATGCATTCACTGATGAAATCAAACCAAAATTATATACTACTTAGAGATTAAAATATACATTATATCGAATTTCAACACGAATATTAATTACTTTTTATAAATTTGAAAAATTATAAGTCGCTTACTCTTTATCAAGCGCTTTTTTCCACTCGTTTGGAGAAAATCCCCTTCTCTTTTGTCTTCATCCCTTTCATCGTCCCAAATCACCGCACCTGGTTGGTTGTCGATCTGCTTGATGTATTCACTGGCATAATAGAAAGACTCATACGATATGTACCCCTCTGCCATAGACCCCTCGGGTTTCGCCCTTTGTCGAACAAAGCCTTTTGAATTTCTTCATGTACCTCTCTAAGAAGAACATCCAACGACAAGAAACCACCCCAACTAATTCAACCACATCTACTAGGTGGATTAGAAGATGAACCTGCAAGTCCATGAAACTCGTCGGCAATTCCTTCTCAAACATACAAATAATCTCACCTATCTCTTAACGCCACCATGGAATGCTAGCCACATGAATCTCCTTTGATGTGATCCAATGTACAAATGCAGATAATTTAGATATGGCACATCCTAGGTCTTGAGGGAATTCATGTTTCACACACCCACGTATGAACAAAGGATAATGACACTGCAAATTTATAAACACGTGCAATAATATACAAAATTAGTTATGTTTTATGATCCCCTCATGGGATAAAATTTATTAATATAACAAATAAAAATATCATACTTTTGACATTATACGTTCTCTTAGAAGATTCAAATGGTCATGCGATTTCAACCCCAACAAATGGTCATCCACGGTGAAGCAGCACCGTAGTGAAGACCCGTATGAATTTGGCACCCTCACATCCATAATAACTTCCTTTGCCAAAGACATATCATCTTTTTTTAAATCCATGGAACATCACCTTCTTTGAAAAACCATGAATTAGAGGGACCAGCGCCTGCCTCTGATACAATACTTTATAATCATCTTGGCCAATGTTTCTTTTTAGTTTTTGAATTAATAAGATCTTTCCTAACAGCCAATGTGTCACTTTTTTTTTATGATATGTGCCTCCATAAAGAAGATGAAATATTTTTAAATATATGCATGGGATCTAATAAGTGGGAAATCTTAAGATGCTCCCAATATGGGAGGTCATAAAAGATAGATTTCCTTTTCATCCCAATGGGAAATTTCTCAACATAGGTGTCGAAGAAATCTAGATCATCAAACATAGGCTTTGAATCAAACATTTCTATGAACTCCTTCTCCTTCTCTCTCTCTCATACGCTCTAAGCCATTCAGCTGGTGTCATTATTGAAGGCCTTTGGGTTCTCTCTCGTTTACCATTGAAATCGGATGCTACTCTTTTGTAAGGGTGTTCTTCTGGTAGGAATACCCTGGAGCAATCATACACTGGCTTTCGTAGGTCCTTGGACCATCTAGATTTCAGAGAAGTTCCACAACATTTACATCCAAAATACCCTTTTGTTACAAGACCTGTGATATTATATTTGTATACATTAATTAATATGCATGGCACGTTAAATAATATCATGAAGATCAGAACAAATATTACAACGAATTAAATAACTAATATGTGAAAGAATATTGTTACATATATAAAAAAATCAATAAATTAAACATGTAATTTACCAGATCAAACTCCTAAGCCTTGATAATCATGTGTCGTGTAAGCACATATGCCATACAACTTAAAACTCCTCTCTTCTGTGATGGGTCTTGATACTTCGTATACATTTATCCCATCCCATAATTCCTTGAATTCATATACAAGTGGTTGTAAGTAGACATCCATATTCTTCATTTTTCTTCTACCAGGGACTATCAGAGCCAACATAAGATGTTCATTCTTCACGGACAACCATGGGGGGATATTGTTATTGATCACTACTACAGGCCAAACAGAATAGTTGGTGTTCTGGAGGGAATATGGGTTGACGCATCCATGGCTATGCTGAGTCGTAGACTTCGTACTTCATCCTTGAATTTTTCGGGCCATATATCATCTATATGCTTCATGGCTATTGAACTATTTGGGATTCGCATAACTCCCAACTCACTTCTATGTGAGGCATGCCATCCCTGCAACATAGCTAATTCTTTTTAAAAAAAGAGCCTTTGAATCTTTGGGATTATAGGCATGCCCCTAAATATCTTAAAAGGAGGACCAGTATGTGATTTACCCTTATTTTTTTATTTATCATACCTTTCATGCCCACATTTCGGACACATATCTTTGTTTACATATTCTCCTCTATATAAAATACAATCATTTGGACATGCATGATATGATATGTACTCAACACCCAACATTTTCAACAATTTGTTTGCCTCTTCGTAGCTACCGGGAAAGACATTATCACTCGAAAGAACCTTATCTTTGAATAACCTGTAGTTGGTGATCATGGAAAAATATATTAATAGATGTACATTAATGTCAATATAATTATTAACGTTCATAAAATTCACCATTTTTAATGTTCATTGTAGTGTACTGATTATATTTCAAATTTATATAAGGGACTACTTTATGGTAACTTACCTCAAAATTTCTGAGAAACATGCATTCGACAAGCCAAACTTTGCTTTCAAGTTGTACATTAAGATCATTTTCCCCAACTGGGTAGACTTTTAATGACCGCCAGGCCCAAAGAGAGGGGTGGTGGAAGCAAATTTAAGGCTTTCGAAAAAGGTGTCAGCGATATGAGCACCATTCCCTAGTTGATCATCGTTTTGGAATGCATCTAACAACATTGTCTCCATGGAAGTTGTATCCCTTAAGTAATCATCCATACCAACCTCTATTTGATTTCCTCCATTGCCAGCTTGTGAAGAACTACTGTTGTTGTAGTCATTCCTAACTGGTGAATCTGGACGTAGCAAGAATTGAATTGGTGGTTGATTCAACCATTCTTGGTATCATTCCTCTTTGATTTTTTCTCTTAATTCAATCTTCTCTCGATTTGACATTGTCGTGGGGTGCAACGGAAGATAGTAGGTAGGTCATTCATCATCACTAGAATCCTAATAATTAAAAAAAAAATTGAACATGATTAGTACAAAATATATGATATCAATTAGTAACCACGTTGACAATATTTCATGATTATAAATTGGTTTGACATTGAAATAATTACATATTAATCAATATATATACCAAAAAATTATAATTATAATTACCATCATTGTCCCAAGATTATGGCTAGAAGATGCAATATTGTTACAATTGGCAGGGTGAAGCGGTTGTCCATTTTCATCTACCAAATGTGCCTTGCGGTATGCAACTCTTGATAAGAACTTCCGACGTTTAGGAGCAATTTGAATATTTTGTGCATCTGAACTCAATGCTGAATCTGCATGAACCTGCAAATTTTTATACATTATAAATTTAATTAAGTTGTGCATGATTAATTGCATGGATAAAAAACATAAATTCAATTAGATAGTGAAAATATAAAACAAATCTGAAGTAAATATTACGTCTCCAGATGGATAGGGAGAACTCCGCGATGGACTTTGAGAAATATTATGGATCGAGCTGGATTTTGAAGAATTGTCCATTCCATATAATATATGATGTTTTCTCCCTGCATTAATGCAAAACAATAATAAATTTCGGTGCACAAACCTAAATGTAATTTCGGTGCGTAATGTACAGATAATCGCACCGGTGCATTTTTGGTATTGCGCACCTGTGCTGTTTTATAACCAGACGCACCGGTGCGATTTGATTAAGGGACGCACCGGTAATGAATAACCGCAAATAAAAAAAAAGTTCAAACCTATTTTCTTTAAGTGAAAAAAAAGCGGTAAATTGAAAAAATGGGCGCAAAATATTTTCGAAAATGTAATTTCATAAAACATTTGTTTAAATACTAAACACTTTTCATTATTTCACTATTTTTACAAAAAAATTCAGCCAGACATTTGCAGAATACATACCTGGACCAAACAGAGCACGAGAGCACTGTGGAGCAGGGAAATACATTCGAACAGAAGTATTCAGACAATTAGAATTCCAAACCTCTAGTGATTCAAACCTTGTACAATAGAATTTCAAACGATGTGAGAAAAGTTTATTGTTTTTTTTTACTTTTTTCTGCAGTTTTTTTATGCAGTAAAAGAAAAAAATCAAAGTTTATTGTTTTTTTTTACTTTTTCTGTAGTTTTTTTAATGAAGTAAAATAAAAAAATCAAATTTTATTGTTTTTTTTACTTTTTCTGTAGTTTTTTTTACCTCTTTTGCACTTTTTAGAAACAAAAAATTAAATAAATAATCCATTTTTAGAAACAAAAACCCTAGATTCTTTTTATTTCTGCCCTTTCTTCTCCCTATTTCTATAATTTCAGAATTAGGGCTTTTCAATTTAGATTTATAGGGTTTGTATAGTCATAAGACATCCAACCCATGGGATAACTTGCATAGCCGGATCCCAATCCATGTTGGCCCTTGCGTGAATCTAAAAAAAAAAACAGATTTTTTTCGTCGGTGCGCCCTACATAACATAGCGCACCACGAAAGTATAGTGATAAAAAATAAAAAAATAAATATGTTTTTATCAGTGCGCCATATGTAACATATGGCACTGGTGCACTATTTCATTATGGCGCACCGCAAATGTGTTGTTTCGCAAAAAAAAACCATTTTAGAAACAAACCCTACATTCTTTTTGTTTCTACCCTTTCTTCTCCTTCTTTCTGTGATTTCAAAATTAGGGCTTTTCAATTTATATTTATAGGGTTTGTATTGCTAAATATAAGCCTAATAAATCCAACCCATGAGACAACATGCATAGTTGAATCCTAATCCATGTCGGCCCTTGCATTTAAAAAAAAAAAAAAAAAATCGATGCGCCCTGTGTACCTGAGCACACCATGCAAGTACTGTGATAAAAAATTAGAAAAACAAAATATTTTTTCTCAGTGCGCCATTTGTAAAATGTGCAGCCGATGCGCTATTTCATTATGGTGCAGCGTGAACATTCTGTTTTGAAAAAAAAAAAAAATACATACCTAATATTCTTTTTGTTTCTGCCCTTTCTTCTCCCTCTTTCTGTGATTTCAGAATTAGGGCTTTTCAGTTTAGATTTATAGGGTTTTTATTGCTAAATATAGACCTAAGACATCCAACCGACGGGACGATTAGCATAGTCGGATCCCAATCCATGTCGGCCCCTGCGTGAATTTAAAAAAAACAGATTTTTTTTTATCGGTGCACCTGGCATAACCTGGCGCACCGGTGCTCTGTATTGTACATAAAAAATAAATAGACAAAAAAAATTTCGGTGCGCCATATGTAAAATATGGCATCGGTTTATGCTACAAAAACTAACACTGGATGATTTTTATTATGCTATCATGGTTAACCAGCGCGGTGATTGATATGTAACGCATCGGTGCTCCATGTTGACATAGAGCACCGTATGGTCTATTATACTGTTTGTGCGGTGCGTTTGTAAGACACCCACGCACCGGCGTCGGTGCGTACACCATGAATGGCGCACCGGTTTCTTGAGATTTTTTTTTTTACTTGAAAAGTTGACAATTTATTTATAAATATATTAATGAATGATATGGTACAGGTTTGAGATTGATAAAGAAACGACTGACAAGAGATCCAGTAACAAAAATACTAATAACACATCAATAAAAGAAAAAAAGGCAAGTTCTTTGTAAATTCTTTAAAAAAAATATTATTTTTGAACTATATGTAAGTTTAACTAATATGTATTGTTTACTGTGTATCATGCAGAGCCACAAAATGACGAAGCTCGATAAGATTATTCCTGATCTAGGACCAGAAGAGTGTAAAAGCTTGATGGAAAAATTGCAAAAGGATGAATCAGGTGAATGAAAAAAATACCATTGATCCCATATGAGTTTCTTTTTTTAGTTTTCATTAATAATGTAATTAAATTTATTAGATAACATTTGTCAAACAGTCTATTAATTCACATATGTTTAATGTTCTACAAGGACCAACAACTCAAAAAATGAATGTTGTTCTAAGAAAAGTAAAAAAATAGAACATGCAAATGAAAATGAGTTGCTCCTTAGCTCATCTGGAGTGGTGTTGGAGGTTAACGAAAGGGGGAAAAACTTTTACAAAAGTTTGAGGGATCTAGTGGAACAAATGTATAGACGTTATTTCCACTTACAATACAAAAACCAATCCAATGATTCCAAGAACCAAATTTTATCTAAACTACAAGAAGAGTTTCCATAGAATTGGTCAATGAGACATGTCAGACTTTTAATAGCAAAAACGTATAACAACAAAAAATAAGGAATGAAAAAGTAATATTCATTTAAATGTTTGTCTAGAATTATTTATAAATATCACTTTTGTTATACTTACTTTTCATATATCAATATAAAAAATAAATAGTTTATTGTCATGTTACATTTTCAGGAAGATTATGAAAATCTTAAAAGATGAACAAGCTTATATCAGAAATATGCCAGTAGGAATGTCCAAAAAGGTGTACAAGGAGATAGTCAAAGAAATGGAAAAAATTGCATCGCGGGAGGAGCCATCTCAACAACAACGTGCTTCAAATGTAATATGTAATCATTGAATTTTTCGATCATTAGGTACAATAAATAAAAAATTTAGCATTAAATATTAATTTTCAAGTATTTTCTTGCAGAAAAGAAAATAAAATGGAACCCATTCAACACATAAAACAGGACGACAAGGAAGAAAATGATTGATATCTAAGTTTGTGAGTAATTGTTACTTCCTTATAACAACTTAACTAGATTTCATTTTTGTATTTTTTAAGTTGTTTTACAAAAATCATCATTGAATGTCTTCAAACAGGTGCTAACATACAAAGAATAACCATCAGAGGAATTGATTGAAATTGGGTTAAATATGGGTTGTGAGTATATGTTGTCATATCAGAACTTAATTGTGGAATTTGTAAGCATCTATCGATCTTGTTTTACTTAGCTTCGTCCATAATTAATAGAAAAAATAAATCTTTCATATTAAATATATGATTTGTTATGGGTTATAAAACTTGCAGGAAACAAAGTATGGCACTGCGCCAACAAATAAAATCTTGAAATATGGAATGTTACATGGTTTTGAAAGAATGTGTATAGTTTATGAGTCAATTGTTGCATTGGTACGTCATTTATTTTTTATTTACATTGATGTACATTATTTAATGTTGCAATTTTCATTATTCTCACCAATCTATATACACTCATTACAGTTTATTTTTATTTTTGTAGATGGAAGGTGAAGAAGAAGAAAACAATCAACGTCATGAACAAAACAATCCTGAAAATAACCCAACTCATGAAAGTATCTCTAGCAGTGATAGTAGTTCAAGCGAAGAATGATGATCACTATGTTTGGATATCAAAGCAAGGCATTGTATTTTTTGAAATATGTCTGTGAAATCAAACATTTTCTTTAATGTAATGGACATAGTGTCCCAATTGAAAGATAAAGGGATACCAATAACTATTCCATTTTGTATGAGAAAGAATTTATTATCCATATATATATATATATATATATATATATATATATATATATATATATATATATATATATATATAATAAAATTTTTAATTTATTCTATTGTGTTCTCTACTATCGTTATTGCATGAGCTAAATGGAATATTATAGTTTGTTTTATCACTAGGTAGGTGAATAAGTGTGTAGGGAGGCCCATAAACCTCTTTAGAAGGAATAATAACATTCCTAATGTGAAAGGATGAAGAATAAGCAGTTGGATTAAGCACCATTGGGTGTGAATTGGAGGGGATGCATGTTGACTAGGTCAACTTTGACCAAATCAACAGTGTTGTCATGGAGGAGTGGCATTCATGATGAGATAGCACAGTTTTAGTGGAGGAAAAATTGCATGAGCTTAGTGGAACTTATGGATGGGGCCTAATGTGAGAAGGCTCACACACTATATATGGAGGGGATGGCAGCCATTTTTATTCATGTTTTTAGATTATCATTTGATATTGGTCTGTTTAGACTTTGCATTCCTTTGTTGTTTAGCAGGGTTGTTGTGTTGCTTAGCACAATGGTGTTCCTGATCGAGAATCCCTACCTCATCCTCAGGGAAGGAGAGGTTCTTTGGGCTGCATTTCCTCATTCTAGAATTCTGGCTAAGCTACCTCCTTCAGCTACAACACAGTTTCTGTTTAGAGCTGGGTTGTATTGTAGGGTGCAGCAAAGGAGGATCACATAGAGCCATTTCTGGGCTTGTTATTCAGTGGAGAGGTAGCCTATCCATTGGAGGATCAGAAAGGAGGGCTCCTGAGCATATTTCTACATCTTTGGCATCAGGCCAACCATCTACTATCCCTCACAGTGCAGTCATAAACCAGAACTGTGTTATTTTTGGAGGCAGTTGTTGGGAGGGTTCATTGAGCTCATCAGGAGGGTCTAATTCTGAGTAGAGGGATCAACCTTCTATTTAGAAATACCATTGGAGGATGACATCACCATTTCAGATCTTTCATAGCCTCATTCCACATCAGATCCAGTTTGCAGTGGCATATTAACCATATGGTTATTTGTCACATTGTATATTTCTTGGTATTTCTAGCAATATTTTATGGGTTGGCTAGAAATCTTGTATTAGAGCCCACATATTCTTTTCTGAGCATTTATTTTGTATCTATCAGCCATATTACATTTATGTATGTTTACAGCAGCAGCTACATTGATATAGACAGTGTTGTCACTGCTCTCCGGCATTCTATACAGTTGCAGCAACTCATGTGTTGATTGTTCTGATCATAGCAGGATTGTTCTTATTGCTTGAGTGGCTTGACCCTCAAGATATTTTTGCATATTTTTTCTGATATCTTAATAAAATTATGGTTGTATATTGATCCCTCTTATGTCATGTTCAATTTTTTTGTGTTTTACATTATTATGTCTTGTATTGCTGCTATTTCCATTTTTGAATATTATAGTGGTATCAGAGCATAATCTTGTCTCAGCCTGTGCATTCAAGACATTATGCCATTAGGAAGAAAATATTCTCACAAAAAAGAGAAGTTGTATAGAAGAAACAAAGGCATGACTCCATTATTTGGAGAAATGAAGGAAGGGAGGATCTCCCAGCTTCTTTTCCAAACTATGAAAAATATCAAGGAAGATATCACGGAGATGAAAGGGGAGAGGTGTAGACAATTTCCAAGAGGGTCTAAAAGTGAAGCAAGCCCTAGATATTCACATGATGGGTGTGATAATTCAGCCACACATGCAGATCCACAACGTATTTTATTGCTCACATTCACTGCAAGAAGGATGGAGAAATAAGATGCACCAAGGGAGGATACCTTGAGTGACCATCTTCAGGAGTATGAGTCTCAATCATGGAGATTCAAAGAGCACTTGGACTTCCGAGGGTTTTTCCAACTCAAGGAAGACAGAATTTCTAGCAACTATAGCAGAAGCAAGAGAGGTAGAATCTTTCTATATAAATTTTACGGATCAGTAAAGTGCACAGCCAAAGCTTTGGTGAAGGAGCTAGATTCCTATTTCCAGCTAAACCAAGTTTCAGAAAAGGAGACCATTAGAGTAGCAGTGCTGCACCTCAAAGGTATGGCCCATGATTAGTGGTTTTGTAGTTCTGCTTCATTTTATCATGCAAATGTAAACATTGATTCAGGTTTCACTAAGAAATTAGTGAGAAGATTTGATATTAAACCTTGTGAAACATCTTTTAATGAACCCAAAGACTCAAAACCTTTGCATGAGTTGGATAGATCTATTTTTCCAACTCCACTCCATATTTCTGTTGAAGGGCATAAAAACATGCATGATGCCTTGCCAAGGGAAAGATCCCCACTTCTTGAAGAGTCCTATTCTATATATTAAGACATGGAGGTTCCTCCTTCAAGGGAAGACCAAGATCAAGGGTCTCTCATTGATGATGAGGCATTCTCAAAAATTGATGAAGAGGATGAGCAAAGAAGAGATAAAAGTGTTGTACCATCAGGAGGAGATCCATCACCACATGAATATGGAAAGGTAGCCTTTGCTTCCATTAAAGGAGCCCTTGTGTCTTTGCAAGGAATTCCAAAAGATCCAACATGTGGAGGAGAAGAGAATAAGGATCAGCATCAAGGGATGATGAGCATTCACCCTTATCTATTTCGGCAGGTTTCTGCACAAAAGAAGGAGATTGTATCGCGTAGTGAAGAGAGGGACAAATCAATCCACTCATATATACAGTCCACTTCATATTTTGATGTCTCACTACATGGGGGTATTCCACTTTGGAGGCCACTAGATCTAGAGTGGGTAGGATACATATTACCATTTGGTCACCACTCTTAGATCCCGGAGGGGTGGATACTTTGGAGGGATTTATTACAGCATAGAGAGTTTGGGGTAGACTCAAGGAGGAGGGAGACATTCTCCCATTTTCAGCATTACCCACTCTCACTACATATTCTGCGCTTACAGAAGTTGCTGCAGTGATGGGGGACGGCACCACTATGGTGCAAGGGAGCTACTCCAAGGGTTTGGAGAAATAGAGGGTGTTTCCCTTGAGGAAGGAATCCTCCATACATTGGAGTATATGTAGGCCACTCATGCTTACATTGGCCAAGATCAGGAGGTTCTTTTTGGAAGGTAGCTTCTCATGGGAGGCTAATTTCTAAAGGCCACCACTTCTATTTGAGCATGAGCAGCTGCATGATGAGCATGGCAGCACTTTGGAGGATGAATTTGGCATGGGGAATGTCAAAGGGGAAGACAGTAGCATGTGAGGAGCTTCACATTTCAGATCTTTAGCGTTGTCTCTTAGGAGGGTTGATCCATATTGGAGGTCTCAACTTTTGGTAGAGTACTCCAAGGATCTTGGTGCTTACATGATTCTTGATGACCCGGAGGGAGATGATAGATACGTGGTGGTTTATGAGGTCATATATTCTTATGGCAGAGTCTTCTTGACCAGAGTTTCTGAGCTCAAGTGGAAGCTACTACATGTAGCACATGTGGACTTTCTTTCCATGCACTTTGATGCATTTCATTCTTTGATGGAGGAGTTCTCTTGGGAGGGCATCCAGAAAGATCTATATCAGCATATGGAGAGATGCATAACCTGGATGGTGATGGAGAGGTTGTCACAACCACTTCCCTACTCATGGGTAGTTAGGGAGAGCTTCCAGTTGAACCATCTCAGCTCAATGACCGGAGTACATAGTAGAGAAGGTACATTTATGCATTATGATTTGTACCCATTTATTTTTTATGGGTAGCATGTTGTACCATGGAGTATTATTCCTTATTATATATTATATTATGATGTACTTGAGGCCAATTGCAACATTCAGGTTGGCTATTCTATTGGTGGTTTGTGAGGGAAGCCACATGATCCTTGGTGTGCACCATTGGCACCACATATTACTTTTATGATCCTATCTTGTAGGATGATTGTGGCAGAAAACAAGTGGCTGAAAGGACACTTGTTATTCTTTGTTTTGAGGCAGGCAGGGAATGCACCGTGCTTGTTCCATATGTGGAACTATGATCCACCTTCCGGTTGTCATATGGCAACTTGTTTTCACTGGTTTTTGCTTCCATATATTTGTGATGTTCTTATGTTTATGGGAAGCTTTATTGGGAGAGTGGCACAAGAGTTAGAGGTTCCCATTGGGAGTATTATTCTCCCTAATTTACATGTTGCATGTTTCAGGAGAAACAATGGGCAAACCATGATTGCCACACTACATCTCTTTTCTTCATCTGGGAGGAGCCATTTGGAGAACTTAAGTTCTTGGAGGAGGCACTTCATGGCTGATTTGTTTGGTGGGGTAACTTGGGCCATTCTTGGAGGCCATGAAATTTCAGCCCAAGATCAGTAGCAGCCCCATACTTACCATAAATGGAGAGAGAAGTAACTTGGGTGGAAAAATCTAATCTCTCCATGCAGCCCCAATACATTGCGTAAACCGGGGGTTGAGGATTTCTTTGATGAGATACCTAGAACGGCTCATTACATTTGGATGATAGCATGGGCATGGGAGACTCTCATTGGGGATGAGATTCCCTATGTTTATCATCACTCCTACCTTGAGGAGGCCATTGGACAGCAAGAAGGTTTCCACTTACACCTTCCACTTTCTCATGATGTGAGCCATTTAGTTTTGCATACTTGGGAGGAACCATTGGGGGCGGCTTTACTGCAGATTATTTTGAGCAGTGGTGGAGACTATTTGATGAGGAGGCTACAAGAGGAGGAGAGGATAATTTTTCTCCACCTTTATAATTTCTTGAGGACAAGCAACATTTTGGAGGGGAGGACTATAATATTCCAATAATTTAACCTTTAGATAAATGGAATATTATAGTTTGTTTTATCACTAGGTAGGTGAATAAGTGTGTAGAGAGGCCCATAAACCTCTTAATAAGGAATAATAACTCTCCTAATATGAAAGGAGGAAGAATAAGTAGTTGGATTAAGCACCTTTGGGTGTGAATTGGAGGGATGCATGTTGACTAGGTCAACTTTGACCAAATCAACAGCGTTGTCATGGAGGAGTGGCATTCATGATGAGACAGTGCAGTTTTAGTGGAGGACAACTTGCATGAGCTTAGTGGCACTTATGGATGGGGCCCAATGTGAGAAGTCTCACACACTATATATGGAGGGGATGGCAGCCATTTTTATTCATGTTTTTATAATATCATTTGATATTGGTATGTTTATACTTTGCATTCCTTTGTTGTTTAGCAGGGTTGTTGTGATGCTTAGCATAAGGGTGTTCCTGATCGGGAATCCCTACCTCATCCTCAGGGAAGGAGAGGTTCTTTGGGCTGAATTTCCTCATTCCGACATTCTGGACAAGCTACCTCCTTCAGGTACAACACAGTTTCTGCTTAGAGTTGGGTTGTGTTGCAGGGTGCAGCAAAGGAGGATCACATAGAGCCATTTATAGCCTTGTTTTTCAGTGGAGAGGTAGCCTATCCATTGGAGGATTCGAAAGGAGGGATCCTGAGAATATTTCTACATATTTGGCATCAAGCCAACCATCTACCATCCCTCACAGTGCATTCAAACTAGAACTGCATTATTTTTGGAGGCAGTTGTTGGGAGGGTTCATTGAGCTCATCAGGAGGGTCTGTTTCTGAGTAAAGAGATCAGCCTTCTATTAGAAATACCATTGGAGGAGGAAATCACCATTTCAGATCTATCATAGCCTCATTCCATATCAGATCCAGTTTGCAGTGGCATATTAACCCTAGGTTTATTTGTCACATTGTATATTTCTTGGTATTTCTAGCAAGCTTTTCTGAGTTCTAGAAATCTTGTATTAAAGCCCACATCTTCTTTTCTGGGAATTTATTTTGTATCTATCAACCATATTCCATTTATGTATGTTTACAGAAGTAGCTACACTGATATAGAAGCGTTGTCACTTCTCTCCAGCATTATATACAGTTGCAGCAACTCATGTGCTGATTGTTCTGATCATTGGAGGATTTTTCTTATTGCTTGAATGGCTTGACCCTCAAGATATTTTTGCATATTGTTGTTGATATCTTAGTAAAATGATGGTTGTATATTGATCCCTCTTATTTCATGTTAATATTTGTTGTGTTTTACATTATTATGTCTTTTATTGCTATTATTTCCATTTTGGAATATTACATATTGTTATAAGATATATATGTATCGACTTTTGACAAATAATGAATTTTAAAAAACCACAATAATTATGATATGATATAAAAAATTAATCCAAACATCACATTCCAATGCTTTAATAAAAATTTAATTAATATGAATATTGTTATAAGATGTGTCGACTTTTGATGAATAATGAATTTAAAACAATCACAATAATTGCACTGTCACAGGTCGATTTTTCTAAAAAATACAAAATGAAAACTAGTGTGTGTATTCTTACACCAGTGCACTTGTATTCTTAAGCACACTAGTGCGTTTTACGACCTATGGGCACCGCAAAAATACCAAAAACAGTTAAAAATATTGAGGCATTTGTGCGGTATGGTGCGTCAGTGCGTTTATGTCTATATACGCACCAGTGCCGTTTTACGACCTATGGGCATTGCACGAATACCAATACCAATTATAAATCTCAGTGTGTTTGTGTGATACTATGCATCAGGGCATTTTTGTGTCTATATTCACCGGTGCATTTGTACGACCTTTAGGCATTGCACGAATACCGATACCAATTATAAATCTTGGTTCATTTGTGTGATACTATGCACCGGGGCGTTTAAGTGTCTATACGCACCAGTGCATTTGTACAACCTATGGGCACCGCATGAATACCAATACCAATTTTAAATCTCGGTGCATTTGTGTGATACTTCATACCGGTGCATTTCTATAAGTCTACGCACCGGTGTGTTGATACGTCCTATGGGCACCACTCAAATCCCAAGGCCAATTAGAATGGCCCCATGCATTGTATCACCAACACTACGCCCAGTGTTGTTTTATACATTAACGGCCCGGTGCATTCTCCTACAACTGCCTCGAGGCTCCGGCTACAAGTACGCACCGATGCGTTAAATCCTGATTAGTGCACCAATGAAAAAAACATCTGTAATTACCTCCGGCCACCCATTTTTTTTAGTTGTGTTGAATTTCCGTTAAAGCTCTGCCAAAACCTCCGTAACCATAAACGGGTGTTGTAGCAAATGTTTTTTTGACAATTTTGGCCAATTCTATAACACTAATAACCTCCTTTATAACCTCCGCTAGAGGGTATTTTCCTTGTAGTGCCACCTATTCCATTTGGACCCCCACCATCGGTTCTTTTAGTTTTTCACTTTCAGCACAACTTACTATTTTTAGCAATTTTTCGGGTCCTAAACTTCCGGAGTCGTTTTGAGGCCCTAAATGACATTTTTGGGGAAAATGGGAGCAACATGGAAGTTCATTTAATGTTTTTCACATCAAAAGTTGTATTCCTTGGATAGATATTTCTAACGAGGTATTGAGAAAGTCACATGGAGTTCATATGCCAAATTTACGTCCCTGGGAAGTTGATGTACCAATTTACCCAAACAAGGCCCATAGTTTTGGCGCTTCATCTCCTAGGATTAGGTTTTTGGATGTTTAGGGTTTTCCATTATTTCTCAACAATAAATAGGCCTTGCAACCTCATTGTTAGCTACCAAATCTCTTCTCAGAGATAAGCTACAAGCACTCTAGCTAGTTTACTTCCATTATGTCTCTAAGCATATTTCTATCATTTGATATTAATGAAATGAAGTTTTATTTCCAATGCATATTTGTGTTTATGTGTATTTCTGTATATTATTGTGTTCCTGCATAAATCTAGATTAGCGATATCAAAACAGTCTGCTCTTTATCTGTTTTTCTTTGCATGACCCTAACGAGGTCAAAGTATAAGGATTTAGGGTTCGATCTGGTTGAACCCTTGCAAGATTAGCCTCGCAAACCCTGATGATCTCCCATGGTGGAAGAAAAGAGAGACGAGGGAGTAGGATATCCTATCAAAATATTGCTCGAGTATGCCCTCAAGAAATAGAACAACGTGATGATGGATAAATTTTCCCAGATCCTTCAATGGTTGTCAACCGGCGGCACATCTACATCCAGCAGCCACTTTGGAGGCACCTCTCCTTTCAAGGTACAAGCCAACTTTGACATTCTTGTATTTGAAGTCCATATAGATGTAGATTTTGTAGATAGATGGTTGAATTTTCTAGAATGGTATTTCTCATTCCATGATTTCTCTGATTGAGAAAAGATTATTTTTGCACTCCTCAAAGCCGCCCCCATGTCAAAGACTGGTGGGAAATCTACTGTGATAAAAAGGATGGGAGGGAACCCTCTCTGTTCTCTGCTGCACTCTCTTGGGTTCCAAGACAGCATCAATTAAAAATATTACCCTGTGGGGAGCTACGAGGACAAGTACATACAATGGAGCACTTTGCAGCAGCAAAGGGATCAAGATGTGTATGAACTGACGAATATGTTCCATACCCTGCACACAAAGTTGGGAATTAAAGATTCAGAGAGACATTTGGTGCTCAAGTAACGCAGTTGTTTGCACAGATACATTCAAGAGGAAATGGATTTTCTCAACATTACCTCGCTTGGCACATCATATTGATATGCCGCCAAGATCGAGCAGAAATTTAAGCAGAAGAAGGGAGACTTTGGATCTGTGAATCCGAAGCCAGGGAAAGGCGACCCCGAACCATAAAACAAGGGGAAAATCCAAAGCAGGGCGAATCAGAACAACACCACAAATCCAAAGAAGGACATGAGGAAGTGGTGTGAATTTCATAACATCTCCACTCACAGCACAAATGAGTGTCTAGCCAAATAGTCATTGGTGTCTGAACTAAAGGCACCTGGATCAAATGCATGTTCTGACATGAGTTAGAACCAGACAAGGGCAATGAAAAAGGGAAGTAGATCATTGATGTGGATCCTAGTTCCATTGTTGCCACCACCAAGCTCTAGGGGGAGGATCCTGAGGATCCAGAGGAGGGAAACGCCTCTTCCATTTGCAGATGTGGGTGAAGGGTTATCCACTACAATTCCTTGATGATAGAAAAATCCAAAAGAACCTCATTTCAGAAGAGGTTGTGAAGCGGCTCAGCCTACCAACCATAGCACACACGCAGCCATATACCATTGGGTGGCTTCACAAAGGAAGAGTTCTTTGTGTCCGACAGCAATGTCACCCTCTGTACAGTATCAAGCCATTCACGGATGAGGTACTGTGTGGTGTTGCTCCTCTTGATGTGTCTAATGTATCATTGGGCCAACCATACTTGTGGAAGCGACATGCTATGTATGAGTCTAGGCCTTGTGTTTTTGTTATTACTTTAGGAAATAAATTGTACAGGATACCAGAGGCAATATCGCTTCCTGCCATCTCTTTGACTACTGCAAAACAACGCAATAACATTGTTTCCCAAACCAGGAAATTTATTTTCATTACAATTCGCCCACAAGGAAAGAAGAGGATTGTGGCCATAGCCTTGAAACAAGGCTCATTTTCACGGCAGCAGCAGATGGACAAGGTCATGGAGGAATATGAGGACATTTTCACCTCACCCACAGAGGTTCCTCTAGACTGTCAGGTCAAGCACTCCATTGATCTGACCTCAGGCGCGCCACCACATGATATTACCATACCTCATGCGACCACATAGACAGAATCCACACATGTATTTTCTAAGGCTAATAAATAAACCAAATTTAATAAATGCATCCTACGCGTCTGCCCGCTGGTCCATGACATCTTCAACAAATCCAATACCAAGTTCAACAGAATTTGTCTCATCCCATGGAGGAACTCAACGCAATAGGGACCATTGCTTCCTAATGGGGGAGGAATGATCCAGGTGTATATTGGTGACCACCCACCTATTCCAATTGGACCCCCATCATCGTTTCTTTCAGTTTTTCAGTTTCATCACAACTTAGTATTTGTAGCAGTTTTTTGGGTCCTAAACTTCCGGAGTTGATTTGAGGCCCTAAACGACGCTTTTTGGGAAAACCGGGATCTACATGGTATTTCTTTCAATGTTTCTCATATCAAAATATGTAGTCCTCGGATAGATATTTCTAACGAGGTATTGATCGCATCACACAGAGATCATATCCCAAAGTTACATCCCCGGGTAGTTGATGTACCAATTTACCCAAACAGGGCCCATAGTTTTGGTGCTTCATCTCCTAGGGTTAGGTTTTTAGATGTTTAGGGTTTTCCATTCTTTCTCAATAATAAATAGGCCTTGGAGCCTCATTGTAACATAGTTCAAAGGCATGTAGTTGCCACACCTCCTCTCAAAGATAAGATACCAGTGCCCTAGCTAGTTTATTTCCATTATGTCTCTAAGCATATTTCTGTTATTTGATATTAATGAAATGAAGTTGTGTTTCTGTTTTTATTTTCATGTCCCCAACAAGGTCAGGGTATAATAAGTTAGGGCTTGATTTGGTTGAACCCTTGCAAGATCAGCCTCGCAAACCCCGATGACCTCCCATGGTGGAAGAAAAGAGAGACAAGGGAGCAAGATATCCTATCAAAAAAATACTCGAGGAGGTTGTTGAGAAACAGAGGAACATGATGATGGATAAATTTTCCCAGATCCTTCAACGACTGCCCACCGGTGGTGCATCTACATCTAGCAGTCACTCTAGAGGCACCTCTTATTTCAAGGTACAAGTCAACTTTTACATTCTTGTATTTGAAGGCCAAATATATACACACGTTATAGATAGATGGTTGAATTTTCTGGAAGGGTATTTCTTGGTCCATGATTTTTCCGACCGAGAAAATATTATTTTGGCACTCCTCAAAGCCACCCCTCATGTCAAATACTGGTGGGAAACCTATTGAGAGAAAAAGGACAGGAGGGAACCCTCTTTGTTCTTGGTCGCACCCACTTGGAATTCATTCTGAGATGGCATAAAGGAACAATAATGCCCCGTGGGGATGTATAAGGACAATTACATCCAATGGACCACATTACGGTAGAAAAGGGATCAAGATGTGCACGAACTGACGAATTTGTTCCAAACCCTACACACAAATTTGGGTATTAAATATTCAAAGATATATTTGGTGCTCAAGTTCCATAGTTGTTTGCATAGATACATTTAGGATTAAATGTAGTTCCTTGACATTACCTTGCATGGCACGGCATATTGCTATGCCACCAAGATCGAGCAGAAATTTAAGCAGAAGAAGCGAGACTTTGGATCTGTGAATCCGAAGCCACGGAAAGGCACCCCTAAACTGTAGAACAAGGTGAAAATCCAAAGCAGGGTGACTCAAAAAAACACCACAAATACAAATAAGGACACGGGGGAGTGGTGTGAATTTCATAACATACCCACTCACAGAAAAAACCAGTATTGGGCCAAACAGTCGTTGGTGGTCGAACTAAAGGCACCATAATCACATGCATGTTCTGATCCTGAGTTAGAACAAGACAAGGGAAATGAAAAAGAGAAGTAGATCATTGATGCAGATCATAGTGCCATTGGTTCCACCACCAAGCTCCAAGGGGAGGATCTCGAGGATCCACAGGAGGGGGAGTGCCTCTTCCATTTGTAGATGTGGGTGAAGGGTTCTCCACTGCAATTCCTTGTCGATAGCGGAAGCCAAAATAACCTCATTTCAGCAGAGGTCTTGAAGCAGCTCAGCCTACCAACCACAATACACCCACGGCCATATACCATTGGGTGGATTCACAAAGCAAGATATATCTCCGTCCAACAACAGTGTCGCCTTCCGTACAACATCAAGCCATTAATGAATGAGGTATTGTGTGATGTTGCTCCTCTTGATGTGTCTGATGTATTATTGGGCCAGCCATACTTGTGGAAGTGAAATGTTGTGTATGAGTCTACACCTCGTGATGTTGTTATTACTATTGATATTCAACAAGAAAATTTCATCACCCACACCTAGTGCATTAAGCACCTACACTAGGGTGGGGCCCACAATGTTATTTTTGGGTGCATGTCTATTTTAGTTATCCCTTAATTAAGATGGACAATAAAATGTAATCTATTCTCAATGATGACTTGAAATAGTTAATTGAGAGTGATAAAATTATTTAGCTAGTGGATTTCGAGTTATAGGTAGTTGGCGAGGCATGCAAAGTAATTCTAGTTGTAACAGAGTTCGAAGTGCAGTGGTGCATTAGATAATGCAAGTTGTAATTAGTTTAACTCAGTTAAGTGAGTTATACTCAGTTGTGCTAGTTGTAGCTGAAGATACACTATTTAGAGATCAAGTGGATTAAATATTAATTAATTCACAATCATCAATATCACATGAAACTGAGGATTTACTATTATTAGCTACATGCATGTCAGATCCAGTGGAGACCCATTTGAGATATAGGTGAAAGGGAAGTTGACTATCAGTTGTAGGATTATTGGGTTGCACACATGCAAACAAACACCCATTTGAGTGCAGACGATCCTTGCGCAATCAAGGAAGGCCATAATTCCTATCTTTTAGGGATTTCATTCATCATGGATTGCGCAAGAAAGGTAGGCTGTCTAGAGGCTGAAAATTGGCTATGTGTTTCATGATAGTGTGAGACAATTAGATAAGTACTAGAGGGCTCTTGTGAGAAGATTTTTGTATGTAATTTTTTCACGATCCATGTTGAATATATAATAGAAGATATTGGGGTTTTGAGCAGCAAGCTTTCCCTGTGAGATTATCTTTGTTGTCTTTGATTTGATTCTTCTTTACTTCATGTGATTAGCGATTGTGTTTTTTAATTCCACACAATATTTGTAGAAGTGATTCAATATTTAACATTAGTACATTTTTAGATTAGGTGAATCCAAGATATATATGCATGTTGTATAATTTTTACATGGTATCAAAGCATATGAAATTATAGAAGTGAAGCAGAAGCTGAGTTTGTGATTGGATAGAATTCGAATTTGTAGAAAGACTTTCTTGGTGCTACAACTGATTCAAGATCGAAATGGCTTTCAATGGCTTGAGGTTGGAGTATGCACTAGAGGGTAGCTCAAACTATATTTCTTGGAGGGATAGGATGGAGGCAGTACTAAAAGACAATGACTTGAAGGAATTCATTGATAATGATGTTCCTAAACCCGTTGTGACAGATGCTACAAATATTGATGCATGGAAAATTAAAGTGGAAAAGGTGAGGAGGATCTTGTTGGAGGGAGTATGAGACCACATTGTCTCAAGACTCCATGGGAAAGCCACACCATATGCAATGTGGAAGGCTTTGACAGATCTATTCCAAAGCAACAGTGACTATAGGAAATTGGCGCTCAACAATAAACTCATGAAGATCAAGATGGAGAAGGGCGACTCCATACCAAAATAACTAACAAAGTTTGTCCAATGTTGGGATGAACTAGAGAGCATCGGTATAACAGTCATTGATGATGATTTGGTGATTTTGGCTCTCCTAGCATTTTCCAAGAGTTCGCACAGTTATCAAGACTCTGTCAATGGAAGGGAGAAATCACCAGATTGGGAACGACTGTGGTCGGATTTGGTGTTGGAGGAGTTCAGTCGAAACACAAGAGATGGATCTTCATCTAAGAATGAAGATGAAGAGGATTGTGCTTTGGCTGCAAAGGCAAAGAAGGGTAAGGGGAAGAAATTCAATTCCAAATCCGAGTCCAAGAATGGCAAGAAGCAAGACATGTCTAAGGTGAATTTTTTTCATTGTCACGATGTAATATTCCCAATTAGCTTTTAGCTAATTTGAATATTATATGTTTCTTCTATTCATAGCTTAGATGAATAAGTGGGGTAAAGAGACCCTTAAATCTCTTTAGTAGGAATAAAACACCTCTAGTATGAATGTGGATCAGTTTATCTAGCTGAAATAAAGAAACCCTTGGTGTGAAAGGGGTCAATGCATGTAGACTGGGTCAAGATTGACCAAATCAACAACACTGCCATAGGAGAGAGTGGAGTTAGTGGGGACAGCATAGTTTTTGAGGAGGAGTCTTTACATGGAAGTAGCATCATAAATGAGTGGGGCCAGGGATGAAGAAGCTCACCAAGAATATAAGTAAGGGGATGGCAGCCATGAGAGGCATTCATAATATTGTTTATGTTTGGATCTTATGACTTCTTGCATGCCTCAGCTATTTAGCAGAGTTTGTTGTAATGTTTAGTACAAGGGTATTTCCAGGCGGTAATCCAACACTCTACCTCAGGGGACTTCGAGTGCCCACTTAGGAGAGATACTTTGAGGTTCATTTCCACCATACGGAATTGGGCCAAGCATCTACCTTGAGCCACAGCACAGTCTCTTTGAGGATCTGCATTATTTTGCAGGGTGTTGCAGTGGAGGGTTGAGAAGCACTGTTTATGAGCTATTTTCATAGTGAGGGGAGTAGCCCTTCACCCGGAAAGGTAGATAGGAGAAGTTATAGCCATTTTCTTGTTATATCAGCCATATTTTAGTAGAGCTCCAATGATTAAGCGTGATTCAGCCATAGAGTTGCAACCTGCACTTTTTTCATCTTGTGTATTTCAAGAAACCCTTTTCAGGTTGTCTTGGGATTGTGTTTGAGAGACTAGTTCTCCATTTTCAGCTCCTTTTGAGCATCATATCAGTAAATCCACTTGCTTCCTTTCTCCAGCTACAATAACCCTCACTGTGAATACGTTGTCATGTACTTCAGAATTTCTGTATAGCAGCATCACTTGTGGTTTTAGTGTATTTGGGAATTGGAGGCTTGTTTGCCTAGTTTGAGTGATTTGTTCCTCAACACATTGTATATTTTGTTGTTGTGATAAATAATATAATGGATCTATTATTTGCTCATGTGTTTGTATTAATATTTTTTGTGCATTCCATTGTATTAATATTTGTTGTACATTCCATTTTTATGTTCAATATTATTGCTTTTCCTAATTTGAAATATTACAATGGTATTAGAGCATAATCTTGGCTCAGCTTGTGGGGCAATACATCTATAGCAATGGAGGAAAGAGAGATCCCAAATATTCTTCTTCAGACCATGCAGAACATTGCTAAAGATATCAAAGAGATGAGATTATAAAGTCAGAAGGAATCCCCTAGAGGGTTTCATCATGGAGAAATTTATGGCACTTCACATTTATGGTGTGAGCAACCAACAGTACAGCCTTCCTCAGAACACTCCACCATGCCCACATTCCTATCAGCTAGAAATGAGGTGGGAGGGCCACAAAGAGAAAAAACCCTTGGTGATTATTTCTTATAATATGAATCCCAATCTCAGAGGTTAAAGGAGCACCTGAACTTCCAGGAGTTATGTTGAATCAAGGATGGTAGAAGATTCCACAATCACCATAAAAGTGGAGGGTACATGCAGAACCAAGATTTACATCATACTATGGGTAGGTTATTTTTGCTCTCTTATGATGGGTCACCCACGTGCACAGCCAAGGCTTGGGTAGAGAAGTTGGATACTTATTTTAAACTAAACATAGTTTCAGAGATGGATACCATCAAGATAGCAGCGTTGCACCTAGAAGGTGAAGCACATGAGTTGTGGTTTCATGGCATATATACACTAGGGCATGCTAGTGCCACTTATTATGCAGAATTATCCCAGAGATTAGTGGTGAGATTTGACCCAAGGAATACAAAATCACATTTTATTGAGCTAACCAAGCTCAAGAAAATAGGAGATCCAAAGACTTACATCTCTAAATTTCTAAAGCTTTCAGTCATGGTATCTGACCTTTCTGTGGCTAGGAGGGTGTGCATGTTCATTGATGGTTTGGTTGAACCATTGCATGGGTTGGTGAAATACACTAGACCAACTATGCTCTAAGAGGCTATGGAGAAAGCTAGAGATTTACAACATGATTTACCCAAATAAAAAGCCCCTTTTCAGTAGAAGTTCTCCTCTCAAGAAAAGGGTAAAAATGTGAAGTTTCTACCCTCAAAGGAGAATCATGATAATAAACCTCTTGATGATGATGTACGGGGAGATCTAAGAAGAAGAAAACTTTGTTTCACTTGTTGAGAGCCATGGGTACCAAGACACTGATGTGTTGCACGGAAGGCACATTGTATTGAGGTGTTCTCTGATGAGAAAGAGGAGGAAGCAGAAGTCTTGGAGAAGGATACCAGCGTTGTAGCATCAGTAGAGGTTGAACCACCAATAGGAGGTGTGGTGGGAGAATTTGCTCCAACTGGAGGGACTCTTGCATCTTTGCAGGGAGTTACCAAGTATCTAACATTCAGAGTTAGAGGCACTATTCAAGAGTAGAGAGTATCGGTATTGACAGACAGTGGGGCCATCCATAAATTTTTTGATTATCAGTTGGAATAGAGGAGGGCATTCACATGGAATAATTTGAGGGCTTCTCAGTTTTGGTTCCAGGAGCTAGAACCATGCAGTGTGCCAAATATGTTCCAACATTAAATATCACTATGGGAACCTATACACTGACAGACCACTTCTTTGTGGTTGATATTCTAGACACCAATGTGATATTGGTTGTTTAGTGGTTAATCACCTTAGGGAAGGTTACCACAGATTAGGAAACCTTGGAGATGGAATGGAAAGAGAAGGAGAGTGGTAAGCATCAGAAAATCAAGTGCATACACACCTATCCACCCGAGATTGTCTTAGAACACAGGATGGAGACTGATTTGCGCAGAGGGAACATAGAGTGGGCAGTAGAACTGTGTATGTTAGAAGTAGGGGGAAAGGGTGCACCGGTACACCTAGATGTACAGTCTATTCTAGACTGCTACTCTAAAGTATTTGGAGATATTCCACCAGGGAGGCCACCTGAATGAGGATTTGAGCACACTGTTGAGTTGTAGCAGGGGATCAAAGTAGTGATCACCACACCCTATAGGCATCCCAAAGCCTACAGGGATGAGATTGAAAAATCCATTCAGGAGCTCTTGGCTTTAGGACATATCTGACCTAAAACCATTCCTTTTGTTTCTTCAATAGTTCTGGTAAAGAAAAAGGATGGCACATTAAGGATTTGCATTGACTATAGGGCCTTGAAAAAAAACACAATGAAGAACGGGTATCCAATCCCCAAGATCGATGAGTTGATGGATGAGCTAAGGGGATCCAAGTACCTTTCAAATATTGATTTGAGGTCAAGGTACCATCAAATCAGAGTGAGGGACCAAGATATCCCCAAGACCGCATTTAGATGCCACCATGGCCATTTTTAGTTCTTGGTGATGCCTTTTAGGCTCACCAATGCTCTGAAAACCTTCCAGTGTCGCATGAACCACATTTTTCATGGTCACTTGAGGAAGTTTGTATTGGTCTTCTTTGATGACATTCTTATTTACAGCCGCACATGGGAGGAGCATCTATAGCATATTGAGGCAGTATTACGCATTCTTGAGGAGCATCAATTCTATGCTAAGCTCTCCAAGTGATTTTGGACTCACAGAGATGCTCTATTTGGGCCACATCCTTGGAGTAGATGGAGTGAGATTTCATGAAGATAATATCCATGCTATTAGGGATTGGCTCGAGCCAAAGAATGTCACATAACTTCGGGGGTTTGTAGGCATTTGTACCTACTATCGGAAGTTTTTTAAAGGGTTCTCTCAACTAGTAGTACCCCTTACAGATTTTACTAAGAAGGGAGCTTTCATTTGGACAACCACGTCACAGAGAGCCTTTGATGGGCTCAAGGAGGTGATGAGTAGCTTCCCGATGTTGGTTTTACCGAATTTCACTCAGCCCTTTGTGCTAGAATGTGATTCTTCAGGGAAGGGAATTGGAGCAATATTGATGCAAGGGGGACACCTCATAGCTTTTGAGAGTCAGAAGTTGCTGCCACATGAGAGATTGTATCATATATATGATAAGGAGATGTCAGTGATCGTGATAGGCGCTTCTTGGGTGTCTTTTGGAAGGAGATTTTTCAGTTAGTGGGTACTGAGTTAACACCGAGTACCATCTATCACCCACAGACCGATGGACAGATAGAGATAGTAAACAAGTGGTTAGAAGGCTACTTTCGAAACTATGTTTTGGGATAGCAAAGGGCATGGTTGCACTGGCTCCATTTGGGGGAGTATTGCTAAAACAAAAAATTTCACATGTCCATCGGCATGACCCCGTTTCAGGCTCTTTATGGGTATGATGCTCTATCATTTGCTGATGTGATGTTTGGGGCAAGCAAGGCCCCTAGAGAAAAGGAGTGGATTTAGGAGAGTCGGGATATACTCTAGGCCCTCAAGGACAGAATTGCTACAGCACAAAACCAACAGAAGTTATATGCAGACCATGGTTGGATAGAGAGGTAGTTTGAGGTTGATGATTTGGTCCATCTTCGTCTTTAGCCAGATAGACAGTATAAACTAAAGGAGAAGGGGGTTGAGAAGCTTAAGCCTCAGTTCTATGGGCCATACAGGGTGATCTGTCGTGTTGGGTAAGTAGCATATGAGTTGGAGCTTCCCATTGGAATTAATATCCATGACATTTTTCATGTTTCATGCCTCAAGAAGGCCATTGGAAAACATGTGTTTTCCACCATGGATCTCCCACCTATTGATCATGAGGGCCATCTAGTTTTACAACCGGAGGCTATCTTGGATACCCAGGAGAGGCAGCTAAGAAACAGGGTGATTAGAGAATATCTGATTCGATGGAGAAATCTACCTGATGAGGATGCCACTTGGGAAGGAGAGAAGATATTGTAGCATCCTTATTTATTGTTTCTTGAGGAGAAGCAACATTTGGGAGGGGCGGACTGTAAAATTCCCAATTATATTTTAGCTAGTTGGAATGTTATATGTTGCTTCTATTCATAGCTTAGATGAATAAGTGGGGTAAAGAGACCCTTAAATCTCTTTAGTAGGAATAAACCACCTCTAGTATGAATGTGGATCAATTTAGCTAGATGAAATAAAGAAACACTTGGTGTGAAAGGGGTCAATGCATGTATACTAGGTCAAGATTGACCAAATCAATAGTGTTGTCATAAGAAGAGTGGAGCTAGTGGGGACAGCGCAGTTTTGGAGGAGGAGTCTTTGCATAGAAGTAGCATCATAAATGAGTGGGGCCAAGGGTGAGGAAGCTCACCAAGCATATAAGGAATGGGATGGAAGACATGAGAGGCATTCATAATATTTTTTATGTTTGGGTCTTATGACTTCTTGCATGCTTCAGTTGTTTAGTGGAGTTTGTTGTACTGTTTAGTACAAGGGTATTTCCAGGTGGGAATCCCACACTCTACCTCGAGGGACTTCAAGTGCCCACTCAGGAGAGCTACTCTTAGCTTAATTTCTACCATCCAGCATTGGGCCAAGTAGCTACCTTTAGCCACAACACAATCTCCTTGAGGATTTGCGTTATTTTTCAAGGTGTTGTAGTGGAGGGTTGAGAAACCCTTTTTGTGAGCTAGTTTCCTATTAAGGGGAGCAGCCCTTCACCCGGAAATCTAGAGAGGAGAAGTTATAGCCATTTTATTTTTATATGAGCCATATTTTAGTATATCTCCAGTGATACAGTGTGATTCAGCCATATATTTTCAATCTGCACTTTTTACATCTTATGTATTTCAAGAAACCCTTTTCGGGTTGTCTTGGGATTGTGTTTGAGAGACTAGTTCTCCATTTTCAACTCCTTTTGAGCATCATATCAGTAGATCCACGTGTTTCCATTTTATAGCTGTAGTAACCCTCACTGGGACTGCGCTGTCATATACTCCGGCATTTCTGTATAGCAGCATCACTTGTGGTTTTAATGTATTTGGGCATTGGAGGCTTGTTTGCCTAGTTTGAGTGATTTGTTCCTCAACACGTTGTATATTTTGTTTTTGTGATACATAATATAAAGGATCTATGATTTTCTCATATGTTTGTATTAATATTTTTTTTACATTCCATTTTTATGTTCAATATTACTGCTCTTCCTAATTTGGAATATTACACACGAGCATGGGAATTTTTCTACTAATTGTCCACAAAAGAAGAAGAACAAGAAGGCTGGAGGATCTGTAGTTGGTGAGGACCTTGCCTTGCAATTTTAGATTGACTTCTCATTGATCGCATGCATGGTGTCAAGTGCATTGGGATCTGTGTGGTATTTGGATAGTAGTGCTTCCTTTCACATGACATGAGGCAAGGAACTTTTCAATGACTTGGAGTAGAAGGATCTCTAGATGCATATTGAAATGGGCGATGATGGAAGATACAGTTCTATCAGGATTGGTACCATTACCTTCCAAAGGCAGTCAAGTAAACCCTTTCAATTAAAATATGCAATGCATGTACCATGTTTGAAGAAAAATTTAGTCTCAGTCACAATGTTGGGGGATAGAGGCTATGATGTTGTTTTTCGTGAAGGAAAATTTTTCCTACGACATAAAAAAACAGGACAAGCCAAGAGGATACAGATTCAAGTTAAGAATCGCTAAAAGCTAGAGGTGGATGGTTGCACAGGAATGATGGGCAAGGCAGATCAAGTGGTGAGTCAGGATGAGGGTGAATTATGGCACAGGAGATTGGGCCATCTTCACCATGGAGCCTTGAAATTCATGCAGCAGAGTTCTATTGGTCTTCCTAGGGGTACACTTGTGCAATCAGACACATGCAAGGGATGTACTATGGGAAAATATGTAAAGGCCACCTTTCATGAGAAGGATAACCAAGCTTCGAGTATCCTTGAGAGAGTTCACACAGACGTGTGTCGACCATTCTTTGTTGCTTCGACAACAAAACATAAGTATTGTGTAATATTTGTTTATCACTTTTCTCATAAGTGTTGGATCTTCTTCATGGAGAAGAAAGATTAGAAATTCTCTAAGTTCTTGGAGTTTAAGGCACTGGAGGAGAAAGAGTCTGGGAAGCAATTGAAGGCTCGTAAAAGTGATAATGGTGGAGAGTACATCTCTAACGAATTCAAGAAATTTTGCATCAAAGAAGGAATTCAAAGAGAACTGATAGTGCCTCATAACCCATAGCAGAATAGGGCTATGGAAAGAAAGAACAGGACAATCGTGGGTGCAACAAGAGAGATGTTGCATGATCAAGTCCTATCGATGCATCTGTGGTCAGAATCATGCAAAACCACGGTATTTGTGCAAATCGTTGTCCTCGTAGGATACTTGGAATGAGTACACCTGAAGAGGCTTTCACTGGTAAGAAACCTGATGTTTCACACTTTCATATTTTTGGCTCATCTGTTTATGTGCATGTGACCAAGGATGCTAGGAAGAAGATGAAACCGACAGCCGAGATCGGGATTTTTGTGGGGTACCCTGAAACACCCCATAATTATCGTGTATTTTCCAAACAGAAGAATGACTGTTGTGTGACAGGATATAAAATTTGATGAGGAGAAAGCCATGCGATTGTCCCTTGAGAGGGATTTGGACTTGCATGCAGAGGAAGAATTGTTGGTTCCCAAGGATGAGCCTCAAGATGTGGATCAGCCACATGAGGAGGTTCATGGAGTGGAAGAAAACACTCATGCAGAGCCATCCATCAGAAATGGCAGAAGGCACACCAAGGAAGTGGATAGATTGAGACTTGATGTTGCAAAGAATGTAGGAGCCCCTACTTCACAGCACAAATAGAGATAGTCTCCTGACTGATTTATTGGATACATGGCTCTTATGAGAAAATGTATTGTGACTGAACCATATTCCTTTCAGGAAGAAGTGCAGCAACAAACTTGGGTTGATGCAATGGTTGAGGATTATGACTCCATTGTGAAGAACAGTGCATGGGAGATTGTCCCAAGACCGGTCGACAAATTAGTGGTTGGATCGACATGGATCTACAAGGTAAAGCAAGCTGCTGATGGGAGTGTGGAGAAATACAAGGCCAGATTTGTGGCCCGAGGATTCTCACATATCGAGGGGATAGATTATGATGAGACTTTTTCACTGTTGCAAGGTATTGTTCCATAAGATCCAACCTTGCACTCTTAGCGTAGATGTGTTGGCACATTCATCAGATGGATGTGAAAACTGTGTTTCTCAATGGGATCATTGAGGAAGAGGTGTACATATAGCAGCTTGAAGGTTTTGAGATCTTCAACAACGAGTCGCATGTGTGCAGACTCAAAAGAGCATTGTATGGGCTAAAGCAAGCACCCCATGCTTGGTACTCTTGGATAGATAGCTATTTCACTAGACTGGGCTTCACCAAAAGTTAAGCAGATGCAAAATTGTACCATATTTTGGTTGAGGGTAAGCTATTAATTATTGGTCTTTATGTTGATGATCTAATTTTGACTGGTGATGAGCAGCTGATACACTCATGCAAGGAGGATCTTGCAAGGGAGTTCGAAGTGAAGGACATGGGACTCCTTCATTATTTCCTTGGATTGGAAATATGATAGCGGGATGGTGAAATTTTTTTGTCTCAAGGAAAGTATGCAAAGGAGATAATGGGTAAGTTTCACATGGAGAGCTGCAAACCCATGGATACTCTTCTTCCAGGAAATTGGAGGAAATAGGATGCTACTTCTGGAGAGGTAGTGGATGCTACTGTCTATAGGCAGTTAGTTGGTTCATTGACGTATCTAGTGAAGACCAGACCAGAAATTTGCTACGCAGTTAATCAGCTGAGTCAAGCTATGGTTAAGCCTACCAAGCTCTTTTGGAAGGCAGGGAAGCATGTATTGAGATACCTGAGGGGCACATCAGAGTATGGTCTATGGTACATATAGACAAAGAGAGTGAAGCTTCAAGGCTTCATGGATGAAGATTGGGGATGCAGTCCATCAAACAGAAAGAGCACATCAAGGGGGAGCATTGGATCGATAGTAGTTTCTTGGTACACCAAGAAACAATGATCAGTTTCACTTAGTTCATCAGAAGCGGAATACATGGAAGTAATTCAAGTTGCATGTGAGGCTATCGGGATGAGAAAGGTCTTGGTTGGTTTGTTTGGTTCCTAGATGGATCTGACAGTGATTCATTATTAATCTTGTGTTTCATGATAAGTCCAAGCATATAGATATCTGGTACCATCATCTCAGAGATTATGTGTAGAGAAGGATAATGTTGCTTCAGCACATTCCCGCAGAAGATCAGGATGCAGATATTCTGACGAAGGCACTCACCAGGAGAAAATTCGAATACCATAGAAATAGGATCGGGGTGAAGGATAATCCCTTTCTTGTTGAGAGGGAATGTTGAGATTCAACAAGAAAATTTCAGCACCCACGACTAGTGCATTAAGCACCTACACTAGGGTGGGGCCCACAATGTTATTTTTGGGTGCATGTCTATTTTAGTTATCCCTTAATTAAGATGGACAATAAATTGTAATATATTCTCAATGATGACTTGAAATAGTTAACTGAGAGTGATAAACTCAGTTAGCTAGTGGATTTTTAGTTAGAGGTAGTTGTTGAGGCATGCGGAGTAATTCTATTTGTAAAAGAGTTTGAAGTGCAGTGGTGCATTAGTTAATGTAGGTTGTAATCAGTTTAACTCAGTTAAGTGAGTTAAACTCAGTTGTACTAGTTGTAACTGAAGATACACTAGTGAGTGATCAAGTGAATTAAATATTAATTAATTCACAATCAGTGATCTCACATGCAACTGAGGATTTACTATTATTAGTTGCATGCATGTCAGATCCAGTGGAGACCCAGTTGAGATCTAGGTGAAAGGGAAGTTGACTATCAGTCGTAGGATTATTGGATTGCACACATGCAACCAAACACCCATTGGAGTGCCCATGATACTTGCACAGTCAAGGAAGGCCATAATTCCTATATTTTAGGGATTGCATTCATCAGGGATTGCGCAAGAAAGGCAGGCTATCTAGAGGTTGAGAATTGGCTATGTGTTGGTCATTTTTGTTCATGACAATGTGAGACAATTAGATGAGTACTGGAGGGCTCTTGTGAGAAGAGTTTTGTATTTAATTGTTTCATGATCCATGTTGAATGTACAATAAAATATAGTGGGGTTTTGAGTAGCAAGCTTTCCCCGGGAAATTATATGTGTTGTGTTTGATTTTATTCTTCTTTACTTCATGTGATTAGTGATTGTGTTTTTTAATTCCGCAAAATATTTGTAGAAGCTGTTCAATATTTAACTTTAGTACATTGTTAGATCAGGTGAATCCAAGATATACATGCATGTTGTATATTTTCTACGAATACTTTGGGAAATAAATTATACAGGATACCAAAGGTAGTACCGCCTCCTGCCATCTCTTTGACTACTGCAAAACAACACAGTAAGATTGTTTCCCAAACTAGGAAATTTATTTTCATTACAATTTTCCCACAGGGCAAGAAGAAGATTGTGGCCACAACCTTGAAACAGGTCTCCCCTACACAGCAGCAGTACATGGAAAAAGTCATGGAGGAATACGAGGACATTTTCTCCTCACCCACAGAGGTTCCTCTACACTGTCAGATCAAGCACTCCAATGATATGACCCCGAGCGCGTCACTGCCTAATATTACCATACCTCATGAAACCACACAGACAGAATCCACACATGTACTGTCTGAGGCTGATAAAGAAACCAAATTTAATGAACGCATCCAGCACGTCTGCTCGTGGGTCCATGACATCTTCGACAAATCCAATACCAAGTTCAGCATAATTTACCTCATCCCATGGAGGAACTCAACGCAATCGGGACTATTGCTTCCTAAGGGGGGAGGAATGATCCAGGTGGATATTGGTGACCACCCACCTATTCCATTTGGAACTCCACCATCTGTTCTTTCAGTTTTTCAGTTTCAACACAACTTAATATTTTTAGGATTTTTTCGGGTCCTAAACTTCAGGAGCCGTTTTGAGGCCCTAAACAATGTTTTTTGGGAAACCCGGGAGCAACATCAAACTTCTTTCAATATTTCTCATGTAAAAAGTTGTAGTCCTCGAATAGATATTTCTAATGACATATTGAGCGCATCACACGGAGATCATATGCCAAAGTTACGTCCCCGAGAAGTTGATGTACCAATTTACACAAATGGGGCCCATAGTTTTGGTGCTTCATCTCCTAGGATTAGGTTTTTGGATGTTTATGGTTTTCCATTTTTTCTTAACAATAAATAGGCCTTGGAGCCTCATTTTAACATAGTTCAGAGGCATGTATCTACCACATCTCTTCTCAGAGATAAGCTACAAGCGCCCTAGCTAGTTTACTTCCATTATGTCTGTAAGCATATTTTTTTTATTTGATATTAATGAAATGAAGTTTATTTCAGCTGCATATCTATTTTTATGTGTATTTATGTACATCATTATGTTCCTTCATAAATCTAGATCAGTGGTATCAAAGCAGTCTTATCTTTCTCTGTTTTTCTTTGCATATCCCTAATGAGGTCAAGGTATAAGGAGTTAGGCCTCATTCTGGTTGAACCCTTTCAAGATCATCCTCACAAACCCCAACGACCTCCCATGGTGGAAGAAAAGAGAGACGAGGGAGTAGGATATCCTGTCAAAATATTACTTGAGGAGGCCCTCGAGAAAAAGAGGAACGTGATGATGGATAAATTTGCCCAAATCCTTCAACGGATGCCCACCAGTGGCGCGTCTACATCCAGCAGCCACTTATGAGGCGCCTCTCCTTTCAAGGTACAAGTCAACTTTGACATTCCTGTATTTAAATGCCATATAGATGCAGAAATTATAGATATATGGATGAATTTTCTAGAAGGGTATTTCTAGAGCCATGATTTCTCCGACTGAGAAAATATTATTTTTGCACTCCTTAAAGCCGGCCCCCATGTCAAACACAGGTGGGAAACCTACTGTGAGAAAAGGACGGGAGGGAACCCTCTGTGTTCTCGGTCGCACCCACTTGGAATTCATTCCAAGATGGCATAAAGGAACAACATTACCCTGTGGGGAGCTATGAGGACAAGTACATCCAATGGACCACATTGCAGCAGCAAAGGGATTAAGATGTGCACGAACTGATGAATTTGTTCCATACCCTGCGCAAAAAGTTGGGTATTAAAGATTCAAAGAGAAATTTGGTTCTCAAGTACTGCATCTATTTGCACAAATACATTCAAGAGGAAATGGATTTCCTCATCATTACCTCGCTTGGCACAGCATATCGTTATGCCACCAAGATCAAGCAGAAATTTAAGCAGAATAAGCGAGACTTTGGATCCGCGAATCCGAAGCCAGGGAAAGGTGCCCCCGAACCGAAGAAAAATGGGCAAAGCCAAAGCGGGGCAACTCAGAACAACACCACAAATATAAATAAGGACACCAGGAAGTGGTGCTAATTTCATAACAACCTCACTCACAGCACAAACGAGTGTCGGGCCAAATAGTCGTTGGTGGCCAAACTAAAGGCACCTGAATCAGATGCATGTTCTGATCATGAGTCATAACCAGAAAAGGGCAATGAAAAAGGGAATTACATCATTGATTCTTATCCCAGTGCCATTTTTTCCACCACCCAGCTCTAGGGGGAGTATCCCGAGGATCAAGAGGGGGAGTGCCTCTTCCATTCGCAGATGTGGGTGAAGGGTTCTCCACTGCAATTCATTGTCGATAGCAGAAGCCAAAAGAACCTCATTTCAGTATAGGTCATGAAGTGGCTCATCCTATCGACCATAGCGCACCCACATTCGTATCCCAGTGGGTGGCTTCATGAAGGGAGATATCTCTGCGTTTGATAGCAGTGATGCCTTATGTACAACATCAAGAAATTCACGGATGAGGTATTGTGTGATGTTGCTCCTCTTGATGTGTCTGATGTATTATTGGGCCAACCATACTTGTGGAAGTGACATGTTGTGTATTATTCTAGGCCTCTTGCTATTATTAGTAAATTGGGAAATAAATTTTATAGTATATCGAAGGTAGTACCACCTCCTGCCATCTCTTTGACTACTGAAAAAACAACATAGTAAGATTGTTTCCCAAACCAGAAAATTTATTTTCATTACAATTCGCCCACGAGGAAAGAATAATATTGTGTCCAAAACCTCGAAATAGGGTTCCCTTGCACAGCAGAAACATATGGACAAATTCGTGGAGGAATACGAGGATATTTTCTACTCAGGTTCCTCTATACTGTCAAGTCAAGCACTCCATTGATCTGACCACATGCGCGTCGCCGCCTGATATTAACATACCTCATGTGACCACACAAAAAAAATCCACACATGTACTCTCTAAGGCTGATAAAGAAACCAAATTTACTAAACACATCTAGCACTCTGCCTGCAGTTCCATGACATCTTCGACAAATCCAATACCAAGTTCAGCAGAATTTGCTTCATCCCATGGAGGAACTCAAAACAATGGGGAACATTGCTTTCTAAGGGGGGAGGAATGATCTAGGTGGATATTGGTGACCACCCACCTATTCCATTTGGGCCCCCACCATTGTTTCTTTCAGTTTTTCAGTTTCGGCACAACTTACTATTTTTAGCAGTTTTTCGGGTCCTAAACTTTCGGAGCCATTTTGAGGCCCTAAACAAAGTTTTTTGGGAAAACTGGGAGCAACATGAAAATTCAATTGATTTTTCTCACATCCAAAGTTGTAGTCCTTGGATAGATATTTCTAACTAGGTATTGAGCGCGTCACACGGAGATCATATGTCGATGTTATGTCCCCAGGAATTTGATGTACCAATTTACCCAAACGGGGCCCATAGTTTTGGAGCTTCATCTCCTAGGGTTGGGTTTTTGGATGTTTAGGGTTTTCCATTGTTTCTTAACAATAAATAGGCCTTGGAGCCTCATTGTAACATATTTTAGAGGCATGTAGCCACCACATCTCTTCTCAAAGATAAGCTACCAGCTCCTAACTAGTTTACTTCCATTATGTCTGTAAACATATTTATGTTATTTGATATTAATGAAATGAAGTTTTATTTCTGCTTCATCTATTTGTTTATGTGTATTTCTCTATATTATTGTGTTTATGCATAAATCCAGATCAATACTTGCGCATCAAGCCAAAGAAGAGATCCTTATGGATTGGATCGTGTGCCAAACTAGAACCTTGGTTTTGTGGACCTTTCAAGATTCTTGAAAGGATTGCACCAGTATCATATCAACTTGCACTGCCTCCAACAGTGAAATTCCATGATGTTTTCCATGTGTCACTGCTTAAGAAGCATGTTAAAGATGTTTATCATGTGACTGACTCATTTGTATTGCAAGTGGAGCCAAATGGATAATTCTTGCCAAAACCTTAGTGTATATTGCAGAGAAATGTGCTCATGCTCTGGAACCGAGCAATCGAGCAGCTTAAAGTGTAGTGGAAGCACTTACGACCTGATGAATCTACATGGGACATGGCAGATTAGATGCAGGCTATGTATCCTTCTCTATTCATTGGTTGAGTGAATGTTCTTGAAATATGTTTTTGGTATATGTTTTAGGTGATGTTTGGTATATGTACATATGTATATGGGTGTAAATACTACCATGATTTGTGTTATAAATATCCAATAAGTGGTATGGGTGTCATGTAATTATGGTTGTTGTTATCACTAGGTTGGTACATATTTCATTTTCTGTTATGATGTTTTGCAAATGAAAATGAGTTCATCATCTAGCTTCAGCCCGAGGAGAAGGCCATAAGAGCTTGGCGAAGTCTTCATCAATTTCAGAAAATTTTAGTTTTTCAAGGAAGGAACTGGAACTAAAGGTTCTTTGTTGTCCCACAGGGGCACACCATCCCCAGTGGAGCCACTTTTATCACCAATAAAATTTCAATTTTGATAAGAAAAGTCATTTAGCATAAGTTTCATTATCTTGTCAAATTAGTTCATGAAATTGATGAAATTTTGTGAATTTGTCATAATATTAAGTTTGAAGAGTCCCACTTGTCATGTCATCATGGTCAATTCCATAAAAATCCATGAAAATCTCCATGCATTGGTTTAAAATTTGGTTTTGGCCACCTGTCTGTCTTTTCCTAAGTCCTCAGCGAAATTAACATAAAACAGGTTGTTTTTTCTACAGACTCACCAGAACAGTCCGTATCGAATCTACTAGAATTATAACAGAAAGCGCTATGAAATCATATTTTTCTGCACCAATAAAGGAAAGGGTGAGGTTTGAGTCTTTAGATGTTAGAGGTCATTTTGAGGTCACATGATGAGTTAGAAGAGTCATGCAACATGTGTAATCATAAGTGGTCACTCATCATTTCACTTAACCTCTCTCATTTGTCCTTATCCCTCTCATATTTGAAATTTACCTTTTAAATTCATCCTTGAGAGCTGTTGTCTGACATATTTCCATATTACCTCTGAATATAGCTGTTGTATCATCTTCAGAAAAGTCTAGTTTTGTCTGCAAGCACCTTGCAGTGAAATTCTTTTCTTTGCAGGTGTCATACCATCAAGGAGGCCAACGCAGGGTTAAAAGAGATGGGCATGCAAAATAATACTAATAAAGGGGGCTCAGTTGTTAGGTATGAGCCCATCGATCTAAAATTTCTCAATGAGGATCCTAGCTTTGTAGAATCCTTCACCATTTTTGGGTGTATGATAAAGGGGGCTCAGTTGTTAGGTATGAGCCCATGGATCTAAAATTTCTCAATGAGGATCCTAGCTTTGTAGAAGCCTTCACCATTTTTGGGTGTATGAGGTTATCCCAGAAATTACAAGGTTTTCATGCCTAGGTTTCAAAGGACTTTGCTATGAATTTCATGGGAACTGCATCAAAGGTGGTCTGTTTAGTTTTGTGGTGTATCCTAAAACAATTGCCCAATCTACAGAGATCCTAAAGATGGGATAAGAGTGGTTTAAAGAAACTAAGTTCAAATTACATAAATGTGATGAATTCATGAAACCTAAACACATTGGAGTGGATATGACATCTGGGATCCCGAGGAGCTGCCTTAAAGAAAAATACTTCTTGTAATTCAAAAATACTTCACATGTGAAGGGAGGTTCCATATTATTTATAAATATCATTTTAGGCTTTTGCTACATTTCACTGGTAAACAACCTCTAGACCTTCCATTTTTCTTATTTAGAAGCCTAGGAAACATGTCAGACAAAGTTCAAGCTAGGCAAGAAGGTATTGAAACCTTAATTTTTCATCATGGATTGATCAAGCTACTGGTTTTCGAAGAGTTGAAAAATATGAATAGAGATTGGGCCACATTCCTATTTTTAGTGGTTATGAAGTAGATACGTTAACACCCAAGAAGACACCTAAATCAAAAGCCACTCCTTCAAGAAAGAATGACAAACCTATAACTGAAACAAAGGGTGTAAATGAGGAGGAAATGGCTCCCATTGTAGAGCCCATGGATGTTGAAATAGAGCATGCACACGAAATAGAAGTTCCATAGCCCACACCTACAAATAGCAAGTCCAAGCCCGTCAAAAAGAGTCATGGAAGGATAACAAGGAGCCAAACACTGGGGAAAGGCAACCTTAAAGACATTCTTCAAGCCATAGACATAGAAGAAACTCCAGTTGTCAAAGTTGTATATATCAAAGGAAGAAAGAAGAAAAAGAATGGTATTACTACCAAAAAACTTGACTTCTCAGGATAAGATGCAGGGTTTATCTTCCAACCAAGAAAACCACTCACCAGGCTGCATCTTGCCAAAGGTGTCATGGCTAGTAAAAATATTGAAGTGACAAAAAAAGGCAAGAAACCTATAGCAGAGGACATCATTGATTTGTCTCCAGTAAAAGAAGTATTCATTGTGCAGAAGAGAGGTAAAGAGAAAGTTGTTGAAAAAACTGAAGTGCAGATTTTAAAGGAGTAATTAAGAGAATCCGGGAAGGAATTTATTGAAACCGAGTTGGAATTGGAAGAAGCCAAGCTAGAAATAAAAATGGTGAAAGGGTTTAAAGAAAAGGTAAATGAGAAAATCAATCACTATGATGAGACTTTACCAATGCAAAGAAATTGTTGAAGAGGACACTTCCTCTACGCAGGGTAATGAAACATACAAGAAAGAGGAATATTTGGTTGCAGGCAAAGAGAAAGAAACTTAAAAGTCAAGTGAAAGAGATAGAAGAGCATATGGAGATGATACAATCAGATCTCAAGATAAAAGGTTTAAAAATAACAGTTATAGATGAACCTGTGGAGACTGAAGCCTCTGTTGCCAAAGGTGAAGCTTCTAAAGTTGGAAAAGTGGATAAATTACCTTTTTGTTATTTTTTGTATCATTTCATATCATCACTTGTAGATCCATGGACAAATTTTGAAGAAGAAAAGAAAAATTTTCAAGTCTTCTACCAAATAGGAAAGTTTGTAGCGTGTCTTAGGCTTGAAGCCCAGAAAACACTACTAACTCGTTGTAGGCTTATTTTTGTTATAAATCACGAGTGTTTTCATGAAGGAGGTAGGTAAAGGTTTGTGTTTGGTTATTTTGACTCAACAAGCAGCCTCAGATCAGCAAAGGTAGAAAATAGATTGCAGAAATGGTCAAAGTCAAATTGCTACAAACTTTCACTATGGACTTGCCGAAAGTCCCATGTTTTTGCAGCGAATAATATTTTGGTGATTTTTCAAGTTTTGATGGTGTTTCTAAGACAAGCTAGCTATGTGGAAAGGTCAGAGGTCGGCAGGTCAATGTTTTGATAAAGACATGGTCTTCAACAAATCCTTTCAGTTTTCCAGCTCATCATGGAGGCACTCATCAACCATTATGACATCACCTCCTAAAATTTAGGAAGACAAGTCTCCTAACTTGATGGGAGTAATTATCTTTTAGTCATGATGAGTGCCACCCAAGCATATGACTTTCTTGATGTAAATATTCAGTTTTAAAGTTTGTTGATGTAATAAATAGGTTGTAGAGTCCTATTAGGTTTCTAAGTCATAAAATTAGCAGTTGTCATTTTTCTCTCCATGTAATTTTCTTATGGTTAGATTAGGTGCCATCAAAAAGACTCGAAGGTCCAACCTTGTTGGCAGACCCAATGTAAAGATGCCTAAGCCTATTAATAGGAAAATTATTGAAGGAGAGAGGGTTGATTGATGTTTATTACAGACCTACTATTGTAAAAAAAATCATCAGTACTATACAGTGGTAGCTTGCTTCTTTTCACCTGAGATTCATTTGATGTTCTCATGAGTATTTGTCTTATGTATTCTGCAATTTTATATTCAGTATTATGATGTTTGATTACTTAGAATTAATTTATTTCATGCTCTAACTTCCTTCAAACATTAGACTATTGTGTATGTTATCTTTTCATTAGAACATCTATATGCCTACGCTTCCATAAGAGGAGTTCCCATGTCATTGAATTCTTTACACTGACTCCATATGCCCAATGGTAGTGAATTCGCCACATCTTTCACTTGCATACAAACACACTTAAAACACTATTTCATATTTAGCCATATGATGAACTTCATTTGGAAAATATCATTCTATACCCTTGAGAGCATGGAAAATTTTAGGGGCTAATATTCGTAGGTGGGCTAATTTTCCATGGTTTTTCCAAAAAAAAGATTCATCAATTTCCATTTTTTTATAAACATTATTCACCCAAATTTTAAAATATAAAATTATTTTACCTTAAAAATCACCAACATTATATAGACAATTTATATAATATAATTATAAATTTGAGTAAATTTACAAATACATCAATAAACATTTTATAGTTTTCACATTAGGGACGAGTGAGATTCGCCAATTTTTTAAACTTCAAAAAAAATTTCCATCCTTAAAATTTTCCCTGCTTGAGAGAGCCCTCTCAGGCTGAAAAGGCTAATTTTTCAGCTAAAAGTAGGTTTGAAAGAGTTACTCTGGGTTGACTAGTGAAGTAGCCCATTTGTACCAACTTAGTGATAACAGTTGTCATGTTGTTATGTTGTCATGATTGTTTGCTTCTCATTAGGTTGATCATTGTAAATATTGCAACAAGCTAAGTTATAAAGCTCCATGGGCAGTATGTTTTTCTTTCAGTAGTCTTGTTGGTTGTAGGCATCATTAAGGGTTTTGCAACAATCCTGGTGAAAATTCCATGTAGTAAAAGTTAATAAAAGCAAAATAATAACCACATTTATGGGACACTTATTCCAAGTTGAATTTTGGGGAAAATATCCTAGTGTGGGTGTTATATTTAGTTTATTATGGCTATGGATATTGGCAAAGGCAACGGCTAAGGCTTTGGAAAGGAAAAATGGAATTTTTTGTAATTTATTTATGTAATGTTCCTTCTTAGCCTAAGCTCAGAGGAACATTCATTTTTGGTTTTATTTTCTGTTGCATGCATAAATGAATAAAGGAGGACATGTAAAACTCCTAAGTAGAATAAATAAATCAATGCCCATGTAAACACAGTTAAATCAGGGCCATGTAAATAATCACTTCCAAGTGTGAAAGAGGTTTGAGCTGAAGACTGGGTCAACCTTGACCAAATCAACAGCGTTGTCTAGGTTCATTGCATCTCCAAAAGGGACGGCACGGTTCTAGAAGGAGGCCTCTCATGTGAAAAGGGATAACTCATCAAGGTGGTTTAGGGTTTGAAAAGGCTCTTCATCTTATAAAAGGAGAGGGATGGAAGCAAGAGAAGGCTTTTGATTGATCATATTCATGATTATTTTCTCTGCTGTTTAGTGGAGAATTATTCTTGGAATTCCTATGCAGGGATTTCACCTCTTCCTTTGAGGATTCTTGGAGGAGCATTTGCTTAATTGATCCACTATTAGGCTTGAGGAAAAGCTCTAATTTCATTAGCAGCACAGATCTAGTGAGGGTTTGTCTGCTTTTTCAAGCTGTAGCAAGTGGAGTTTTAGATCTATAGAGATCTAGTGTGTTTTGGGAGCCTCTTCTCATGGAGTGTGTCTTTCAACCTCCTGTAAGAGTGTCTCTTCTCTGTGTACTTCAGATCTGAAATTTTGCAGTGGTTATTTATGTCATTTGAGCTACAGTGTTTTTCATCTTGATGGACTGCGTTATTTTGGTGTGAGGCTCTTCATTGTGTTTTTCTCATAGTCTAGATCAGAGATCTCTTGTTCTGGGCTTTGCCTTCCACTTGGTGATCCATGGATTAGCTTGATGATCCATGTTCTATTTAGATCTGATCCATTGTAATGAAATTTTATATTCATAAATTTACTGCAGCAATTTCCAGGTTTGCAACTTGTTTCTCAGATCTACTCTTATTTATGCATAATTTGGACAAAACCCCAAGGGGATATTGAAGAGAAAACTGTCTAGTTTCCAGATCTGATATAGATCTGAAATTTCATCCATAGATCTGTCCAAGATCTAAGTTGTAATTTAAAACTGCTACATCTCATGAAAATAACGATGTTGAGCCATTTCTGCTGATATATACATGTTGTAGCTCTCTTTTTTGAAGATATCTTGCTCTCTTTTCTCATGTAATCTACTGTATATTGAAGGAGATTCACTTTACTTCTGATTTGCTGCTGTAATTTCATTTATTAATCATATATGATGGCCTCCTACTCATATGGACCAATATTGCGTTATTCTTGAGGCAGTTTGTTGTGCATAGCTGCAGCCCCTCTTGTAGGGTGTTTTTCAGCTAGACTAGGTTGTGGGAGACCTATTTACCACACCTAGTTTGATTTGTTTTTTCTCCCCTTCTGGATATAGACCCTAGATCTGATGATTTAAGGGATCCAAGGGCTTCAAACTCATTTCTGTACAACAATATCCCAAGGAGTGCGTTATTTTTCCAGGCTTTCTATGCAATCCCAATTTGGGAACATTACAGTGGTATCGGAGCTCCTTTCTTGGCACAGTCTGTACCTTCCTTGGAGCACCAGTTATGCTACATTCAGAAGAATATGATCCTCTTACTAAGAGGGAGAATAGATACCAGAATAGAATTCATAAAAAGTATGACTATACTACTGATGATCCTGACAAGGGTCAAGACAAGGGGAAAGCCCCTGAAACTACCAGTGACAAAGAAGGAGAATAGTTTGCAAGAACTCTGTTAGTGGCCATGCAATATCTAGCCAAATAGATCAAGGATATGAGGGTGGACAGAATGAGGGAGTCTCTTGGGAGATTTCATCAAGGAGAAAGCTCTTACATGTCTCATCATGGGACTGGTCAACCTGTGAACCTGCCACAAGCTCCACAAGCCTCACAACGCTCCACTATGCCTACCTTCTTGGCTGTAGAGAATGAAGGACTACAAGAGCAAGCCTCCCTTGAAGGTTACTTTGTGGAGTATGACTCTCAGAGTCGGAGATTCAAGGATAACTTGAGTTTCCAAGACTTTTTCCATCTCAAGGACCGAAGGAGACTAGTGCAACAGTATAGAGATGGTGGATTCTTTCATGGTAGACACCACACTATGGGCAGATTATTTTTTCCCAAGTTTTATGGATCATCCTCCAGTTCTGCCAAGGCATGGGTAGAAAAGCTGGATATCTATTCCCAGTTGAACAAAGTCCTTGAAGTTGAAGTAGTCAAGATTGCAGCGCTACACTTTGAAGGTGAAGCACACAATTGGTGGTTCCATGGATTGTCTAGTCTACATTGGGACACATCAATGTGAATACCTATGCAGAGTTCACTAGAATACTGGTGGAAAGGTTTGACAGAAAGGATCTTGAAGCACCCTTCATAAGACTTGCAAAGCTGAAGCAGTTAGGAGATGCAGAGACTTATATCTCTGAGTTTCTAAGATTATCAGTCATGGTCCCTAATTTATCTGTAGCAAGGAGATTCTACATGTTCATTGATGGCCTGGAGGAACCCTTGCATGGATTGGTTAAATCTACCAATCCCATCACTTTTCATGATGCCATCGAGAGAGCTAGAGATCTCCAATATGCCTTGCCAAAAGCAAAAGCAACTTTCCAAAGCAAGGCCCCACACTTTTCTAAGGGGAAAGAAGGAAAATCTGCTCCTCCCAAGGAGAGCTCTTTGAAGAAACCTCTTGATATTGATCTCAGGAGGGAATTGAGGAATAAGAAGTTGTGCTTCACTTTCCAAGAGTCATGGGTGCCCGGACATAGGTGTGCTTCCGGAAGAGCACACTACATAGAAGTCTTCTATGATTTGGAGGAGGAAGATGATGATGAGGAACCTAGGAAGGGTGACAGCGCTGATGATGAGGAGGAAGAACAAACACCCGCCAGAGATGGGAAGGGAGCCTTTGCTCCAACCAGTGGGACTCTTGCCTCTTTGAGAGGAGTGCCTAAGTACTTGACCCTAAGAGTACAAGGTTCAATTATGAATCAGAGAGTATCTGTACTGATTGACAGTGGGGCAACCCACAACTTTATTGATGCTCACCTTGTGCAAAAGAGAGGAATCCCCACTGATACTTTTGAGGGATTTTCTGTCTTGGTTCTGGGAGATAGGACCATGCAGTGCATGAAATATGCTCCATCACTCTCTGTCACTATGGTATCCTACACCCTGGTGGATCACTTCTTTGTATTTGACATACCAGACACCAACATCATCTTGGGTGTCCAATGGTTGATTACCTTGGGGAAGGTTACCACTGATTGAAAATCTTTGCAAATGGAGTGGGTGGACTTGAAGAGTGGGAAACCACAAATTATTCAAGGCATGCACACTTATCCTTCACCTAATGTTTCCACACAAACAACAGAGATGGATTTGCACTGTGGAAGTAGGGATCTCACAGTCCCTTCTCTCATGTTCATGAGGATGCTGCAAGGGACATTCTTATCTTATGGAAAGCCACCTGGAATGCCATCAGATTCAGATCTTGTGGGGGAAGCCTCACAAAGTGTTGCTCCAAATCTAAATCCAGGAAGGATTGGAGCAATAGAAGACCAAGCTACATTGTTGTGGGAGGAGAAGAATGGGAGGATCAACCTTCCAAAAAACCACTTTGGCATGTGTAATGTCAAAAATACAATTAGCAACAAGAAAAGCACTCCCATGGATGAATCAACAATGATGTCATTGTTGAGCAGTGTGGATCTTTATTGGAAATCTCAATTTCTTGTAGAGTATTCCAAAGATCTCCACACAGGTGTGATATTAGATGGCATGCATCAAGAAGAGGGCTACTTGGTCCAAGGATGGGTCATCTATTATCATGGTAAGGTCTTTTTGACTAGAGCTTCCAAGCTCAAGCAAAAGATCCTACAAGGAGCATATGAATAATTCTTCCTCAGCCATATGTGTTCAATGAAGATCTATTCCCTGATCATGAAGAGTTTTGATTGGGAAGGCATGAGAGAGGACTTACATCAACACTTTCAAGAGTGCAATAGCTATGGAAGATTGGGGCAGCCAATGGACTCTTTGCAAGAGTCATTTCAGCCAGCTCTTCCTTTGCTTGAGAGGAAGGGAATGTTCATGCACAACTCCATGTGTGTGAAGCACTATGATGGTAAAGGGTTTGATCATGGTAAACAAGTTGTATTTTCTGATCTATTACATTCCTTTGCCACGTTTTTGCAGGATGGGACTCCTAAGGGGAGTGAGAGATCATATGGATCTCATAGTTTTTTGGGGGCCAATGAAAATTCTGAACTTGGCCACTCCCTTGATGTGCAAAGGGAGATTCCTTTTCATGATGGGCGCTTCCCAAAGGCACCAAAATTATGTAACACCTTCAATCATGTTAAGGTGACTTATGTAGCAAGAGTGTGGTGGTAATTCCACTTACCACACTAGGATCTAATGAAGACAAGAGGTGCACTCCGTTGGCATCTCATGTGGGATTTTGACCCACCTCCTCAAGTTCATATTTCAGTTTGCATCTATGTAGTCTTGCTTCCATACATTGATGATATAGTTGTATTGTTTATGGGATTGTATGGACAGAGGATGGGAAGTGTGTATGTACCACATGGGTTGGAACTTCAACTTGTACTTCATGATACATGTTTTATATGTAGCATTTCCCCACCCATGTTTATTTATGTTGAGTTTTTCACTTCAGAGGGGATGGACTATGCACATATTTTTTTGGCCTTGGAGGAGCAATTCATGATGCTTTGGCTTGCTGAGCATTTGGGTTATGATGGAGGTTTGATCCTTGATGATGCCAATAATGAAGGAGGAGAAGAACTATAGCTCTTACCCTATCAGTTGCTTGAGGACAAGCAACATTTTGGAGGGGAGGACTGTAATGTTCCTACTTAACCTAAGCTAAGAGGAACATTCATTTTTGGTTTTATTTTTTGTTGCATGCATAAATGAATAAAGGAGGACATGTAAAAATCCTAAGTAGAATAAATAAATCAATGCCCATGTAAACACAGTTAAATAAAGGCCATGTAAATAATCACTTGCAGGTGTGAAAGAGGTTTGAGCTAAAGAGTGGGTCAACCTTGACCAAATCAACAGCATTGTCTAGGTTCATTGCATCTCCAAAAGGGACAGCACAGTTCTAGAAGGAGGCCTCTCATGTGAAAAGGTCTAACTCATCAAGGTGGTTTAGGGTTTGCAAAGTTTCTTCATATTATAAAAGGAGAGGGATGGTAGCAAGAGAAGGTTGTTGATTGATCATATTCATGATTATTTTCTCTACTTAAGACAAATACTATTCTCTGTTGTTTAGTGGAGAATTATTCTTGGAATTCCTATGCAGGGATTTCACCTCTTCCTTTGAGGATTCTTGGAGGAGTAGTTGCTTAATTGATCCACTATTAGGCTTGAGGCCAAGCTTTACTTTCATTAATAGTGTAGATTTAGTGAGGGTTTGTCTGCTTTTGCAAGCTGCAGCAAGTGGAGTTTTAGATCTGCAGAGATCTAGTGTGTTTTGGGAGCCTCTTCTCATGGAATGTGTCTTTTAACCTCCTGGAAGAGTGTATCTTCTCTTTATACTTCAGATCTGCAATTTTACAGTGGTTATCTATGTCATTTTAGCTACAGCAATGTTCATCTTGATGGACTACATTATTTTGGTGTGAGGCTCTTCATGGTGTTTTGCTCATAGTTTAGATCAGAGATCTCTAGTGCTGGGCTTTGCCTTCCACTTGGTGATCCATGGATTAGCTTGCTGATCCATGTTCTATTTAGATCTGATCCATTGTAATGAAATTTTATATTCATAAATTTACAACAACTTTTTTCTCGGATCTACTCTTATCTATGCATAATTTGGACAAAACCCCAAGGGGATCTTGAAGAGAAAACTGTCTAGTTTCAAAATATGATATAGATCTGATGTTTCATCCACAGATCTATCCTCGATCTGATTTGTAATGTAAAGCTGCTACAACTCATGAAAATAACGTTGTTGAGCCATTTATGCTGATATATACATGTTGTAGCTCTCTTTTCTGAAGATATATTGCCCTCTTTTCTCATGTAATCTATTGTATATTGAAGGAGCTTCACTTTACTTCTGATTTGCTGCTAAACTTTCATTTATTAATCATATATGATGGCCTCTTGCTCATATGGACCAAGACTGTGTTATTCTTGAGGCAGTTTTTTGTGCATAGTTGTAGCCCCTCTTGTAGGGTGTTTTTCAGCTAGACTAGGTTGTGGGAGACCTGTTTACCACACCTATTTTGATTTGTTTTTTCTCCCCTTCTGGATCTAGACCCCAGATCTGCTGATCTAAGGGATCCAAGGGCTGCAAACTCATTTCTATACATAAATCTCCCAAGGAGTGCGTTATTTTTCCAGGCTTGCTGTGCAATCCCAATTTGGGAACATTACAATTTATGAAAATAATGGAAAATAGGAGAAAAGGAAGGTGAAAGGTCACATGTTGCATGTGAGGAGTAAAATGAAGGAAAATAGTGAAAAATTAAGAAAATAGAGGCCTCATTAATAAAAAGGCTTTTGAGGATCAGTTGGTACCATTTGTCAGTTTAGTTTTGGAGCTCTCTCCCTATTCTCTCTCTCACACACACTTGGACACTTATAAGAAGGAAAAGAGGAAGAAAAGATCAAGCAAGGAAGAGTAGGATCAAGCAACTACATTGGGTTTACTTGCAGGTATCAATTTTCATGTGTGATTCCCTTGCTATATTTTGCATGCATGGTTATGCATTTGTGTTATTGGCTCTCTTGTTGTCATTGGCATGGGTTTTTCCAGGTGTGACAAAGTTCTTTCGCCTTTCCTTTCCATTTCTAGATAGCCATGGTGTGATGGGGTTCTCATGTTTCGGTTGAGCTAGATTTCCATATGGATTTGAAATTGTGTGAGGGGGATCTCTGAATGAAATAACACATGGACTAGTGATCCCTGAATCGGAATATGGATTGTAATAAAGCCACTGGCCTAGTAACCCCTGAACCACACTTTGGGTTGTTATAAATCTAGGTATTATGTGCCTTTGTGGGCCTAGGAATTCTCGACCGGTGAATGAAGGGATGTATAAAATCTATAACATAGCTATAATACCATGTATAAATTATATCAGTGGATTCAATCCGATCATGCAATGTAATAAAGAAAGATATTGAATCCTTCTACAATATTTGCGAAATGTAAAACAAGATCGCTCAATCACATGCAAGTAAGAGAAAGAAAATTATCAATCACACAACACAATATGTTCTTGGGGAAAGCACCTGCTTAAAACGCCTCTATCATATATTGTACATAGTCAAAGAATCATGAAACAATACAATGCTTTCTCACACCAAGAAAATCATGCACGGTCCTGACTGTCTCACTCTGATCTTGCTCAAAACTGTCTAGAAATTCTTAGGCAAAATTGACCAACACTTAGTCAATTCTCATCCCCACCTTAGCCCAACCTTGCTCATGCAATCCCTACACAATTAATCCCTATTAAATAGGAAAATTAGCCTTCCTTGACTAAGAAATACCTATGGAGCCTTCCTCTAACTTTATAACTGTGCCTGGGCAGTTTGCCAAAAATAAAACTGATAGTTTACCTGCCTTAAACCTTTGTCTCAACTGGGTCTCCATCAAAATTGACATGCATGCAGCTATTAATAGTGAATCATCAGATACTTGGTAGATCACTACTTGTGAATTAAATCTAATTTAATTTACTTGATCTTCTACTAGCTCGTCAATTAGTTAGAACTAGTTAAATTGATTTTAACTCAATTAATGTGAGTTAATTGGTCACACTCACACCACAGTAGTGCTACAACTGCAACTGGACCCTGTAAATAATAAAATCACTCTACATGCCTATCCTTTGACCCTCAACTCGAATTTCTTGAGCTAACTAAGTCTATCACACTTAGTTAACTATTAAAAGTTCTTATGAGATAAGATTACAATTTTCTTTTAATTTAATTATGGATAATTAAATCAAAAGCCTCAGATGGTAACCATTTTCTGGGTGCCATTTTCTATATTTTGTTTATGTATTCCAATTTCATTGTTTCTTGTTGCAAATTTCAACACTCCGTCTCAATAAGAAAGGAATCAATCTGTCCCGATCCAGTACCTTTGGATTTTTCTTGCAGGCAACACTTCTCTAGTGTTGTTCGCACATGCAACTCTCCTGAAACTGAATAGCCTCCAAACAACTGAATCAGTATAATGCATATTTCATCAGAGTCCTATGAATGCTACTAGTTACTGCACATGTCTACTGGACTCTCTGCGCTGCTACTGACATTTGCATATGTGCTCTCTTCACTACTACCAACTCTGATCTGCGCTCTAGTATCTAACACCTGTCACTCTAATTTTTGTCTTCCTAACATCTGACTGCATCAATCTAACCGATCCTTCCTGCTAATGTTGTATTGTGGGCTCCTCATAGCTTGGTTTGATCCATGAGACATACCATCTCAATGGACCCTGCCCAAATTTATTCTTGGGATTAATTCTGCACATCGCCCCACATCACACCTAGAGGTATAGCTACATGTACTCCCTCTGCCTTTTTGGATCAAAATTTCCCCCTCCTGGAGGTCTCTGCTTGAGTGTATTCTTCCACTCGGTCTCTGCTCTGCTCCTCCAATTATGGTTGCTCCATAACCTTCTAAGACTACTTCTGAGGCTGCATGTTGAGAGATAATTTCTCCCTCTCAACCACCAAGTCATTAACCATTGCTTTGCTCCTTAAAGCCTTGCATGCATCTTTAACCTTGAGAACATACAGGTTCTTGACTCTTGAAATAATATGATTCACCTGTCTCATGGCTATGTGTTTAAGGCAAACTTTTCCTTTTCTAAACATCACCTCATAACCATGGCCTTCCAATACCACTATAGATACAAGATTCTTCCTTAGGCCTGAAACATACAAAACATCTGCTAGTCTGAGAGGGGAGCCAGACTCCCTTTGAAAGGTAATTGTACCTATGTCGGTCGTGCTATACCTCCCGTCATCTCCAAAATCTATGTTCTGCTGGAGGTCCTTATCCTCCAAGTTGCTAAAGAGACCTCTATTCCTCATCATATGGAACGAGGAACCATTATCTAGATACCACATGCATCCCATTGCAGTGTTGACCATGCATGCAATGAGAGTAAAATCAAGCTCGAAATGTGAAGCCAATGCTTCACCCGCTGCAACTGGAGGCTCCTTGCTTTCCTTCTTCTGTGGAGCATTTTAAGCATAGTTCCCATAGCTCGTGATAGTGAAAACATCTGATCTTGGACAAGTCTCTCTTTCCCTCTTCACCTTGGGATTTATTTCCCTTGGCCTTATTTTGTTTCCCCACTAATGCGCAATCTTCTCCATTTTTGGTGTTGGATATCTCGTCTCTGGTGCTCTGCCTTATCTCTTCTATTACCAAATCTGATCCTAGTCGCTCCCAATCTGGTAACTTCTCCCTCTTGTTCACAGAGTGTGGGTAACTATGCTAGATTTTGGGAAGGCCTAGAAGTGTTAGGCTCACCAAGTCATCATCGGCTACGGTCACACCGACACTTCCAAGCTCATCTCGACATTGAGTGACTTTGCCAAGTATGTTAGTACTGTCTCGCCCTCCTCCTTCTTGATCTTTCTGAGCTTGTCCTTCAGTGCCAACTTCCATTGGTCGTTATTAGTCTGAAACATATGTTTCAAGGCCTTCCACATAGCATATGGAGACACCTTCCCATAGACTCGAGAAAACATGATCTATAACTCCCTCTAACAAGATCCTCCACCCCTTTGCTACCTTCTTCTGCAATGCATTAAGAAGTTGGGCATCTGCTATTGCGAGCTTGGGAATATCATTATCTATGAATTCCTTCAACCCCTTTGTCCTCCAACACTTCCTCCACCCTGTCCTTCCATGCAATATAATTCAAACTTCCCTTGAGTGCATATTCGAGTCTCAAGCCATTGAAAGGCATCTTGATCTGCTTCTAGCTCCAAAGAAATTATCTGCAAATTTGAATATTGTTCAACAGAAACTCAATTTCTTCTCCACTATTGTGATTCCTAGCGCTCAGATACCATGTATAAAATCCCTAACACATATATACTACCATGTAGAAATTATATCAATGGATTCAATCCGATCATGTAATGTATTAAAGAAAGCTATTGAATCCTTCTACAATATTTGTGGAATATAAAACACTATCGCTGAATCACAGGCAATTAAGAGAAAGAAAATTATCAATCACACAACACAAGATGTTCTTGGGGAAAGCACCTGCTCAAAACCCCTCTATCATATATTGTACATAGTCAAATAATCATGAAATAATACAATTCTTTCTCACACCGATAAAATTCTGCACTATCCAAACTGTCTCACTCTGATCCTAGTCAAAAATGTCTAGCAATTCTTGGGAAAAATTGACCAACACTTAGCCAATTCTCAGCCCCTCCTTAGCCCAGCCTTGCTCACGTAATCCCTGGGCAATTAATCCCTATTAAATAGGATAATTAGCCTTCCTTGACTGTGCAATCCCTATGGATCCTTCCTCTGACTTTATAACTGCAACTAGGAAGTTCGCCAAAAATACAACTGATAGTTTACTTGCCTTAAACATTTGTCTCAACTGGGTCTCCATCAGAATTGACATGCATGCAGCTATTAATAGTGAATCATCAATTACTTGGTAGATCACTACTTGTGAATTAAATCTAATTTAATTCACTTGATCTTCCTCTAGCTCATCAATCACTTAGAACTAGTTAAACTGATTTTAACTCAATTAATGTGAGTTAACTGATCACACTCACACCACACTAGTGCTACAACTGCAATTGGACCCTGTAAATAATAGAATCACTCTACATGCCTATCCTTTGACCCTCAACTAAAATTCTTGAGCTAACTAAGTCTATCACATTTAGTTAAATATTACATATTGTTATGATATAAGATTACAATTTTCTTTTAATTTAATTATGGATAATTAAATAAAAAGCCTCACATGGTAACCATTTTCTGGGTGCCATTTTCTAGATTTTGTTTCTGGATGCCAATTTCACTATTTCTTGTTGCAAATTTCAACACGGGATATACAGTAAATCCTAGAGGGGTTTCCCTTGATCAAGCCTAGGAATCCTTGGTCGGTGAATGGTAGGATATACGGTAAAGCCTGGAGGGTGGTGTCTCAATTATAGCCTAGTGATCACTAGATTGGATGGTGGATAGCAGTAAATCCTAGAGAATAAGGGACAGGAAAATTCCTCACAGTGTAGGTGGAGAAATCTGGTGGCATCCATGCTTGTTTATGGCTTAGTGATCTGGTGTTGATTGTGGTAAAGCCTAGTTATATTGATGAGGGTGAGGTGGTTTAGCCTCAGGAAGTCATGGTTGATTTGTTTGGTTTTAAGTCCCACATTCATGCTTGGAATATGGCATGGGGGTGATTTGTTGAAGAGAGATCTGGTGCATCCAATCCATGGTCAGTTGGAACATGTAAGTCCCAAACCTGGTTGGTTTTTGCATTCATTAATAAGAGTTCCTTTCCTTGGTATTTTATGTGCAAATGTATTGGTTCATATGGGGCATTTATGGTTTTTGTGTCCTTATTATTTCTGTTTTTTATATGTTTGTTATGAGTATGTTTTATGGCGGTGATAATGTATGGCTCTAATCATTTTTTTATTTATAAATTAATGAACAATGAACATATGGCCTAATAGATGATAATGCAGCTAATGTGATCATGGACCAATGCTTCTTAGCGATTCTCAGATAAGTATGTGACCCATATGCTTAGATATGTTATTATGACCTGTAGAATGCATATTTGTGATATGTTTGACGAAATGTCTATCATGGTTAGTAGGGGTCGAGTCAAATATTTGTTCAAGTGTTTTCATTTGTATCATTATTTCTTTGTTAGTTTTCAAATCTAGAAGTTTCATGGAGTTCTAGGCAGTGAATGGGTCCTATCCCTGGAAATTAGTGTTAAATCTCTCAATTGTTGGCATAGCACTGGCAGAAAAAGGCTACAGTCGCACTCAGGAAGGCTCATGGGAGTGACTGCAAAGTGATCCAATTTTTAGAATTATTAAAATTGTATCGAAATTACTCAAACGACCAAGATGGTTATTTTGAATTTGGTAATTATCAATTATGTAATAATTCAGGGAGTGATCAAGATGGTCATCAAATTTGTGAAGTTCAAATGTGCGACATCGATCGACATCAACTTCAAATGCGACTCCAGCAAATGTTTCAAAGCGCCAATCAAAGACATCTTCAAATCGACCTGCAACAAAAACAACAAAGTTTGTTAAAAGACTTATGTAATAAAACTTGTCCTAAGTCTTCATTGTAAAGGTCAAAATGTCAATAGTCCACTTTTTAAAACCTTAATCGACAAAACAGATCCTAAGGTAAAATGGACTAAGTCTAAATCCTAAGTCCTAAAGGCTAGCACTAAGTGTCAAATAGAAACACACTTAATTTGTTATGAAAGCCTAAATCTACTCCTAGGTCAAAAATGTCAACTAAAGTACTATTCCTAAGTTTCATAAACTTATGGACTCAAAGTCCCTAGCGCAAAATGCATTTCCATAAACCTTTTTGTATCAAGGTTCGGATTATGGGTAGGAAACCCATAGTATAAGGTTTTATATTAAAGTTGGAAACCTATGCCATAAACCTTTGAAAAGTTTCAGAGGATGGGATGTCAAAACCCATAAAGTCAAATTATTAAAAGGTTTTATATTAAAGTTTAAACCTATGTCAAAAAACCTTTTTAAAAAAATGTTCGATGTAATGGTCTAAAACCTAAGCGCAAGGTCCATGGTGTAAAACCTTTGTTAAAAGGTTTGATGTAAAACCCTTTTTCAAGTTCGGGAGATGAAATTTTTAAAAACTATGCCAAAAACCTTAATGCAAGGTTCGGAGGATGAATGATTCGGGTTTTTTAAAGTTTCGAACTATGTTATAAAGTTCGAATAATAAGGCTCAGGTTATGTTGTTTTTAAAAACATTGCAAATAAAACTCCAGAGAGTTACGAAACCGTGAGCATATGAATAGTTGAAGACCGCAGCAGAAATTGTAAAACCACGTGGCAATTCTAACCGCATCGAAGGAAGTTAAAAAATGTGACAGGTTTTTAACCCGCGACGGGAATGTTGGTAGACAATTGTAACATCGCAAGAACCGCGTCGGTATAAGCCATGTGATTGGTCACCAGAACCGCCAGAGTTTAGACCGCCGGGATAAGACCTTAACCGCCGGGATTCGACCACAAATGTAGTCGCTGCACTGATCACATGTCGACAGTGAGATGTTTCTGCGCGATTAGCCTAATCGTTGGGCGGAGATTTATATTATAAAGTCCAATTATGGGTTTTTGCATTCAGAAATATAGTAATGCAACTAATCCCTATGAATGGAATGTGATGATGGGATTCTAATCCCTCATCACCAAATACTCTCCAACATAATTCTAATTGCAGCAAATATAGGTTCGAGGCAGATTGTAAAGCCTTGAATATATGCACTCTTAATATATAAAGAGAAGAGTTTTCTTTTCATAAGTTAAGAGAGTGTTGAGGCACTTTTAGAGAAGAGTGTTGAGAGGTTTTTGAGAGAGACCTCAAGAGAGAAAGAGTGGCCAAAGAAGGAGTTTGTTCAAACTTCAAGATGAAGTAAACTCCCTTATATTGTATGTCACATAATGTGGTAGTGAGATTTCGTTTATTGCAGGTTTTCATGAAGGAGGAAAAGCTCTTTACACTTGCATAAGTTTCAGCATCAAAGTACGTCAATGGACGACGAGATCCACTTTGATTATGCCAAACTCAGTTCAGCTACCTTGAAGTCAAAGAAGGAGAGACCTCACAAGAGGAGGTTAAAGAGAGTTTTCCCTACTTCAAGAAGAAGAAGGCACTCTTAAGAATACAGATGATGCAATTGGTGGAGAGTTTCTTGTTGTAGGTTTATTGAAGGAGCAAAGCCATCCTACTTGCATAAAGACAGCATCGAAATACGTTGATGATGACGAGTTCAACTTTGACATTCTAAAACTCTTTCAGCCACCACGCTGTCAAAGGTCCATAAAGCTTCAGTCCTCATTTTGTTTTAGTGTGCGAATCATCCATGTCTTTTCTTATGTGTTGAAAGAAAAGAGTTGTATCAGTTAGCATGTTCAAGGGATGGTCCATATCTGCAACATCAGTCGTGCAACTAATGATTCATTGTAGCATATGTCTCTTGGCTTAAAGAATACAACGGATGCACAATTTTGAGGCAGACCTAGAGACGTAGTCTAGGTGGGACGAAATCTGTCACAAACTTCTTTGTCTTATGGTATTGCTTATGTGATTGATGTGAAATTGTTCAATCTAAACATACATAGATTATTTCATGCCTAAACAGTTGATGCATATAATAATTTTTCAGTAATACTTCCAATCACATGTTGTACAAGGACTAGAAAAGATCTTGGTTAAAATTCCGCATTTTAATAACTCGAGTGTTAATCGCTTTAAAGTTCTATAGACAGAGTATGTAGAGGGCCAGGTAGCCTCTGGATCTCTTCCTTTCTTTAAGGGTGACATATCCAGTAAATTCCCCTGCAGTCAATTTCTGAAATAGAGCTAAGTAACTTAGGTCTTTTTCAGATCACAAAGGGAGTGACTGGGGTTTAATTCACTGAAATGTTGAGTTCCCTCATGCTTTGGTCACCTGGAAGGGTGGGTTAGCTCCTGGAGGTTTTGTAGGATGTGTAGAAGGTCATATTGGTTGTGTTGTGTCGGTTCCACTTCCTTAACTGTATATTAGGAGTTAAATCAGATCATAGTATCCTCTCGTAACATGTTTACCCCGGTTGGTCAGTTACTTGGGTAGATGTGGGAGGAGGGTGTTACACCAAAACTATGCGAGTTTTTGTGGTGACATCCCTCTATGATACAATTTCTTGTAACAATGATGTAATTTCCTGTCACATGTAACCTGTCTAATGTGATTTCTTGTAACATTGGTAGAAAAAGGCTATAGTCACACTCAGGCAGGCTCATGTAAGCAACTAGGGATCTTAGTCACATGGAGACCTTGGCAAGGGAGCGAATGGGGGTTTAATTCACTAAAGTGTTGATTTCCCTCAGGGGTTGGTCACCTGGAAGGGTGGGCTAGCTCCTGGAGATTTTGTAGGATGTGTAGAAGGTTAGATTGGTTATTTTGTGTTGGTTCCATTTCCTTAACTGTACATGGGGAGTTGAATCAGATCATAGTAGCCTCTCTTCACATGTTTACCTTGATTGGTCAATTACTTGGATAGATGTGGAAGGAGGGTGTTACACCAAAACTATGTGAGTTTTTGTGTTGACATACCTCTATGATGTGAGTTCTTGTAAAAATGAGGTAAGTTCATGTGACATGTAACCTATGTGATGCAAGTTCCCGTAACAGTGATGTGAGTTCCTATGACATGTAACCTTTGTTATGTGATTTCCTTGTATCTCTCTCAGTGATGTGGATTCCAATGATATATATATCTCTCAATGGTGTAATTTATATATGATATATCACTAAACATAATATAGTTTGGAGGGTTGACTTAGAAATTGGATCACTAGTTAAATTTGACTTGGATTTCTCTTGTTGATGAATAAGTTATAAAGAAAGGATTGATGGGTTTTACCCTTGTAAGTTCCCTTGTAAGTTTTTCCATGTCTTGGAGCCTAATCTCTAGTGCCTCTTTTCTTTTTGTATTGTATTTATGTAATTTCTTGATGATATAATGAATGAACTAAGAACTAAATGGAAAAATATATAGATGAACGATCACAAGTAATTACCATGATAATAAATTCTCTATTTCTATAGAATTTCAACATGGTATCAGTTTGGGATTGAAGAAATTTGAAGATCAATTCAATATAAGGAAAAAAATCTTTGTGATACAAGCCAATCAAGAAGAACCAAGTTAGATCTGAATTATCTCTGTGAAGAAATATGGAGGATCTCAATAATGTTACCAAAGTCTGAAGTCTGTTGAAGTCTGAAGGTAGTCCGAGCATATATATGACATCCAAACTACCGTTGTTTCATAGCATTTTAAATTTGTATAAGGAAGATTCTAGTTTGAGTTCCCTGTGGTATACAAAGCAAAAATTTATGTGACAATTTCTTAAAATCACTACTCCAGTTTTATCAAACATATTTGTAATTCACACCACCTTATATGTGCAAGTTTATATGTTTAATATGTGAGCCGCTTTATGACACCTACAAGCTCTAAGGCACTGAATCCTGAAGTTGAACATGAGATTCCTAGCTAGTTATTAATAATTGAAGTTTGAGATACGTATATAATTTTTATCCATGGTTGAATCCAAGCTTGTTGGGAGACATCTGAGCTCTTTGAAGCATCTAATCTTTCTTTATAAAAAAAATAAACTCTCTATAGTAAGACATCTAAAATATCTAGAATAAGCATTATCATTCAACTCTAATTTGTTTTTTCTAGATGATGGTTCGAGCTATTTCAAATCAAAGCCTTATTCCTAGAGCCAAAGTCTCTTGACAAGAGATCCAAACTATACAAATTCGACATCTAAGTATACCATCTCTGTGGAATTTGACGATCCTTGAAATGAAATAAAATCTAAGGGTTTGAGCTATCTAATTTTCTATGGCACAAATATGTAAAACAGTACACTAGAAATAGAAGAACATAATATGTGTTACATTTATTATACACTCATGATCAAATATGACATTGGATACTACAAGGAGTTGATCCATTTATTATTTTAGTCAAAAAAAAAATTGAAGTGTTTGGACCATTCTATCTATATTTCTCTAGTATTCTTTTGAATTCTGAAATCCATGTATCTGAAGCAAAAGAAAATATGTATCATTTGTTTATGTGCCATTGGCTAGTGTAAAGGATTGTGAAACCTACACAAAAGTTGATATGCAGACCTTTTTTCTACCATGATGAGAATTCATATTTCACTGTGTGCGTATCTTTTTGAAGCAGCCTAAGCAAGTTATACCTTAATTGAAGACAAAAATGAAGAGGTAAAATCAAATAGGTATGTATAATATTTTACCTTTCATATCTCAAAATTTTGGCGTAGATATAAATTTCTATTGCATATGGGGATGGATAGAGATCGACAATATTAAGTCTCGGTCAATAATTTTGTTTATAATGTTAAAGCTCAAGGGTATGATAAGATCGCATCATAAAGTATAAACTAACATATTATATAAAGAATAGTGTCCTCTCTTGAGGACAAAGTCATAACCAATATGCTAGATTTTCAAGACTACGTTTTATGATCAAGGTTAGATAAACAAAAAGCTCCATCTCTAATATAGAAGGATTTTCAATAGATTCTCTAGGCATTTTGAAACTAACTTATTATTATCCTTGTATAATTTTCAACTATTAAATGGAAGATTTTGAAGACTTCACAGAATCTAGGGTTTGTAAACCCTAGCAAAGGTTTGAGTAAGAAAACCCTAGGAACAAAAACCATAACTAATTGTTTCCTCTATAAAAATAATACCTATCTCTTGAGAATGACAAGAATGACATCATGCTAATGTGAGGAGAAGGTTGATGATAAATTCCAAAATTAAGAGGGAGCTGACTCTCCTCAAAGAGATAAGTATTCTAAACCTTATTTCGTTAATTACTATTGTTGCTATTTTGTCTATGCACTTTTCCTTTTGTTCTTTCACAGTATTCTAATAAATATTTTAGGTCAAGGCAAGATCTATATAAGCTTGACTAACATATGGAAGAATTAGAAGAATGTAGCAAAGCACAAAGTCAAGAAGAGATAAGTTTGAAGTATGCATCAAAGAAGTTAATTATATAGAAGCACGAAAAATAAGGCTTAATAAAAGAAGAAGTCCACCTACCTTAGCCAGAAAGAGGGAGCTTTGATTGGTTTTATTCAGGAACACATTCATTGGGTTCACAATATTGATGCTGATAGAGACACTAATGATGATTGGGAACTTATTTGATTTCTTAGAACAGCATGAAGCATAATTTTATTTCAATATGAATAAATAATATGTGAAGGCTTGTGCAATCAATTGTGAAGAAGTTTGGATCCATAAGGTGTTCGATGAACTACTTGATGAAATGTTGGATTCAAAGTTGCATGAAGATTTTCAGAGAACTAGGAAGTTTGAAGTGCTTTATGATTCGATAGTATGATGTAGATAGGAGCCGAGAAGCTACAACAGGTGTCCATGAAAGAACAGGTAATCGATGCATTGATGAAGCTCCTTTTCAAGAATCAATATTTTTGAGACAAGCTTAGGCTTGTAGTTATTTTCTCCTTGTTTGAGATGGAGTGAGGATTTCCTCCCTGGTTGAGAGGTATTGAGGGCGGATGTCATGTTCTCCATGTGTCATGTACTATGGACAGGACTAACAATCGTAAGCCTAGTAAAGGCACCGGTATGGATAATGGTGGACTAGATAAGCATCAGGGGTGTACATTCTTGAGTCATGTATTGTGATTAACTAGGATTAACATCCTATGTTGGATACATGGACTTGGTAAAGAATGGTCTGGATGATGTACTTTTCCTTGGTTTACGAAATTGTCCTGTGAGGTCATACCTTAGGAACACCAAGTGGGGTATGACATAGAGAGGTATTGGTGTCCAAATTTATGCCTCCCAACATTATGCCCTAATCTAGTGGAGAGATAGAGATTGTTAGTCTTGGCCTTGCTATTTTGACAATGTTGGCTGTGATGATGTAAATCATCATTCATGCTTATCAAAATTATCCTTTCTTATATAAGTTCTCAACTTGAGAATATCCTAAGAATTCATTATGAATACCTCCCTAGTTAAAAGGGAGTGTTGAAATTGTAACTAGGTTTTGTCTTCATAATTCTTATACTTGTATTAATATGCATTTCATGTAAAAACAAAACAAAAATTATTATTTTATTTTATTTTATTATCAAGCATGTTCTTCACGATTTATTTTTATCAAGAGAAGAAGTCAAAGGGCATGTTCTTTGTGACCCTATAAAAGGAAGAAAATTTGAATTTTGTAAAGTGCCATTTATTTTTCCAAGTTGCCAAGTTGGCCCTCTAGATGGACAAGTCGATCATCCCATAAGACGTGTCTCTTCATATGGTCAAAAACTATATATTGGAAACCATACTCCACATTTTGGCAAGAAATTTGGTGCACTTATGTGGTATAATATTTTCAAATATCTGAGCTAGACATTTCTACAGTACACGAGCTTAATAAGACACTATGTTTTATGTAATATGAATGAGCTACAAGAATACAATTGTTACACCATTTTTTGGTCATCCAACCTATTATCATTAGATGGACCCAAGTACATCATGTAATACCAATTTTACTCCAAGTAAAATTGCTTTCACTATGAAAATAACTTAGTAAATCACCTTTATTAAGTTGTTTATGGTCTAAACAGGAAACCCCAGAAGGAAATATTAAATAAATATACATTTGTTTTATTTTCCTCAAGAAATAATTAGTTAAACAGTATTTTAATGAATATTTCTGATTATATTTAACCCAAAACAAGGAAATTAATTAGATAAATCATTATTTGTCTTATTATTTTCTAAAGAATAATTGTTTAAATCTTATTTAAATAATATTCTTTGTTAAATATTACTAATTCACCCTTAAATAATTAAATAAATCATTATTTATTTTATTATTACTCAACCATATCCTTAAAATGATAAATAAATCATTTATTTAGTTATTATTACTTAATCACATCCTTAAAATAATAAATAAATAATTTATTTATTTATTATTTACAAGTAAGGAGGTTTGACTCAAGTCAAATATCTTTTCCCTCCAACAAATATAATAAAATATTCCATAAAAGTTGGATCTAGATTTGGTTAATAATATTTTAACTATGCACCAAGATCTAGACTAACTCAATATTTTGTTAGTAGAAGGGTTTTCTCATTCATTTATCACCTTTTGTTGCCTAAAGAACACTCTGGATCTCAACACTTGGTCTGGCTATTGATCCATAATCATAGCCATACTTTTCCATTTTTTTCTGGGTTTTCTAAACCATCAAGAGAGAGAAGTTCTAAATCTGAAGTGCTGAGGACTCACAAGAACCCATCCCATTGAGGAGAACAGGGAACACCCTCTTGTGTTTTCCTCCCAGGTGCCATTAATAAAATTATTCATTGGATATATTCTTGTCTCGTCTATTGGATCTATGGAGTAAATCTTATTTTTCTACTGTTTAATGTCTTCTAATGCATAGATCTAGATTTTTGCAGCATTTTTCTTGATCATCTAATTGCAAATTTTAAGTTATCAGCAGTCATTTCTACTATTAGGGCTATAAGTTATGCGTAGCTAAAGTGGTATTTTTTCGTACACTTCGAATAAAGATTCATACTAACAACTAGCGACTCCACACGGGTTTACCATTACAACCGCTATCATTTTTCTGATCCTTGCATATCCAGCTGCTTCAAACCCTAGGATTTCTCTTCAGCCTCTTGTTTTTCTTATTCTTGATGTTTTTTTTAACCCATAAAACCCTAAAACGATAAAAATTCTAACTTTCGTGTGTTTTCGGACCCATTGCGTAGGTGAACGACATCAGCCGCAACTGAGACGACATTTTTTTATGAAACCTACTGCCGAGAGTGCTGGAAGTGCAGGTCACACTTTTATGCCCAAAACCTATGACCTGGACCTCCAGGGCACACTTTACCACCCTAAAAGTGCAACCTCTCTTGAAAACAGGCCAAAAACTGCGACCTAGACTTTCTGCTGGGATTTTTCTGAAAGTTTTCTAGGTTTTGTTGAGCCTCTGTTTAGGGTTGTCTGACCTCTGTCTCCGCCCGTTTTGGACCTGTACTTGTTCTATTTCACTCAACTAAGTGGGAACCTAGCCCCCTAGGGTTTCAGTACCCTCCACTTTTTGTGGAAGAGTGTTTGTTGTTGCAGGTTGTCTGGAATTTCAGAGTCTTCAGCCATTTTTTCAGATCTGATACCTCATTTTCAGATCCACTTCAGATCGGCTTGTTATCCATCCAAATCTTCCCATTTAGCTTTTTTTGGGTTTTCCATTAGGGGGCACTCCGCTTCCCTCTTGGAGATAGCCTTTTTCCACCTCTTTTTACAACAATTTTCCTCTGATTTGTTGTTGTTTTCTACACCACTTTCCAGCAAATTTTGTCTTTTATATCTCTGTCCCTCTTGACCCAAGATCTATTAGCCTTTTTTAGTGTGTTTAGATTAGTTTTTTACTCACCTGTAGACTAGTTGTTGAGAGGCCCACCTTCTTGGGTTTAGATTATTGCATTATTAGTTGTTTATTTTCTGATTTGCAGGCCTATATACTATCATTTGCAGGTTTATTTACAGCTATACAACAGCACTTTTTATTTTTCTCTACAATTTTTTGGGTTTAAAAATTAAAATTTACACACACACCCTAAGCGAAAAAGGGCTTGGTTAACACCGCCAAGCAAAGACTATAAAACATTGAATCATTTGATCCTGCACCTATTTTCCCTTGTTTCAACATTGTAATCATTTGATCCTGCACCTTCCTACCCTTGTTGGTCTCTTTTTCCCTTGTGATGTGCTTGGGTCATCACCATTGCGCCACCAAGGTGTTCATCCCGGAGACTTCTTGGCCTTCATCCTCAGTTTCCGGTAGGGAGACTTACTCCTCCGCGAAGGATTCGAGTTAGTCCTCAACCAAGTCCGCACTCCGACTCTTCTTTTGGTCCTTTGGGTTCTCCTTCCTGTTCCGCCTTAGGTTCTCCCCCTGTCACCTTCACCATGTCTGGTGCAAGACCCAACACTGGTGGTAACCCCGGCCCTCTCGCCGGTAATACCACTAGTGGAACCGCAACGGACACTATCCCGGCTGCACCCTTGCTCCCTTTCATGGCAGGCCTCAGCCTCCCTGATTTTGACCAGTTGATAAACAAACCTATACACCATGACACTAAGTGGTCTGCTATGCCAACCAAGCTCTCTTCAGACATCCCAAAGTTTGAAGTTCTTGCTGGAGAAGATCCTTCAAATCATATTCAATCTTTCCACATGTGGTGTTTGTTTAATTCCATTACCGATGACTCTGTTCATCTTCGGTTGTTCCAACGAACGCTTACAGGAGAAGCTTCTAAGTGGTATGTTTATCAGGCCCCTTCCTCTCATACCACCTTTGCGACTCTGGCCCAGGATTTTTTGTCTTATTTCCAGCTTCCCCTTCATTACGACACTAGTGCTGATCTCTTGACCTCTTTCCGTCAATCATCTGCAACCCGCCTATCCAAACATGTTCAGGAATGGTAGAGAAGAAGGAGCCCCTTCGGGGCAGGTATATGCACAGCAGGGCATGACTAATCCTCCTCCCTCAAAAAGGAAGAGGAAAGGCAATCAAAATCAACCTGCCTCTGTTAATCATGGACCTAATCAAGGAAATGCTCCTAACACTACCAACCAGCAACAACGCACTTAGTCCAACCAGGACAGGCCTCTTCGTATGACCAAGCCCTGTTCGTGTTGTGGTGTTTATGGTCATTATATGCATGATTTTCCCCTTCTGCCACAGATGTGATAGCTATGGGAGTCTCAAGCAACTTTGACAGGACAGCAAGCCATTCCTTCCGTTCCTCCCAGCCCTACACCTAGTCAACCGGCTGTGCTTACTGATCCTTTCCCTCAGCAGGGATTTGTGGCTACCCAACCACCTGAAGGATAGGTCGCCACTCAACCTCTTCCATCTGGTTCCCCCGATTTCCATATTTTCATGATGTCCTCTGATCAGCCTTCTGAACCTCCTTCTCCTGGCCCTTTACCTTCAGCTGGTACTCATGAGCACCTTTATCCTCCAGGAACGGTTCCTCTAGGCCTCAACCACCTTGGAGCCGTCCTGCCTGCTTATTACCCCTCTGGTCAGATACCGTTCCTAGCTCCCCCACTAGGAGTGTAAACTATACCTTTTATGGCCACCCTCTCTCTTCCTAACCTGACTCTTGGGATTCTCGTCTAGTACCTCGATCCTCCAGCCACCACCCCACCCGGTCAGCCTAAACCTTATCTTGCTTTGACCCCAGTTCAACCGGTCCCTATGACTTCTCCCGCTGCAACAGTGCCTCATTCACCTCAACAGGAACCACCTCCCATTGTTACCACTTCAGGTAAGAAGGGAAAATCTTGTAAGAGGGCATCAAAGGATAAGGCCACCCCAACAAACCCTGCCACTTCTCGGCCTCCACGACATACCACCTAGTGTGCTTTGTGTGATGTTTTTGGCCACGCCACCCATACTTGTCTAGAGTTGCCTCACCTCAAGTCCATGGTCAACGAGATGTTTCCAGAATCTGATATCCCATAGGTATATGTCACTATACCTGATTCAATCCTGAAACTCAAACCATTGCGCACAAATCACCCTTGTGCTTTGTGTGATTTCCATGGCCACTACACTCACTTTTTCCCTTGCCTCGAAGAGTATCATTCCTCTTTAGAAGCCTTACACCAATTCTAGGCTGAGCGCAATGAGTCAACCGCTCCCTTATTCTCTTATCTTGCTCCCATTTGCATTCCCCCTTATGATGTCAAGATCACGGTCCTTGGTCAGAAGTCCCCCCTGATGTTTCACCCGACCTCCCCTCGACATCCTCCTTAGTCTCCACATCGGTAGATCCTTTGTCTGCTTCCTCCTTTGTCAACCCTAGTGACGATACGCATGCAAACCTCTCCTCGCATGAGGAGGAGTAAGGTCACCTCGCCATGTTAGGTGGTCTTCCTTCCATCAGTCGCCCCATCTTCTATTACAATGAAGACATTATGGAAGTAGCCACCACTCTTGAATTTATCTATTCCCCCTTACATAGAATTCATGCATTCGAATAACATGCACCTTGTGGCCATTACATTGACACCCAATGTTTGGGTAAGGGGGGCATCCATATTGGAGAGCCCAGGAGAAACAGTTCTCCACCACTCTCCTAGTGAATCTAGTTGTGACAACTCTAGTACGATTATTCTTCCACATTTAGAAGAACCTCTAGAGTCTCATATCACTTCAAGATCACTCTAGGAACGATACCCTTCATCTTTCCTTCATATTTCATCAGCAACCCAGTCTCATAGATAGTATGGTTGACCAACCTAGCGGTTTTCTGGGCAAACATCAGTTCATTATCTCAAAATCCTCTCTTTGGGATAGTAACACCATGTATGCCAACCCGAAAACTTAAAAAATATATTTGATTCATATATGCAGTACCAAAAAGAGATTGGTAATCATCTATTTCCTCTCTGAAACTGCATAACCATACCAAGAACAAATGGCACACCACCTCATCAAAATGTGTTCAGATTCCCCTTTTTTCTAAATACATTTTTGCATGCCCACAGCATGCTTGGGGGCACCTATACCCCTCAACCATAAAAATCCTAGATATCAGCCAAAAACAGCACTGAAAACCCCTTTCTCTGATAGATCGCATTTTCTAGGTAATTTCCTAGGATAGGTCACAGTTTTTTTCCCAATACCTACTACCCAGGACGCAGAATAGACCCCAAAAACTGTGACCTGGCCTGTTCACGAGCTCTGGGTACCTAAACTGAAATTTCAATCCACAGAAATGAAAGAGTAGGATTATGCCTTTTATCTACAACTGATAGATATCAAATTCCAATGGTCGGTTTATCCACTACAATTTTCGCAAGATTTAAGGCCTCCTCTCCTCACGACATTCACCACAGCTCCACCGGCAAATAAGTGAATCTGGAAGGAAAATTCCTTATCAAAATAAAACCCCTGATTTTTCTTTCGCTTACTGCGACGAAAACGTAGCTCAATGTGACGAACCATATATACCATTGGAAAGATCTCATCAAGCCCTCAAATGGGTATCTATTAGCTTTTTTGATTTGATACTTCACTAGCACACATTTTTTCCAAGAAGCGTCACTTCACCCTTCCTCAAAAATCGAATTTCTTCACTTGCAACCCTCGTACCGAGGGCACCATGTTGCCTCCATAATTTTCCATGCTCTTGTCGACTTTCATCATGAGTTACCATCTGGTACTCCTGCTTTTAAGGTCCCCATTGGACCCTTTACATATGTGGCAGCACCATCGATTCACCTTTGTTTAGAGCATCCGAGTTGAGTCATCACTGCATTCACGGATTTTATCCCCCTTTGCATCCCGCTATAGTCCTCCATTATTCACTGCTTGTTCCCTCTCTCATGTTGCATCTTATGGCCTTCAGTCCCATTGTCCCCTATCCCTCATGATGTTGTGTCAGTCGCTGCCAAATCATCCATGCCCTTTATGCTCTAACAAGGGAAGTCATCCATTCGCTACTCAGTTCCCCCCATTTCATCATCATCATTGGTGTCAGTCTTTCATTCACTCTACTATTTTCTCTCATGCCCTAATTGAGGATCCCTTATTGCCTCACCTATGGCGGACCTCCTTCTGTCGAAATTAACTCATTCATTCTAGAAGAGAGGTCTAGAGGGCGGTGTACCTTTGTTCCAGCTTACACCTTGGTTCGGTGCCTCGGATCAGGCAAAGGGACTCCTTATTGTCCTTTGACTTGATTGTTTCTCAACTCCACCTCCTTTTAGCATGATCGAGATCCGTATACTCGATGGTTCAATGATGCAAAAACTGACATTGTTGATTCTCGAGTGTGTGTGAGATGTCTTATCCCTCATGAGGGGGCGGCCCTACAGGTAGCCCCCCACACACTCATATTACCTCTTCATCACAGCCTTCGATGCAGCTCCATACATTTGATGATATTGGCCTCAGCTGCTTGCAGCGCCTTTTTGTTTGCATGTATCAGTCAGATTTTTAGAGCCCTTTCCTGTTTTCAGGGGCATCTGGGTTTTATTTATATCTCATGTACTCAGATATTATTGTACAAATTCCTGGCTATTATCCCAGGCACAATATCTATGTGGGATTCATTATCGTGTTATTTATCTGGCTCATGTTTAGGCCAGCATATGCTTTATTATTGCGTTCCATGGTTTTTCAGGCACCTTATTGTTTGTACTATTTCCTCGGCGAGCATAGGTATGCCTTCCCCGCTGCCTATAACAGGTACTCACTCATCAAAAAGACTTAACGCACCTGCAAGTCGCCTCCTCAGGGTCTAGTTTTTTCAGCACGTTGGTTTACCTTATACTTCTCTCTCTTTGACTTCCCCTTCGATGTCTAGCGATTGAGTTCTTACAATGTACTTCAGTGATACGAATAGCTCTTAACGCTCGCAAGCTGGAGGGCAATCTGTTACACCATTTTTTGGTCATCCAACCTATTATCATTAGATGGACCCAAGTACATCATGTAAGTCCAATTTTACTCCAAGTAAAATTGCTTTCAATATGAAAATAACTTAGTAAATCACCTTTATTAAGTTGTTTATGGTCTAAACAGGAAACCCCATAAGGAAATATTAAATAAATATACATTTGTTTGATTTTCCTCAAGAAATAATTAGTTAAACAGTAGTTTAATGAATATTTTTTATTATATTTAACCCAAAACAAGGAAATTAATTAGATAAATCATTATTTATCTTATTATTTTCTAAAGAATAATTGTTTAAATCTTATTTAAATAATATTCTTTGTTAAATATGACTAATTCACCCTTAAATAATTAAATAAATCATTATTTATCTGATTATTACTCAATCATATCCTTAAAATGATAAATAAATTATTTATTTAGTTATTATTACTTAATCACGTCCTTAAAATAATAAATAAATCATTTATTTATTTATTATTTACAAATAAGGGGGTTTGACTCAAGTCAAATACCTTTTCCCTCCAACAAATATAATAAATTATTCCATAAAATTTGGATCTAGATTTGGTTAATAATATTTTAATTATGCACCAAGATCTAGACTAACTCAATATTTTGTTATAAATAGAAGGGTTTTCCCATTCATTTATCACCTTTTGTTGCCTAAAGATCACTCTGGATCTCAACACTTGGTCTGGTTATTGATCCATAATCATAGCCATACTTTTCCATTTTTTTCTAGGTTTTCTACATCATCAAGAGAGAGAAGTTCTAAATCTAAAGTGCTGAGGACTCACAAGAACCCATCCAGTTGAGGAGAACAGGGAACACCCTCTTGTGTTTTCCTCCCAGGTGCCATTAATAAAATTATTCATTGGATATATTCTTGTCTTGTCTATTGGATCTATGGAGTAAATCTTATTTTTCTACTGTTTAATGTCTTCTAATGCATAGATCTATATTTTTGCAGCATTTGTCTTGATCATCTAATTGCAGATCTGAAGATATCAGCAGTCATTTCTACTGTTAGGGCTATAACTTATGCGTAGCTAAAGTGGTATTTTTTCGTACACTTCGAATAAAGATTCATACTAACAACAATGATTCCTGAAGTATGCGAGCTACAAGAGTAATATTATATCTATAATGACACGATTTTCCAGTAGTACATTATCTTTTTTTACTATAAGAGCTACGGGCAGACCAAAACTATGCGATTTTTTGTGGTGACATACCTCTGTGATGTGATTTCTTGCAAAAATGATGTGAGTTCCTGTGACATGTAACCTATGTTATGCAAGTTCCTATGACATGTAACCTTTGTGATGCAAGTTCCTTGTATATCTCTCATTGATGTGAATTTCAGTGATACATATATCTCTTAGTGTTGTGATTTCTTTATGTTGATGGGCGTTTTAGGGATACAAAGTGATGCAAGTTTCAGGGTATTTTAATGACAGATTTATGGTTGCTCGAAGGACTATCTCATGGAATAAACATAACAGAGTTTGGAGGGTTGACTTGGAAATTGGATCACTAGTTAAATTTGACTTGAATTTTTATTATTGATGAAGAAGCTATAAGGAAAGGATTGATAGGTTTTCCCCTTGTGGGTTTTTCCATGGCTTGGAGCCTAATCTCTAGTGTCTCTCTTATTTTTCTATTGTATTTGTGTAATTGGTTAATGATCTAATGAATGAATTAAGAGCTAAATGGAAAAATATATACATAAACAATCACAAGTAATTGCCATGATAAGAAATTCTCTATTGCTCTATAATTTCAACACTATTAAGGTCCATCTTGAATTTAAAGTGTCTACTAATCAGATATTGTCATGGCATTTTTTATTGCATGTAGAATTGCTTCCAATTTTTTGATATGTTGATTTGACCAAATATTTTCCATTGAATTATTTTCTTTCAAAATCTTACAGTCTTATTGTTGTTGCAACATACATCCTCCAAAATGTTGCCTACACTTGAATTTTGGAGCCTACTTGTGATCCTATGATTTTTTCTCAATCGCTTCATGATTGGTTGATGATTTTATAAGTGCTTAAGTCTTCCTCTGAGGTTTTAACAATCAGAGTCACTTGCTCACACATGCTTAGCCTTTCATGCATTTACAATCGCTCTTCTTTCAAGCAAGCCTAGCAGTCAATGTGTATCTTAGAAAATCAAGAAGTGTGCAATCCTTGCTGACAGTGACTATGAAAATGCTGAAGACAGTGACTACATATATGTTGAGAACAATGATTTCATAGTTCTCTGTGGATGATTATTGCGTAGTACTAAGAGACAATGATTGTCTAGTCACTGGAGATAGATATTGGCAGTCCCTCTAGATAGTTCGTGCATAACCCTAAGTTGATAATTCTCTCAATTAGGGGAATTTTGAGGTCTAAAATGGGCCTCCTGAGGAAATAATAAAATAATAGTTAAACCAATAAAATAATATTTATGAATTTGCAATTCACCTTTTGCACCAAAACCAATGTAACCATGGTTAAATTCAATTCAAAAGTTGTACCAAAATAAAAATAATAAAAAAATTGTATTGATGTGACTATAAATAAGAATGAGATTTTCAAGAAAAATTCATTATCATTGCACAACTAATGCATTTGTCCTTTGTACTTAACTATCTTAAAATAAAATATAAATATAAATTCACAAATTATTAATTATAGAATATACTATTAATTAAAATTTATATTGTTTAAATTATATAATAACATGTAAGTAATATACTATATAAAAAAATTTTGCTTTTATGAGAAGAGTTGAGGGATCTAGGGTTTACTATCGCATGGTGGATCTCTGAGATTCTGTAGGCTAGGCCTGCCTTAGACCACGAGGGCGGAGAGATGTGACGGGCGTACCTTCCATGTCAGTGATTCGCTTCCACTTGGACTTTTCCGGGTTAGCCATGAACAGCGTTTTTCGAGTTGGGAAGACCGCTTGGTTTTAACCCTAGCCAGAATGAAGGTAATGGTTTTCTTTGCCTTTCTTACCTCGCAACGGGGTTTTACTTTTGATCTTCAGCGGTGTTGGGCTAGGGTTTGGTGTTAACCGCAGAGATGGGGCTTGATCATGATTACGTGGATGTAGAGTCAGCGCCGGAAGACTTACTTACTATTTGGGGACATGAAGTTTTAGCTCATAATCTTGAACGGTATTTCCCAAAGTCGACTGTGAAATCTGCCTTTCCAAGCAAGCAAGAAGCTGCAGATCCTTTCTCCTCCAGATCTGCACACCTAGATCCGCCCGACGCCTTGAAGGCCGACTACGTAGCTCTCTCCAATAGCGGTGTTTTTCCCGGAGGTGAAGGTTTTGGTAGCGACTGCATTAGTGTTCACGGGCCTCTTACTCTCTCCTCGGGGCCAAATCTCTCGGTTTTCCCTCCTCTTACTAGAGGTTTAGAAGATGTAGTGGCAAGCTGCGGCTTGCATGTGCAGAAAGGGCCTTTAGTGACAAAATAAAAAGGTTGTAAAAGGTCAGATTCTGGTGGGGTAGTCTCTAGGGCGGCAGGACGTGATAAAAGGGTCCCGATCCAGAGCCAAAAGTTGGTCACAAACCCTAGATGCTCGGCAGATTTCTCTGTTCAGGTGAGCTGGGCTCAGTCTCAGAAGGATATCCGGGACGGTGGTGTAGGCTGTGGGTCTGGGAACGATAGACAGCTGAATTTTTTTGTGGTAGGCACAGATTTTAGTCTTCCGGGGGAACTCGAACCTGGGCTTGTCACATCTCCTAAGAAGGGTCAGACAGACAGCGAACCGTTGGATGAGGGGTTGGCGGATTGTGATACCCGTGACTTGGAGGATAGGCGACAGGATTCGCCTGAATTAGAGGTTACAGATGCTCGGTCGAACAAGGATTTGGGGGAAGGTGACGCGCAGACGGTGGCAGTGGGAGGAAAGTACAAAAAGCATAATCCTATCAGGAAAAAGGAGCTTCGCCCTAGTTGTATCCTTGGAGTGGATATCCTCGTAGAAGAAGTAATGGCAGCATCTGATACAAGACTAGTTGGCAGAGTGCGTGGGAGAAAATACTCTGTTGACTACATCCGGGACTGGGTTCAGACAGAATGGGCAAACGCGCCAAGCAAACCTGTGGAGATAAAAGTCCTGGATAGATGATGGTTCACTCTGCGCTTCGACCATAAGGACCATGTTAACTTGGTACTCGATAGGAATTGGTGCTTCGGCAAGTGCCCAGTTCTTCTCCGCAGATGGACCCCCATGTTCAATTCCCAGACAGAAAAAATGAATGAATCCCCAGTCTGGGTTAAACTTCCAGGGCTCCCTCTCCAGTTTTGGACTGATTCGGTCTTCACTTCCATTGGGAACACTCTGGGTAAATTTTTGGAAGTTGACAAGTCCTTCGTTCAAACAAATGATCTCAGTGTGGCACGGATTCTTGTAAGCCTGAACCCCAGAGAAGGGCTCGCGGATACCATGACATTAAAATACAGAGAGTTGGAATTCCTTCAAAAGTTGGACTATTATAATTTTCCATTCCGTTGCACAGGTGTCATAAATATGGACATTTGGCCAAAGAATGTCCTCTAGGTCATCGCTGCAGAAGAAATCACAACAAAATTTCCAGAAAGCCGATGGCTTATCCAGCTCCAGATCCAGGCAAGGATGACCCGCAGGAACCCATGGAGGCGGACTCAGAGGCTGATATGGAGAATGTGACAACCAGCGTCCCTGTGCAGCAGGCTGTTCCCAACCCGCTCCCTGAGAATGCACCTGCGTTGTCCGCCTCTCTGACTCCCTCTGCAGCAGAGACATCAGGGGCTTCACAGGCAGGTATGCTCCTCTCTCTCCCTTCTTCCCTTTTTTTTATTGATTCTTCATCTGTTTTTGTTGTTTCCGAGCCTGGTCCTTCCAGGCAACTACAAATGGAGTTCTCCTCCTTAAACATAAACTCCTCTCTTGTCGATAGCTTGATTGTTTCGGTGCCTCCGCCCTCTGACCTCCCCCCTCTTTCTCCTGTAGACCTCCCGCTCCCCTGTTTCCCTCTGGAGCCTACTCCCACCTCTGCTTCTCCCCCCTACAACCTGAGATCTCTGGTTAACCGTCCTGGGAAAGACACTGCACTTGGAGGTTTAGAGCAAGACTCGGTGCCTATTGGGCCCAGAAAAATGAGAGGTAGGAAATCAAACATTTCAAAGGCACAACGTAAGGCAAATATTGACATAGTTGATGGAAAACAAAAATCCCTGACTGCAGTGCTTAGAGCAGCAAAGCCACCCCCTGATATTTTGAAATAATCCTTCTTTCCTACAACTATAGGGGGTTAGCTAGTCAACCCAAGAAACTAGCTTTGAGGGATTTGGTCAGAATTTACAATCCAGACATTCTTATGCTTCAAGAAACCCTTGGCAAAGGGGAGGATATCATAGCTCTTCTCTCCAAACTGCTTTCGGGCTGGCTCTTTCAGGCCCTTGACTCTAATGGTTGTTCTGGTGGGGTGGTCACTGGCTATAAAGCGGGAAACCTCAGAGAAATCTCTGCATGGGGGTCTGAAAACTCACTGGCGCTCGAACTTTACTCTTAAGAGATATGCTTCCCTCTCCTTCTCCTTAATGTTTATGGGCCCTGTCAGGAGAGGGAGTTGTTATGGTCTTATTTTTTTCTTAAACCTTTTCTTGCCCATCCTAATCTGATCATAGGAGGTGACCTCATTTTCTCTCTGGGGGTCTCGGAATCCTGGGGAGCCAACACCCGAGCCGACCCCTTAATTGATTTCTTTCTCTCCAAGATTGCCTCATCCCACTTGGTTGATCTCTCGCTTCTCAAATCCAGACCTACTTGGCGAACAAAAAAGAGTGGGCGATGACTGGGTGGGAAAGAAACTGGATCGTTTTCTCTTGGGCAAAGAATTAACTAAAAAATTATCTATCTTCTGGCATTGGGTGGGTGAAGGGGGCATGTCCGACCATTTCCTGATCTTGTTGGAGGCAAAAGGAACTCTTAAGAAACCAGGGTCCCCCTTCAAATTCAACTCCTCTTGGCTTTCTGATGATTCCTTTATAGCCCTCTTTCACTCTACTTGGAGAAGGGATGGGCCAGAAGTTGGGGAGGGGCTAAGTCGAAGTAAGGCTTTTATGAACAACCTTAAAAGACTGAAGGCAACAACCAAAGAATGGGTTATTAAAAAATCACTAAAGGAAGATGAGGAGCTGAGGGCTATAAATGTAGAACTTGATCTACTAGAAGACCCTGAAGGGGGTGGCTACGCCACCTTGGCTTCTCGAGATAGAATTCGGAAGCTTGAAGCAGCTAGAAGGAAAATCCTCCAGGTGAAAGAGGAAAGTTGGCGATTAAAGAGCAGGGCTATCTTACTCCAAGTAGGGGACGAAAATACAAAAATTTTCCAGCATTATGCCAAAGGAAGGAAAAATTTAAACACCATCTAGGAAATTCCAAAAGAAAATGGGGAAAATGCACAGTATTTCGAAGAGCTTGCCTCTCTTGGGGTTGCCCACTTCAAAGCACTTTTCAGAGCCCCAGAAGAAGCCTCCATTGCTGAAGTTATAAGAGTAGATAAATTCTTCCCAAGCTTCATTGATGAAGAAGGGAAGGAATGTCTGATGTCTGCGGTTTCTAAAGGTGTAGTGGAAGCCATACTTAAGTCGATGAAAAATGAGAAAAGTCCAGGACCAAATGGTTGGACAGTGGAATTCTTCCTCCACTTTTTTGACTCCCTCGGTGACGACCTGGCTGCGGTTGTTGAAGAATCTAGGATCTCAGGTTTGGTATATCAACCTCTTAATGCCACCTTTCTGACCCTCATCCCTAAGTCTGACCATCCTTCCTCCTTTAACGACTTCCACCCCATCTCCTTATGCACCTACTTATACAAGGTCAATGCAAAATTCATTGCGTCCAGGCTGAAACCCTTCCTCTCCAAAAACATCTCTGCAGAACAATTCGGTTTTTTGGATGGCTGACAAATTCATGAGGCTGTTGGTGTAGCCCAGGAAACTCTTCATAGCCTGAAAAAGAGCCAGAAAAAAGGGGCTACCATAAAAATTGATCTCTCTAAGGCTTTTGATAGAATCAACTGGATGTATTTGAGGCTTCTCCTAACGCATCTTGGTTTCAGGTATGATTTTGTAAGATGGATTATGGGGTGTGCTACTTCGACCTTGATTGTTGTCCTGATCAATGGTGCTGCTTCTGATTTTTTCAATCCTCAAAGAGGCCTATGCCAAGGATGCCCTCTCTCACCCATGTTGTTCCTTCTTGCAGCAGAGGGAATTAGCTTAATGATCAAAGAGGCAAAGAGACAAGGTGAACTGAAAGGGATTGAAGTTGGGCTTAACCTTTGGGCGACCCACCTTCTCTTTGTCGATGATATCCTCTTGTTTTTTGATGTGAGCCTGGATGACTGCCGATGTCTGAAAATAATCTTAGATCTCTTCTTAAAAGCCACCGGTCTGGTTATTAATGAACAGAAATCCTCCATTACAACTGCAGGGCTCTCGATTACAGAAGTGAATAAAGTTAAAGAGCTACTCTCTTTTGAAGCAAAGTCCTTACAGGACCTATTGAAATATCTCGGTTTCTTTCTCAAGCCCGATTCATACAAGGTACAAGATTGGTCCTGGCTCCTGGAAAAAATTGAGGACAGAATGAAGCATTGGAGTTTTAAATGGCTGTCTAGGGCAGGCCGTTTAGTCTTAATCAAATCTGTGGTTATGGCCATCCCAGTCTATTGGGCTAGTCTCATCTAGGTGTCGAAGTGCATTCTACTGAAAATCAACAAAATCTGTAGCAAATTCTTATGGTCAGGCCAGAAGAAGGACCACGTCACTCCTTGGGTTGCATGGGACAAAATTGTCAAACCAAAACGTTGGGGTGGATGGGGGATAAAGGACTTGCATCCTTTCTCTAGGTCCCTAGCTACTAAATTATCTTGGAGACTGGTCTTCTCTGACAATATTTGGACTGCTGTAACCAGAAGAAAGTATATTGACCCAATCTCGCCACTGGAATGGATCAGACTGCCCAATAAATCATCAAAAAACTCCTCAGTGGTATGGAAAGCCTTGGTGGCAGCTGTACGGATTATCGAACAAGGTTTGGCATGGAATGTGGGCGATGGTAGATCATTCAGGCTTGGAAGAGACCCTTGGGTGGGCTGTTCAGACACTTTTTCCCTCTCACGTGACCTAATCGAACATCTAAATAACAAAGGGCTCTTCTTCCTTCACCAAATAGCTGACCCTGCAAACTCTTCAATCTGGCGACAGGAGTGGCTTTCTGGGGAAGCTCTTGATTTAGAAGAAAGGTGGCAAGAGGAATGGAGGGCCTTCCGAGCAGGCTTGTTGAACTCTCACATTCGCATTAACGATGAGCAAGATGAACTGAGATGGTTGCATTCTCAGACAGGTTTCTATTCTCCAAGAATGGGATATGACTGGCTTATGACTTAAAAAGGGTGGGAGGAACCAAGATGGTGGGCCAAGCCACTGTGGAAACTGAAAGGGCTAGCCAAGTCCCAGCTGTTCTTCTGGTGTGTTCTTCAAAAGAAAGTCCCCACATGAGATTTTCTCCAGAAAAGGGGGAAAAATGGGCTCGGGTGGTACTCCTTGTGCAAGGAGAGCGAGGAATCCTCACAGCATATTTTCCTTTTTTTCTCCTTTTCAAAAAGCCTATGGAATGAAATTCTAAGGATGACCAACACCCCCCAAAGATGGGAGGGGGAGGAGATATCTGAGGCTTGGAATAATTGGTGGCAGAACGCTCCCAATGATAAAGTCAGATCGATGCCCTTGTTGGTTTTTTGGTGAATCTGGCTTGCTAGAAACCACTTGATCTTCAAAGACACCTCTTTTCCCATTGCCAGATTAGCAGCGGAAGTGTTAGTATGATTCTTTCGTCATAAAATATCACTTTAGCTATGCATATCAAGTATCCCTAACATCAAGTATGGCTGCAAAATATCTTTAATTTTGCTGCATAAAATTAGATCTAAGCATAAAAGACATTAAGCAGATAAAATATACAATGGCTCCATGCATCCAATGAACAAGACAAGAACAATGTATAAAAAGAATCTTATATTATATTGAATAATGGGGCACCTGAGAGGAAAACAAGAAAGGTGTTTTCCAGTTCTCCTTAGTGGGATGGGTTCTTGGAAGTCCTCAGTGTTTCAAATCTAAAATTCCTCTCTTTGATTAACGTAGAAAATCCTAACAAACATGGAACTCAATGAGAGTTCAAAATGCAAACAAATGGAAATGGTGACCAAGAGTAGATCTAGTGTGATCTAATGCAATGGAGGTGACTAATGAATGGGGAAAACCCTTCAATTTATAACAAAATATTGGGGTGTTCTAGAACTTGGTGCATGAATAAAATATTATTAATTACATTCTAGAATCACCCTTTAGGAATATTTTATTATATTTGTTGGAGGGAAAAGGGTTTTTGACTTGGGTCAATTCCTTTATTTATAAATAACAAATAAATAAATGATTTAATTATTATTTAAGGGAGATGAGGGGAATATAATTAAATAAATAATGGTTTATTTAATTATTTAAAAATGATTTAGTCAAATTTAACTAGGAATAGTATTTAAATAGTGATTTAAATAACTTATTCTTAGGAAATAATTAAATAAATAATGATTTATTTAATTGATTACCTTGTTTTGGGTTAAATATGACCAAGAAATGTAAAAAAATGTGGTGAAAGCGATTTTACTTGGGGTAAAATTGGTCTTACATGGTGTACTTGGGTTCATCTAGCGATAATGGGTTAGATGACCAAAAAATGTTGTAACAAGAAGGGGTGGCCATTTACGAAAATATCCCTTCTCCTTCTACCTCACCGAGTATCAGGCCTGTTCAGAGAGAAGAAATAAAGGGCTCCATACCTTGGGCTTACTTTGATGGGGCCTCAGACATTAACAAGAGATGCAAAGCTGGCCTGGTTATCTACTTTCCCTCGGGGAAACACCTCAAAGCCTCCATTAGCCTTGGCACCGGAACAAATAATTTTGCTGAACTAAAATCTATACATCTTCTTCTTTGTTGGCTCTCTTTGTGCAATGAGCAGGAGGCACAGATTTTTGGTGGCTCTTTGAACACAATTAAGTGGACCAATGGCTTGAAACTTTGCAGAAACTTTCTTTTAACCTCTTTGCTTAATGAGATCATTCTTCTTAAAAGATTTTTTTCTGAGCTCCGTATTTGTCATGTATTTTCAGGGAACGAAACTCAGAAGCAGACATCCTTTCTAAAAAAGGCACTGAGCAGGCTTTGGACGCATGGACAGTAGAAGAAGTGGTTGACGGGGTGGCAAGGCGACTTGCTCCTCCAGTTTTTGCATAACATCTGAGTTGTCTACAGCTCTCCTTTACTTTCTCATTTTGTTTCTTTTGTATATACTATTGTTAAAAAAACTTCTATGTATATGTAAAAAACATCTTGACAGGACTCAGTGTTGTTTTCCTCTCAAAGGAGGCCTGAGACCCTATCCATTTTTGAACTCTATTTTTATTTTCAAACTACCAACACAGTGCCTACTAACTGGCATCTTTTGATTCTGCGGTTTTCTGATTCCTCTGTTTCAACTGTTTTCCTAATAGGAAGCCGGGAGTAGGGGAAACTACAGGATTTTTGCTGTCCTAAAGGATATGTTTTGACAGGGCTATTTTGAGGGAACACTTGGAAATTTCTACAAACAGCTGATTCTGGTTTCTCTGCCTGACAAACAAGGGAAACGAAAATGCTCTGCATACGCTATGTAACCTTTCTATATCAATAGATGGTTCAATTTTTTTCTGCGGAAAATATATATATATATATATACTATATAAAAATAATATAATATAATATAATATATTGTTTTATTTATGAATTTTATATTACATATTGAATTGATTTGAAATATAAATAAATATTTGAAAATATACAAATATCATATTTATTGAAAAGTGTGTAAATACATGAAGATTGTGTAGATATATGCATTGTTTCTTTAAAAAAATATGAAATGACAATAATAATATTTTATTCAAAAAGTGTGAAATGAAATTTACTATGAGTACTTTACTTTTTTACTTTAAAAGTACTTAGAGCACTACCATGGTTAACCATGAGTTTTTATCCACCATTGAGAAGGTGACAAGTAAGTACCTTTAACTCAAGCAATGCCACCTCAACCATTAGGGATGATGTCATCCCCTAAAATGTGATTGGTTCTCATAAAGTGAGTTTTGATTGTACATTTTCCTTAGGAGGCCCATTTTAGACCTCAAAATTCCCCTAATAGAAATTGTATCATCTCCCTAGTGAATTTTCTCAATTATCACTTTTGTGTGCTTTGGTTTTCATTTGTGTCACTTTCACCTTTTCAACTGTTATTTTTTCTTGCTTTCACTTTCACAAGTGCCATTTTTGGGTTCTCTTTGCTATGGCACATGTCACTTTCACTTTCTTTAGATTTTTTAAGTGTCATTTTGATGCTTTCTTATTGTCACATTTGTTCCTTTTGATTATGTTCACTCTTGCATGTGTCACATTTTAGTTCACCACTAGAGGCCACCCTAGCGCATTATTTTATAATATATGATCCTATATATCATAAGAATATGTACTAGAAACTTAAACATAGCTTAGCGCATTGTTTGGTTGCAGTCAACATTCTTGTTGTTACTTGTATTCTAAAAGTCGCAAAGTGACATTTCAACTCTCACACTTAGAAATAAGTGTCGCTTTGTTGTTGTTTCAAGGTATGCACATGAATTTTGAGTTCTATGGCATATTTTGATGTTATATGAGTGTGATATCACCATTTCATGACTTTATTGTGTGTCTTGTTATCTCTTGCCTCATTGATCCCACACTTAGCCATTTTGAAGCATGTACTGTCTATGTGACTTGCTCAATCTTCAGAAAATGTTTCTCCCTCTTGGAACTATGCGTTGCACATTCCCAAGCCACAATGAAGCCCCTCTGTCTCTTGAAACTAAACACTATGAAGTCCTAGAAGATGGTCTCTCTCCTCCATCTCCACACTGAGAAACCTTGGAACTTAAGCCATCAATTCAGTTGTCTGGACTTGTTGACTATGCAATCCTTGTTCCCTCCTACCCTGTATCATGCACTGTGTTGTTCTAGTTATTATTCTGGCCTCTTTGTGTCACTAACTTTCCCAACTACACAATTTCCTAAGCCTTCTCCTCAATCACTACACATTTCGTAATTCAAGTGAGCATTCCTGCCTCCCTGTCTCTCTAACTCGCTCAAATGCATATTTCCCTTCATTAGGAGAGCCTCCTACTACACATTGTGTAGTTCTAGTGAGTAATGAGTCACCATTGAGTCACTGAGCTCCTTAACTGCTCAATTCACTGAGAATGCCCCTAATAATTGTGCAGTTACAATGATTAGTCCTGCTGACTGAAATCCCTCACTCTGCAATCATTTTCCCTAGATTTTTCCCTACTGCGCATTGCAAAATTATAGTCAACAGTGAGGGCTTCCTCGGTCCCTGTGATTCCCAACAACACAATCCTTGTCTCCTTCTTCTTCGGCACTCCTCACTGCAGATCATTAGTCAACAAGCTTAGTAACTTGCCTCTTAGACCCCTCACTACAAAATAAGACCTATCAAGCCCTCTTTCACTATGCGTTATGTATTTATAGTCAGTAGTGAGGCCTCCATAAGTTCCTAAAGCCATAAATTACGCAATCTCTAGCCTCTTGCTCTCAAAACCCTTACATGTTACCTCATCTCAACCAACATCTTCCATGAGTAAGAAGAGGTAGAATATGTGGTTTTTGTACTGATTTTGGATTGGAATGAGTGGTATCCATATGTATTTATCATCATTACAACCTGGTAGGGTAGTGCTAAAGAGATGCCATCAAGGAGAGGCTATAGTAGAGTAATTTTGAAGAAGGAGCAGAGGAGAGACCATCATGAAGAACACAAAGGAATCTTGGATCTTGAAAAAGAAGCTAAATTGGAAGGTCCCAACATTCACCTAGACCCTTTGGAGAGTGAATATGAAGAACAAGCAAAGGTCTATCTGTAATATCCCAAAACAGGGATTGCACAGCAAGCCTGCCAAAATAATGCACTCCTGAGAATTCAATGCACTGAAATGAGTTTGCAGCTCCTAGATCCCTTAGATCAGCTTGTCTAAGATCTAAATCCATAAGGAGAGCAAAAACAAATCAAACTAGGTGTGTTAAACATATCTCCCACAACCTAGTCTAACTGAAAAACACCCAATGAGAGGGGTTGCAGCTATATGTAAAGGACTGCTCCAGAAATAACGTAATTTATCAATTTACAAGCATGAGACCAACATGGAGGTTCATCTTTCAGTTATACATTAGCAAGGATGTACAAGACAAAAGCCTCAAAATGAGCTGCTACAACAACATGAAATGGCAATATAAGCTTGACAGCATTATTTTCATTGCTGAAGCATGCAGTAGATTACAACTCAGATCTAGAGCAGATCTGTACACAAAATGATGGATCTATTTTAGATCTGTATACAAGATAGGCTCCTTTATACACTCCCCTTGGGGATCTCAGCAAAACATGAACAATAGGGAGTAGATCTGAGATCTAAGTCACAGATCTGCAGAAGTATTCAGAAAATTCTAAATCATAACATATGCAGCAGATCAGATCTGAAATAACATGGATTGGTTGGCCAATCCACGGATCACCATAGTGAAAGGATAGATCCAATCACTAGAGATCTCTCCTCTAAAATTATGCAAAGTCTCCCTGCAACTCTGCTCTTGCAAATAACGCAGTCATGGAAGAGGGACTGTGTTGTAGGCTCCGAGAATGCTTTGGCTTGCTTCCAATATGTGGATCTAAAGCTCAACAGCTAATGCACTCTTCTAAGAGGTTAAAAGACACACTCACTAAGAAGAGGCACTAGTATATTCTAGATCTAAGCAGATCTAGTGTTTCCACTTGCTGCAGCTTACATGGACAACCCAATCCTAAACAGAACTACGATGTATATGCAAGATGTGGCTTGGCCAAATGCTGGATAGTGGACTAGACAAACAAGACTCCTCCAAGAGCTTCTCAAGGAAGGAGGTGGGATTCCTAAACAGGAAGACCCAATAAGGAATGTCTCAGCAGACAATGCCTTCAGAAAATAATATCATCAACAACCTTTTCCTGTTGTCCTCCTCCTTCTTTATAAGATGAAAGCCCTGTCAAACCCTAAACCACCTCAATGAGTTAACCCCTTTCAAATGTGGAGCCTCCATCTAAAACTGCATTGTGTAGCCATGAGGTTCATTGCACCTAGACTACGTTGTTGATTTGGTCAAGGTTGACCCAATCTCATGATTCAAACCCATTCACACCTACAAGAGTTTATTTACATGGCCCAGATAGGTCTCTGTTTACATAGGCATTGATTTATTCTTGGTTTTTTAGGAGTTTTACATGTCCTCCTTTACATTTTATTCATCAATATGATATGCAAAATTAAACAAGGAAAAATAGGATATTCCCATTAGCTTGGGCTAAATGGAAATATTACACTATCATGGAGAACTCAAAGTCAAATCAGCAAAGAGAGTGACTTGAAGTTACCACATCATCATGAAGTTCCATAATCATTGTTGAGATTGCAACAAGATGATGAGCTTAGTGGAAAGAAGTCGCCTTCACTAAGTGGGCCCGCAGGCTATTTTTGGCGCAAGTCTATTTTTAGACATGTCGATCATATTCTATGAGTTGCAGGATGCTATTTGTGGATGGTTGGTCAAGCTGGAAAAATATATGGAATTATATTTTTAGACATATTGGGCGGAATCTATTTTTAGATTGCCAGTCTAAAAATAGATATGTCGAATATTTTTAGCTCTTAATAATATTTGGACTATAAACATTATCTTATTCTCTTGGAGCACTTCAGTTAAGTGCACAGATGTGGCACAGGAGCTGACAGAAGGAATTACGCTATTCCCGAGGGTTAAGTGGAGCTATTGCATGGATACTTCAGTTAGAACTCATGTGACAGAGTTTGGTGGAGTTATTGAGGTAGTTGGTGGAGTTGTGTTCAGTTTAACCGAGTTAAACATAGTTGAGCTAGTTGTATCTAGTATAACTGATTGATACACTAGTGAGAGTGGTGTGAATTAATTATTAATTAATTCACTAATTATTAAATCATTAATCAACTAAAGAATACATCAGTTAACTACAATGCATGGACAGTTTCAGTGGAGACCAGTGAAGAGGTAGGTGAAAGAGCAGTGTGACTATCAGTTGTGACTATAGTGTTGCATGATTTGCAACACACAGTGGTTGGAGATTCCAATGAGGATTAAGTGAGAAAGGTTGGACCAATTCAAGTTCATTCAGAGCCATTCTTCAGCAGTGATTGCGCAGTAGAGGCAGGCTAGCAGGTGGCAAAGATTGGAGCATGGGATTTGCTAGATCGAACCTTATTAGTGTGTAGCAATTGGAGATTGTACTGAGAGCTTGTGAGGAGCTTTGTATGATGATTGTTACATGATCTCTATGACATATAATATACAGATAGTTGTGGGTTTTCAGCTTTAAGATTTCCCATAAAATATTGTGTTCATATGAGTGAATGTTTATGGTTTTAATGTGCGCATGCGATTGTTTTTATTTCCGCAATTAATGATCAATGGTAGAAGAGATTTTGTATTGTGCATGAAGTCAAATAGTGTGTGATCAGGAGAATCTCGGATGTATAACATATCATTTATATAAATTTCTACATGGTATCAAAGCGATATTGATCATTGGAGAAATTGCAAAACATTGAAGCGGTTGAGTTTTGTGCTGGTGGAATTCGAATTTGCAGCAGTGTTTTCTTGGTGTCGAAGTTGAGATGTCTTTCAACGGATTGCGATTGGAGTATGCCCTTGAGGGCAGCTCGAATTATATTGCATGGAAGGACAGGATGGAGGCGGTGCTGGATGACAATGGGTTGAAGGAGTTCATAGATGCATAAATTCCAAAACCTGCTTCTAGCGATGCTACCGCACTTGACGCATGGCAAAAGAAGACAACAAAATGTCGAAGGATTCTATTGGAAGGTGTGAAGGATCACATAGTGTCCATCCTTCATGGTAAAGTTTCTCCATTCTTTATGTGGAAAGCTTTGACAGACTTGTTCCAAAGCAAGAGCGACTAGAGGAATTTGGCGCTCAAGGATAAACTTAGGAAGATAAAAATGGAGAAAGACGACAGTATACCCAAGTACCTCAAGAAGTTTGTCCAGTGTGGGGATGAGCTAGGAAGTGTGGGGGTTACTGTAGATGAAGAGGACTTGGTGATCTTGGCTCTCCTTGGGCTTTTGAAGAGTTGGCATTCCTATGAGGACTCTGTCAATCATCGGGAGAAATTGCCAGGATGGGAGCGACTTTGGTCGGATCTGTGCAAGAGGAGATAAGGCGGAGTACTGTGAGGATCTTCATCAAGAGTGCAGATGAAGAAAATTGCACTTTGGCTACCAAAGCAAGGAAGTGGAAGAGCAAGAAGAATACTTCTCAATCTGGTGCGAAAGGCAAGAAGTAGGACATGTCCAAGGTGAAGTGCTTTCATTGTCACCAACATGGACATTACGCCACAAATTTTCCACAGAAGAAGAAAAATAAGAAGGCTGCTGGATTTGCAGCTGGAGAGGCCTTAGCCTCGTAGTTTGAGCTGGATTTTTCGCTAATCGCATGCTTGGTCTCAAGTGTGATAGGTTCATTGTGGTTTCTTGACAATGGTGCGTCTTTTCATATGACCGGAGACAAATATTTGTTTACTGATCTGGATTAGAAAGATCTTGGACTGCACATCGAGATGGGAAATGATGGTAGATACAGTGCGACCGATATCAGTACCATTTCCTTTGAGAGGGAGTCTGGTAAACCCTTCGTATTGAAGGAAGTGATGTGTTCCAGGATTGAAGAAGAATCTTATCTCTGTGGCGATGTTAGAAGACAAGGGATATGATGTTGTCTTTAGCAAGGGAAAGGCTTTCCTGCGCAGTAAGGCAACTGGTGAAACTCGGAGGATAGGGGTTCGAGTTAAGAACCTTTATCAATTGCAGGTATATGGCTGCGCAGCAATGGCAGGCAAGGCAGAAGGAGTGGTGAGCCGGGATGATAGCGAGATGAGGCACAGGAGATTGGGCCACCTTCAACATGGAGCTTTGAAAATTTTGCAACAGATTTTTGTCGGGCTTCCCAAAGGTACACTTGTGCAGTCAGATCAGTGCAAGGGATGTACTTTGGGAAAATTTGTGAAAGCCACCTTTCACGAGAAGGATAGTCGTGCCACGACGATCCTTGAGAGAATTCACACAGATGTGTGTGGACCTTTCTCAGTAGCTTCGACAGCAAAGCACAGGTATTATGTGATATTTGCTGATGATTTTTCTTGTAAGTGGTGGATCTTCTTCAAGCAGAAGAAGAGCGAGACATACTCAAAGTTCTGTGAGTTCAAGGCACTGGTTGAGAAAAAATCGGGGAAGGAGGTGAAGGCTCTTAGGAGCGACAATGGTGGTGAATTCATCTCTGGCGAATTCAAGGACTTTTGCAACACAGAAGTAATTCGAAGAGAGCTCGTAGCACCTCATAACCCACAGCAGAATGGAGTCGCGGAGCAAAAGAACAGAACGATCGTGGGTGCTGCACAGGCGATGTTGCATGATCAGGGCCTTCCCATACACTTGTGGGCTAAGGCATGCAATACTGCAGTTTATGTGCAAAACTGTTGTCCTCACAGGATACTTGGCATGAGTACACCCGTGGAGGCGTTTTCTAGTAAGAGGTCTGATATTTCCCATTTGATGATTTTTGGTTCACCTGTTTACATTCATGTGAATAAGGATGCCAGGAAGAAGCTGGAGTCGACTGCAGAGGTTGGGATATTTTTGGGGTACACTGATACACCCCACAACTATCGTGTGTATTTTCCAGACAGTCGCAAGACTGTTGTGCGACGGGATATAAAATTTCATGAGGAGAAATCCATGAAGTGTTCGCTTGAGAGGGAGCCACACTTGCATGAAGATGAGGCGCTATTAGTTCCTAAGGATGAGCCTCAGGATGTCGATCAGCCACAAGAGGAGGTTCATGGAGTGGAAGAGACCACTCATGCAGCGCCAACCATCAGAGGGCAGAAGCGCACTACAGAAGCTGAGCAACTTATTCAGGATGCAGAGAATATTGTAGGAGCACCTACATCACAGCGCAGACAGAGACAGTCACCTGACCGGTATACTGGATACATGGCTCTTATGTGTAAGTGTATCATGACAGAGCCATCCTCTTTCGAGGAAGCTGTGGAGGACCCCGCATGGGTAGATGCCATGGTGGAAGAGTATGATTCGATTGTCAGAAACAGTGCATGGGGATTGTCCCAAGGCCGAAAGGGAAATCAGTGGTAGGTTCGAGATGGATCTACAAAGTGAAGTAAGCAGCTGACAGGAGTGTGGAGAAGTATAAGGCAAGATTTGTTGCCCAAGGCTTCTCACAGATTGAGGGGATTGATTATGAGTAAACCTTTGCATCTGTCGCAAGGTATTCTTCCATACGGACGATTCTTGCTCTCTCAGCGCAGATGGGGTGGCACATTCATCAGATGGATGTGAAGACTGTGTTCCTCAATGGAGTGATTGAGGAGGAGGTGTACATAGAGCATCCCAAAGGTTTCGAGATATTCAGCAGTGAGTCACATGTGTGCAGGGTCAAAAGAGTGCTATATGGGTTGAAACAAGCACCTCGTGCTTGGTACACACGGATAGACATTTATTTCACCGGACTTGGATTCACCAAGAGCGAGGTGGATCCCAACCTGTACCAGATAGTGGTTGAGGGTAAGTTTTTGATCATTGTACTTTATGTAGATGATTTGATACTCACTGGTGATGAACAGTTGATACATTCATGCAAGGCTGATCTTGCAAAGGAGTTTAAGATGAAGGACTTGGACCTCCTTCATTATTTCCTGGGATTGGAAATTTGGCAGCGCAGTGATGGATTGCTTGTGTCTCAAGGCAAGTATGCTCGGGAGATACTGGAGAAGTTCAACATGCATGGCTGCAAGCCTATCGACACTCCTCTTCCTGGTGGATGGAGGAAAGAGGATGCTACATCGGCAGAGGTAGTGGATGCCACTGTTTATCGACAGTTGGTGGGGTCGCTTATGTATCTAGTCAATACACGACCTGACATATGTTACATTGTTAACCAGCTTTCACAAGCTATGGTTAAGCCTAACAAGCTCTTTTGGAAGGGAGGCAAGAATGTATTGATATATCTTAGAGGCACATCGGGATATGGATTATGGTACAGACAATCGAATGAGGTGAAGTTGTGTGGCTTCATGGATGCAGATTTGGCAGGGAGCCCAACGGACAGAAAGAGCACATCTGGAGGGATTTTTAGTATCGGGTCGACAGCAGTTTCTTGGTACAGCAGGAAGCAGAGATCCGTGGCACTCAGTTCAGCAGAGGCCGAGTATATGGCAGCGATTTTAGTTGCATGCAAGGCTATATGGATGAGGAAGATCCTGGTTGGGTTGTTCGGTTCACACTTAGATCCTACTATGATATATTGTGATAATCAGAGTTGCATCAAACTCTCATTTAATCCAGTATTTCATCATAGATCTAAACACATTGACATCTGGTATTATCATATCAGATATTGTGTGCAGCGGAAGATCATGTTACTTTCATACATTCCCACGGAGGATCAGGATGCTAATATCTTGACGAAGGCGCTCACCAGGAGAAAATTCGAATACCACAGGGGCAGGATCGTGGTGGCAGATAATCCCTATCTTGTTGAGAGGGAGTATTGATATTTCAACAAGATGATGAGCTTAGTGGAAAGAAGTCACCTTCACTAAGTGGGCCCGCAGGTTATTTTTGGCACAAGTCTCTTTTTAGACTATGTCTATTTTTAGACATGTCGATCATATTCTATGAGTTGCAAGATGCTATTTGTGGATGGTTGGTCAAGTTGGAAAAATATATGGACTTCTATTTTTAGACATATTGGGCAGAATCTATTTTTAGATTTCCAATCTAAAAATAGATATGTTGAATATTATTAGCTCTTAATAATATTTGGACTATAAACATTATCTTATTCTCTTGGAGCACTTCAGTTAAGTGCACAGATGTGGCACAGGAGCTGACAGAAGGAATTACGCTATTCCTGAGGGTTAAGTGGAGCTATTGCATGGATAATTCAGTTAGAACTCATGTGAGAGAGTTTGGTGGAGTTGATTGAGGAAGTTAGTGGAGTTGTGTTCAGTTTAACTGAGTTAAACATAGTTGAGCTAGTTGTATCTAGTCTAACTGATTGATACACTAGTGAGAGTGGTGTGAATTAATTATTAATTAATTCACTAATTAATAACTCATTAATCAACTAAATAATACATCATTTAACTACAGTGCATGGACAGTTTCAGTGGAGACCAGTGAAGAGGTAGGTGAAAGAGAAGTGTGACTATCAGTTGTGACTATAGTGTTGCATGATTTGCAACACACAGTGGTTGGAGATGCCAACGAAGATTAAGTGAGAAAGGCTGGACCAATTCAAGTTCATTCAAATCCATTCTTCAGCAGTGATTGTGTAGTAGAGGTAGGCTAGCAGGTGGCAAAGATTGGAGCATGGGATTTGCTAGATCGGACCTAATTAGTGTGTAGCAATTGGAGATTGTAATGAGAGCTTGTGAGGAGCTTTGTATGATGATTTTTACATGATCTCTATGACATATAATATACATATAGTTGGGGGTTTTCAGCTTTAAGCTTTCCCATAAAATACTGTGTTCATATGTGTGAATGTTTATGGTTTTAATGTGCGCATGCGATTGTTTTTATTTCTATAATTAATGATCAATGGTAGAAGATATTCTGTATTGTGCATGAAGTCAAATATTGTGTGATCAGGAGAATATCAGATGTATAACATATCAGTTATATAAATTTCTACAATCATTTCCAAGTCATGGCTTGTGATGAGCTCCATCATTAGACATATTTGGAGGGGTTAATGGTCACCTTTCTTCCTTCTTAGATCTTTTTTTCTTGCATTTCTATTATTATTTGGTTTTATGATGCTAGTATAGGTGGTGATTAAGGCTAACATACTTTGAGTTCCTAACAAGAGGTTGAGTGCAGAAAATCATGAATTATTAAGCATTTTTTTTAAGGATTTTATCATAAAAACTTGGAGGAGACAACAAGGAGAAGTTATAGGAGGATTTTCCACCCTCCTTAACTCTCAAAGGTAGCTAAAGGATCCCAAATATTCTCTCCATCAATTCAAATTCCAAAGGTAGCCAAAGGATCCCAAATATTCTCTCCAGCAATTCGAATTCCAAAGGCAGCCAAAGGATTCCAAAGATTTTCTCCAGCAATTCAAATTCCAGAGGTAGCCAAGCAACTCAATCTTTGTTTACTTGGAGTCAAGTGGACTCAATCACTATTTTCAAGGGGTTTGTTGGTAACTTCCTTGTAGAATAAATAGAGTAGAGATAGAGCTAGGAAGATGTCGATTCTAGTCGAAACATTTTTGCAAGCTATTGAGCTTTTTATTCTTTTACTCAGTGATCAAACTTACATAAATGTATGAGGCTATTTTTTTATGAAATGAGCAGATTGATTTCATTTTCTGATTTAAGTTTCAGGGAGCTAGGGTTGTGGGTTAGGGCCCAGTCCATGTGCCTCAGCCTCTCTGCTATATTTGTTCTCTGCTTTCTGTCATTTCATTAGCTCTGCTTTTGATAATTTTGTTTATTTTTCATTGTTGTTTAGTCTTTGATTTCAGCTCCGTTGTTGTAGACCTTCATTTTTTTACGAAGAGTAATAGAATAGAGGAGAAAAAACAAAAAAAATTGGATCAAGACCCCCTTCTCATCTCTGTCAATAGAGCTCGAGGAGGGCGAACCTTCCCGTAGACCCAAAAACTAATTTCTGTTCACTATTTCTGAGATTAAAAATAAAACAGCATTACCATTTTTTAGTCTTCCTCTGCACTTTATTTTTATGCATTTGTCCATTTAGTTGCACATAAGTTAGCAATTTGATCACAAGAATTATTGCTAAAACCCTAGAGCATCTTCGTGGTGCCTCCCCGCTTCATCCTCCATCTATATCTCCACAATCTGAGCATTGTTGTCACGCCCTCCATGCCCTCTTCTTTTCCGCTTATTCTAACTGCTGCACCCACCTTTTATCCCTCAAAACACTTAAAATATCTAGCCTGCCCTATTCCTTTGTTCTTATTCGTCATGGTTTCCCTTCCCTTTTTAATGCAAAACGCTTGAAAACTATTGCTATCGCACTTCGCCTTTCCTCCTCGAAATTCCCACTATCGCATTTTGCACTTTGCAGCGTTTTCCCTTTTTCTTTAAGACTTACTGCTCCTTTTCACTGATTGTGATAACTCCGATGCATCGCACATCGCACTTCACATCGTTTTCCATTTTTCTTTAAGACTTACCGCTCCTTTTCACCGATTGCGATAACTCGAACACATCGCACGTCACACTTCGCATCATTTTCCCTCTTTATTTAAGACTTACCGCTCCTTTTCGATAATTGCAATAACTCTGTTGCATCGCACATCGCAATTCACATTGTTTTCCCTTTTTCTTTAATGCTTACCACTCCTTTTCGCCGATTGTGATATGGTCATCGCACTTCACCGCCAGTCCCACTGCCACATCACCCATCGCACTTCACAAACTTTTCCTGAATAGCACTTCCAATATCCCTCCAACTTCGCGATATTGCTATTGAGATATCGCATTTCACACTTTGTAGTTTTTTATCCCATTTCATTTCGCACTTTGCAATTTTTTCCCCATCGCACTTTTTATTTTTTTCCTTTAACACTTACCACTCCTGTCTATCGATTGTGATATCGCCTCGTACTCCGCCACCAGTCCCACCGCCATCACCCAGCGCATTTCGCACTTCACAACTTTTCCTGGACAACACTTCTGCTACTGATTCATATTTATGCAGGAACGTAACATAATACACATATATCCATAGATACAGAGATTCATCAGAAATAATACTTCATTTTATTAATAACAAATGACTGAAATATGCTTACAGACTTAATAGAAATGAACAGCTAGGGTGCTGGTAGGATTATCTCTGAGAAGAGATGTAGCAGCTACATGCCTCTGAATTATATTACAATGAGGCTCGAAGGCCTATTTATTGTTGAGAAATAATGAAAAACCCTAAACATCCAAAAACCTAATCGTAGGAGATGAAGCGCCAAAAATATGGGCCCCGTTTGGGTAAATAGGTGTTTCAAATTCCTGGGGATGTAACTTTGGCATTCGATTTATGTTTTATGCACATCATACCTCATTAGAAAGATCTATCTGAGGAGTAAAAATTTTGGTGTGAGAAACATCGGTCCAATTACCCATGTTGCTCCCGATTTTCCCAAAAAACGTCTTTTAGGGCCTCAAAACGGCTCTGGAAGTTCAAGGCTGGAAAAACTACTAAAAATAGTAAGTTGTGATGAAACTGAAAACTGAAAGAACTGATGGTGCGGATCCAAATGGAATAGGTGGGTGGCCACCAATATCCACCTGGATCATTCCTCCCTCCTTAGGAAGCAATGGTCCCCATTACGTTAAGTTCCTCCATGAGAGGCAAATTCTGTTGAACTTGGTATTGGATTTTTCCAGGATGTCATGGACCTACTGGAAGACGTGCTGAAGGACATGATGGATGCGTTCAATAAATTTGGTTTCCTCAGACATTACATGTGTGGATCATGTCTGTGTATTCGCATGATTTATGGAAATATCAGGCGGCAGTGCAATGGGGGTCAGATCAATGGAGTGCTTGTCTAGACAGTGTAGAGGAACCTCTGTGGGAGAGGAGAAATTTTCTTTGTATTCCTCCACTCCTTTGTCCATCTGTTGATGTTGTGCATGGGAGCCCTGTGTTGAGGTTGTGGCCACAATATTCTTCTTTCCTTGTGGGCGAATGGTAATGCAAATAAATTTCCTTGTTTGGGAAACAATCTTACTGTGTTGTTTTGCAGTAGTCAAAGATATGGCAGGAGGCGGTATTACCTCTGGTATCATGTACAAGTTATTTCCCAAATTAATAATGATAGAACTAGGCCTAGATTCAACAGCACGCATGTCGCTCTAAGGGCATGGCTGCTCAATAATACATCATGTCACATCAAGAGGAGCAAGACTGTTGTTGTCACCCTCATCCATGAATGGCTTAATAATGTACAAAAGGTGGCACTATTGGCGGACACGCAGATCTCTCCCTTGGTAAAGCGACCCAATGGTATACAGTTGCGGGTGTGCTATGGTCAGTAGGTCAGGTTGCTTCACGAAATTTTCTGAAATGTGGTTCTTTTGGCTTCTGCTATTGGCAAGAAATTGCAATGGGGAACCCTTCACCCACATTTGTGAATGGAAGAGGCACTCCCCCTCCTCTGAATCCTTGGGATCATCCCTCTAGATCTTGGAGGTGGAAATAATGGCATTGGGGTCCACATCAATGATCTGCTTCCCTTTTTCATCTCCCTGGTTTGGTTCTGGCTTAGGATCCGAACATGCATAGGATTCGGGTGCCTTCAGTTCAGCCACCAGTGACTGTTTGGCCTGACACTTTTTTGTGCTATGAGTGGGGTTGTTATGGAATTCATACCACTTCCCCGTGTCCTTCTTTGGATTTGTGGTGGTGTTCTGAGTCGCCCCCCTTTAGCTTTGCCCCTTCTTCTATGGTTTTGGGGCACCTTTCCCTGGCTTTGGATTCACGGACACAGAATCTCTCTTCTTCTGCTTAAATTTCTGCTCAATCTTGGTGGCATAGCGATATGTCATGCTAAGCAAGGTAACGTCGAGGAACTCCATTTCCTCCTAAATATTTCTATGCAAACAGTTGCGGTACTTGAGCACCAAATGTCTCTCTGAATCTTTAATACCCAACTTTGTGCGCAAGGTATGGAACAAATTCGTCAGTTCGTGCACATCTTGATCCCTTTGCTATTGCAGCGTGGTCCACTGGCTATACTTGTCCTCATAACTCCCCACGGGGTAATATTGTTCCTTGATGCCATCTTGGAACAAATTCCAAGTGGGTGCGGCCGAGAACGGAGAGGGTTCCCCCTCGTCCTTTTTCTCATAGTAGGTTTCCCACCAATCTTTGACATGGGGCGCAGCTTTGAGAAGTGCAAAAATAATATTTTGAAATCATGGACCAAGAAATGCCCTTCCAGCAAATTCATCCATCTATCTACGGCACCTACATCTATCTGGCCTTCAAATATAGGAATTTCAAATTTTACTTGTACCTTGAAGGGAGTGGCGCCTCCAGAGTGGTTGTTGGATGCATATGCATTGTAGGTGGGAAGTTGTTGAAGGATCTGAGAAAATTTATCCATCATCGCGTTCCTTTGTTTCTCGAGGGCCTCCTCGAGCAATATTTTGATAGGATCTCCTGCTCCCTCGTCTTTCTTTTCTTCTTCCATGGGAGGTCGTCAGGGTTTGCTAGGCTAATCTTGCAAGGGTTCAACCAAATCAAGCCCGAACTCCTTATTCCCTAACCACGTTGGGGACATGCAAAGAAAAACAGAGAAAGAGCATACCCGCTCTAATACCATTGATCCATATTTATGCAGGAATGCAACAGAATACACATATCCATAGATACAGAGATGCAGTGGAAATAATACTTCATTTTATTAATAACAAGTGACTGAAATATGCTTACAGAATTAATAGAAATGAACAGCTAGGGCATTGGTAGGCTTATATTTGAGAAGATATGTAGTGGCTACATGCCTCTGAACTGTGTTACAATGAGGTTCGAATGCCTATTGATTGTTGAGAAATAATGCAAAACCCTAAACATCCAAAAACCTAACCATAGGAGATGAAGCGCCAAAAATATGGGCCTCGTTTGGGTAAATTGGTGTTTCAACTTCCCGAGGACATAACTTTGGCATACGATTTCTGTTTTATGTGCATCATACCTCGTTAGAAAGATTTATCCAAGGAGTACAACTTTTGGTGTGAGTAACATCATTCCATGGACCCATGTTGCTCCCGATTTTCCCAAAAAACGTCGTTTAGGGCCTCAAAACCACTCCGGAAGTTTAGGACCCAAAAAACTACTAAAAATAGTAAGTTGTGTTGAAAGTGAAAAACTGAAAGAACTGATGGTGTGGGTCCAAATCGAATAGGTGGGTGGCCACCAATATCCACTTGGATCAGCGACCCCTCAAACTTTGTGATATTGAGAACTTGGATATCGCATTTCGCACTTCGCAACTTTTACCACATCACAATTCGCAGTTTTTACCCCGTCGGACTTCACACTTCGCAATTTTTACCTTATCGCATTTCGCTCCTGCTTCTAAACCACACTTCTGCTATCCCTCTAACCTTGCGATATTGCGATTGCGATATCGCATATCGCACATCGCACTTACGTCCTCCATCACTACTCCGCCATCCCACTTTTCAAATTATTCTGCTCCAAAGCATTTTTTGCGCCATAATAAAGCTTTAATAAGGTTTAAACCCACTCTTTCCACTTCTAAGCCTGGTTTCATCTGTTTATCCATCCATTATCATCTTTACCCCTTTCTTCTCCAAGCTTCAAATCAACACTTCTTCAATTAAAATTAAGTCCTATATAGCTTAGATGCATTGTAGATAGAGAATAAGATAAGTAGGGTGTGTTTAGCCGATTGGCCAAGTTTAGTGTGGTTTAAATTAGTTTCCTGTCAGCAATTTAACTTAGTTTATTTCTGTCATTTCCTTTCTACACATTAAATTAGTTTCATTTTCGTCATTTCCTTTCTGCAAATTAAGTTATTTTCCTTTCTGTCATTTCCTCCTAGCAATTTACTTTTCAGTTTTCATCATAGTTTAAGAAATAGCACCCTTTCATAAAGCAGAAGAGGATGACATGAACAGAATGTAGCTTCTATGTATATATCACCGTCACCTCCAAGTTTGTATGAACCCCGGGTTGATAAAGTAAAGTAGGGAAGCCCCTGGGAGTTGCAGAACTCTTGGTGAAATACCAGGGCTCACCACTTTTTGGTGTCATTTTCAAGGAGGTGTCTAGTAGATGTTTTGATTTTGTTTTAGCATTATTTTCTGCTTTCTTTTCTTTTCGTGTCATTTTAGAAATATTAAAAAAATACAAAAATATTTGATTCTCATGCCTCATAGGAGTAGGAATACTCAAAGACAAATCTTACCTAAAACCCCCACATCACCTCCTAGCCACCCTTCACTCTTCTTCAGTGGCAGTAAGATTGAACCCCCTATAGGAGAGCCTTCCAAATATTTTGAGGATCCTATTGGGGAAGAAGAAGAAGACCTTGTTTCAACTGAAGGACCAACTTCGCCTATCTTAACCATGGCTAGGATCCAGATAACCTTTCCCATAAGAGAGGCAGATGGGGAAACTGAGATGAAAAACATTAGCCCCTCAGCTCTTCCACACTTCCATGGACTTACCTCTGAGGATCCTGACACATTCATGTTTGAATTTGTTGTTGTTTGAAGGACATATGACTACACTTTTGATGATCATAAGTTGAATCTATTCCCATGCACCCTTAAGGATGCAACCTTGCGTTGGTTCATGGGTCTACCTGGGGATATCATCACTACCTAGGCACAGATGGAAGAGACCTTCAACAAAAAAATACATAGACTATTGTAGGTCCAAGGAAAATAAGGATGAAATATTTAGGATGACTCTAGGACCTGATGAATCCCTAGAGGATTATGAAGAAAGGTTTCAATTAAAATACAAGAGAGCCAATTATACTTTTGATCCTACATCACTTAAACTTGTACTTATTTGAGGGATCAATGAAGAGATGATAGAAACCTTGAATATGCTATCAGGAGGGGATATCTACCAACTGCCTTATGAAATAATAAAAAATGTCTTTCAGAATCATTATAGGTCATTTAGGAAGAAGGGCAGAGCTAGCCAAAACACATCCAATACCCCTTCCTCTTCCTCATTCATAAAACATGAGATTGGAAACATGCTAGAGGACTTCAAGAGTGACATGTTGCACACCCTTGCTTTGCAAATGGACACAATGCATGTCAAAAGGAAGCAAGAGGAAGCAGAGAGAGCCCTGGCCATATTTTTTCCTAGATGTACCAAGAAACACCCAAGAAATGAATGTCCATTGAATGTCATAGAGGTTTTCTTAGTCTGTGAGGAGAATCATGCCACAGAAAAGTGTCCCTCCTTACCTGGACTTAAGGTTGTATATCAAGGTGAGGAAGCAATACCAGAGCAACTCTATTTCATCAAACAGAGAAGGCCCCAAGGCCCTAGGCCATATAAAAAAGGTATGCCATGTGCACGTTACTCTTACTATCACAACAATCAAAGTGCACCCATGCAACCTTGGTACACCCCCACTCCTTCATCCTGGTCTACACCTCCTACTTGGCCTTGAAACCCTTCATATCATCCTCAGCCAATAAACCAACCATTTCAGTAGTATGTTCCACAATAACCTCAGTGGAACAATCCATCCCAAGGGTGGAGGCCTCAACAAAATCAACCACCTACTTTAATGCCTCCACCCCAACCTCAACCTAAGCTCACTCATTCTGCTCCACCTAGGCTACCTATACCAGCACAACCTAATCCGAACCCGAACAACAAACAGGCATAGTAGGCTCCTAGTGGAGAAACATCCTATCCAGCTTATGATGCGGAGATACAGGGGGTTAATCTCAGGTCGGGAAGAGTACTCCCATACAACCATCCTCCATATCCACTTGTATAGGTAAAGGACGAAAAGGAAGAAGGTAACGCTTAGATCCAACAACCTCCTTTTGTTGAGCGCTTGATTCACCTTAGTTAGCACACCCCAGAGGAGACTAAACTCCTAGGAGAATTGGAAAATTTGTGTGTAAAGATACCACTTCTCCAGGCCATTAAGTATGTCCCTATCTACAATATGCTCATCAAAGAAAAGTGCTTCAAGAAAACTAGGAGAAGGAAGAGAGATACCCCCACCATCAATGTGGTAGGACAATTGTCTAACCCAATGTTGGGTAAGGTGGTATTTCCAAAGTACCTGGACCCTGGTAGTCCAGTTGTTAATGTGCATATAAATGGTATCATAGTCCCCAACACTCTGATTGATATATGGGCTTCCATCAATATCATGACCAAGGAAACTATGTTGAAACTTAACCTCCAAGGGACTTTGAGGAAAACCACAACAGTTTTGCAACTTGCAGATTGATCCACAGTAACTCTAGAAGGAATTGTTGAGGATGTTATGGTTACCATTGACTCTTGGGAGTATCCTACAGATTTCCTGGTCCTGTAACCAAAAACCAAGTTTAATGGTTACCCTCTCATCTTAGGGAGACCTTGGTTAGCCACTGCAGATGCTTATATTAGTTGTCAGGCCAGAAACATGACTATCAAAAATGGGCCTGTGCCTAAACAGCTAGTGTTATATCCTCTATCCTAGCCTTCCATTGATCGTGATCTCCATATATGGTTGGAGGATGAAGAAGATGAGTTATATAACACTGACCCTCTGTGTACCATAGATGCTATTCTTAGAGGGGGGCATCTTGATGAAGATGAACTCATCGACCATGCCATTCAAACCAGTCCTCCACTAACATTCTTCTCGAAATTTTAGTCAAAGAGTATGAAAGCCAACCTTGGATGGAAGTGAACTCAGTTGACTAAACCTTTGGATCCACTAAGGCTATTGAGTTTGGCCTGTCCAGATCTCTGAAAATCAACCCAAACCTCTCAAATGAAGAAGAAAAGCAACTATTCCAGCTTTTGAAAGAGAATCTAGAAGCGTTTTCTTGGGATTACAAGGACCTAAAGGGGTGCATCCTTTAGTGTGAAAACATCATATTTACATCAAAGAAGGATGCAAGCCTGTGGAACAACCCCAAAGAAGGAAGAACCCAGCTCTGAAGGACATAGTTAAAGAAGAGATGCAGAAATTATTGGATGCAGGATTTATATATCCTATATCCAACAATGAGTGGGTATCTCCTCTTGTCCTAGTCCCAAAGAATAATGGGAAGTGGCGAATTTGTGTTGATTATCGAGAACTTAACAAAGCCACCAAGAAAAACCATTTCCCTTTGCCCTTTATAGAACAAGTCTTGGATGGCCTTGCAGGGAAGAATTTGTTTTCTTTCTTAGATGGGTTTAGTGGGTACAATCAGATTCAAATTAGCCCTGAAGACCAGGATAAGACTACTTTCACCTGAAATTGGGGTACCTTTGCTTATAGAGTCCTACCCTTTGGGTTGTGCAATGCCCCAGCTACCTTCCAAAGAGCTATCCTGAGCATCTTTTCTGAGTTAGTCCATGAATCTGTCAAAATATACATGGATGATTTCACACCATGTGGGGATGAATTCTAGGAAGCTCTCTCCAATTTGGGTAAAGTACTAAGAAGGTGCAATGAGATGCATCTCTCCTTGAGCCCAGAAAAGTGTGAATTCTTGAGGAAAGTAGGGGTTCTATTAGGACCCTCCATATCCCAAGCAGGAATACAGGCAAACCCGAACAAAATCACTATCATCAAAAGGGTACCTGCTTCGCAAAATCAAAAACATGTCAGGAGTTTCTTAGGCTTAGCTGGTTACTATAGAAGGTTCATCTAAGATTTCAGCAATATGGCTTCACCATTATTTGGGTTATTGGCCAAGGATTTTGATTTCATTTGGTCTGGTCCTTGTCAAGAGGCTTTCGAGCTCATTAAGAGAAAGTTGACTACTGCCCCCATCTTCTGAGTTCCAAATTGGACTCTTCCTTTCCACATACACATTGATGCATCCGACAAATCCGTAGGGGCAGCATTAGGAAAATTAGAGGAAAAAATCCCTTATGCCATTTATTTCATCAGCAAGAACTTGTCCAAGGCTAAACTGAATTATACTATTACTAAGAAGGAGATGTTAGCCATTGTCCATGCTTTGAACAAATTCAGGCATTATGTAACTGGATATCAGACCTTTTTTCACACTGACCATGCAGCCATCAAGTATTTAATGAAAAAACTGGATGTTAATGCTAGGATAATTAGATGGTTGTTACTTTTGTAGAAATTTTATTTGACCATTGTTGATAAACCTGGAAAGGAGAATGTTGTTGCAGATTTTTTGTCCAGGTTAGCTCTCCCTGGACGTGAAGAAGGAATGGTGGATGACCAGCTGCTAGATGAGCATCTCTTTGCAATATCAGCACTCTCACCATGGTTTTACTGATATAGCCAACTACTTGGTTGCTGGGAGACTCCCTCCTAATCTTTCATTCAGGGAGAGGAGCAAAATTATCAGAAAAATCACCCCTTTCACGTGGATTGGGGGAAACATTTTCAGGCTAGGCCCTGATCAAATCCTAATGAGATGTGTGAGCAGGGAATAATTTTTTAATATCCTCTCTGAATGTAATGACAGCCCATGTGGAGGCCACTTTTCTGGAAAGAGAGCTGCTTACAAATTTTTGCAGGCAAGATATTATTGGCTTGCCCTTCACCAAGATTCCAGAAGATACACCAGCAGGTGTGACTAGTGGTAAAGGATGGGGAAACCCACGCAAAGGGATGAGATTCCTTTGCACCCTCAGGTGGCTTTTGAGCCATTTGACAAGGGGGCATGGAATTTGTTGGACCTATCGATCCACCATCCAAACAAAATAAGTATATCATAGTCTGCAATGATTACCTGACAAAGTGGGCTGAAACAAAAGCAGTGAAGGTAGAAACCGAGGAGAAAGTAGCTGAATTTATGAGGGAGAATGTGTTTAACAAGTTTGGGTACCCCAGAGAAATAATCACTAATCAGGGATCACAATTCACCTCTCACCTCATTGAGAATCTTTTGAGGAAGCACACGATTAAGCATAGAACTTCTACTGCCTATCACCCTCGGGAAAATGGCCAAGTAGAAGTAACTAATGGAGATTTAGAGAGCATCCTCACCAAGGTTGTGAGCAGCAGCAGAAAATATTGGGTAGATAGATTGGTAGAAGCTACTTGGGCCTACAACACTACTTCGAAGGCAAAAACATGTTTCACTCCTTATGAACTATTCTATGGTGAGAAGTCTCTACTTTTAGTTGAGTTTGAATTCAATACTTTAAGAATGGAAACTGAATTAAATATAGATCTATCAAACACCCAAAAATATAGGTTGCTACAACTAAATGGATTGGATGAGTTCAGAATGCAAGCACTTCTTCACACGGAGCTGCAAAGGAAGGTCTGGCATGACAAGAACATCAAAGAAAAGACCTTCCAAGAAGGAGATTGGGCGTTGTTGTATGATTCAAGGTTTAAATATTTCAAAGGCAAGTTGATGACAAGATGGTTGGGACCTTACACAGTGGAATTTTTTTTTGATAATGGTGCAGTTCAAATCAGAACCATAGATGAGGAAGGAAGCATCGTGCTTGTCAATGGTCATAGACTTAAAATATACAAGAAGCCTTTGTCAAGGGCAGAGTTCATAAATTCAATAAGAATAGAGGTGTATGTGATGGGAAACTCCATATTTTCCCACACCTTTAAAAAAAACAAATAAATAAATCCATGGGTGAAAACCTCTATGAGGCACCCACAACAAGCTTGTGGGTTGAAAACCTCGTTGGAGGTAGCCCACTTGCTCAGGAAAAAAGGAAATAAAGATCCATGTGTGAAAACCTCTCTAAGGCACCCAAGGAAAGTTTGTGAGTTGAAAACCTCCATGGAGGCGGCCCACTTTCTTTAAAAAAAACAAAAACAAAAAAATTACATCTGCAGCTATGTGTTTTCTGTGTTTGTTGTTTTTCAGGTTGTTAATGGTTTCTGGAAACACAGAGAAGCATTCATCTTCTCTCCCCTTATATTTTACCATCCATCCCATCATTCACTCCATCAATTTCCATAACTACTTCCATCACCTCCATACGCCATATTCCTCCATTCCTAAACACAATGTAGTAAAAGAGATCAAGCCACAAACTTCTACAAACATCACGAAGTTCCTTCAAAAACAAAGTTTTTCATGGACTGCAAATAAAAACAAGAAGGAAAGATGCATAACAGACTCCAAGAGAGCGAGAATGCCACACATGGCATCTTAGGCACCCCACGTAACATCTACAGTGGAAAGAAACAACAAGAAAATACTACCAACTCACTCAGGAAGTTGCTCATTCAACAAGATGCTCACTCAAAGAACAGGAATATAGTGAAGAACACAGCATATAAGAGGCTTGTCTCCAAATTCCAACTCCTACAAATGCCTTGACAACAACATGTAAACTTAGGTATAGCTTCTCACCCCTCGTTATGCATCCATAATAGCCATAAATAATTAAATGTTGAAACTTAGAATTTAAAGGGTAGAAAGGTGGCCAATTAGGTTGGCCACCATTGTGAAGTATGACTAGGGAGAACTGCAAAGTCACACCATCTGGGCATGCAAAATAAAAATTCAATCAAGTGGAGTAGAGGAGAATGAGGGGAGGAGACACGTAGTATCATCCAGTTAACAAGAAGAGGGTCCAACTATCTACAACAAGAACTGGAGCTGAGTCGAGTTACATAAGCACTCTGAAATTAGTTGCGCAATCTAATTTAAAAAAAAAATATCTCGTCTCATCCAAACCAATGAATTGAGAATTTTTTACGGGAATAGATCGAAGGGAGCCTGCATCGTAGTAGTTCCGAGAGTGGGCTGCATATTTTAACAACGTGCAACAACAATAGTAGCAGAACAACATCATCAGCAGTCGAGCTAGCTTCCAAAGTATACCGCATATCCGACACAGTAGCAAGGGACCAAGGGAAGCTTTTGTAGCAACCCAAACAACTAGAATAAGAACTAGAACAAGAAGAACCAAAAAAAGGAGAGGAAGATACAAAGGGCCAAGGAAAAACGGAGGAGATGGCAATACAAGTCATAGAGGTAGCATAAAGTGAGCAAGAAGCACACTCACAGCACAACACCACATCCCCTCAAGATAAAGAGCTAGTTGCCACCTTATCAACTCTGAGCGCAAAGAGAAAAAGGCAGACCTCTATGAATTTTAGATCTAACAAGAGTCAGAGGATAAGTCAGAGAGGGCCAGAAACTCCTCCCACGAGCCTGAGTATCATTGAAGAATCACCAAGGGAGGAGGAAAGGGTCGAAGAAACAGTTATGAAGGAGCAGCTACAGAAGGCACAAGCAGAGAATGTAGCACTGAAGGAGCAATTGCAGAAAAAAGGGCAGTAAGTAGCCACCATGGCAAACTTATGCATAGAATCCCTTCAGCATAGATTCCCTTCTTACTCATATGTTGTGTACCTCAAGGAGAAATGGCTCCTATTTCAAATCAAAACTCTATCCTCCCATGGATCACTACCTTTCCAAGATTGTAGGCAATTCATGGATTTCTACAAGCAAGATAACATGGTTGATCAGGAAAAGATGGCAGAGATTTATGTACATAACCTTGTGATGACAAATCTGGATACTTGGGACCCTAATCCTACAATGGGGGATATGCAGTTGATGGCTTTAGTATCTCAGATGATGAATGAGGACACTAGAGCGACAGAGATATGGAGGGTCATGGGAAGAAGAAAGAGAGAACCCTTATATATCATAACAGAATTGTTCAGCCCAAGAGGAGTCATCCTTAACCATTGAGAGATTGAAAGGGACCCTGCACTAGTTGAAAGCTACCTTCAAACTCAAACATAGGTAATGGACCATTTTGATGACGTTTCTAGGCAGATAGAATATGAGTGCATGATGACCAGCCAGAGGAGATGGAATAGCCTCCCTCACAGCCTCAAGAGCAGGGAGTACTATACTCCAAAAATACTGAGGGGTGCATTGGAAAGGGCACCATTATACAAGAGGGCCATGCAGGCAAAAAATATCCATTGGTTGGGACTAAAGCTTAGCCCACCTTTGCTGCTAGGGCTGAATAATAAAAAGGACATAGATGCACAAGATAGAGAATGGGAGAATTCATAAAAGAGTAATGGTTTTTACCCCCTAGGGGAAACTCCCACACTTCTTCCTCAGGAAATCAGGGGCACTGTCAAAGCCTTGAAGGAAATGTAGGAGGATGATTAGTTGCTCAAAGGATGAGCAACCATTTAGTAGGGGGGTGATGATGAGCTCCATCATTAGACATATTTGGAGGGGTTAATGGTCACTTTTTTGCCTTCTTAGATCTCTTTTTCTTGCATTTTTAGTATTATTTGGTTTTATGATGCTAGTATAGGTGGTGATTAAGGCTAACATACTCTAAGTTCCTAACAAGAGGTTGAGTGCAGAAAATCATGAATTATTAAGCATTTTTTTAAAGGATTTTATCATAAAGACTTGGAGGAGACAGCAAGAAGAAGTTATAGGAGGATTTTCTAGGGGGTTTTTGGTAACTTTCCTGTAGAATAAATAGAGTAGAGATAGAGCTAGGAAGGGGTCGATTCTAGTCGAAACCTTGTTGCAAGATACTGAGCTTTTTATTCTTTTACTCAGTGATCAAACTTTTATAATGTATGAGGCTATTCTTTTATGGAATGAGAAGGTTGATTTTGTTTTACTGATTTAAGTTTCAGAGCGCTAGGCTTGTGATTTAGGGCCTAATCCATGTGCCTCAGCCTCTTTTTTGTATTTTTTATATGCTTTATGTCATTTCATTAGCTCCGCTTCTAATAATTTCTTTTATGTTTCATTCTTGTTTAGTATTTTCTTTTGGCTTTTGTTGGCTTGAGGGGTCCTGACCCAAGTTCGGAGGTTAAGGTTTGCCAACAAACCCCTATACTACTGGCCCTTTTGGCAATGACCTACTTGCGCAGGCCAAGGTCTCACCCGAAGTAGTATGGGAGAGCGTTGGAACCAGGTTTCCACACCTTGGGAGAGAGTAGGTAATTTAGTGCAGATCTGTGTTGCAGCTTAGTAGGTTCACACAGGATGAATCTATTCACAACTCTTTTAACAGTATAATCAGCACATAACTATAGCAAAGCCATTATTACTAACAGATCTAATTAATACATTTGCATCCATGTGCGCATTAGTAAATACCATCACAAAAAATTATAATCGCAACCAATTCCATAACATAGATACATTCGCAGCTTAAATAAATATCACAGATGTGCTTCAACAATAAACACAATCAATCCAGATAGCACAAAGGTACTTCAAAATAAATATTATGCATTCATTAGCATCAAAAATCCACTTACAACCCAAACATAGCCCACGCACACAGCCTAGCGGGGTCTTCACACAGCAGGACTGAGGATCTCCACGCACACAGCCAGCAAGAATCCTTACCCAAAACAACCCAGACAGATCTTAACAATTCGCACGTAGCATCAATCTTCTTACTTACTTATTAGACCCAAATATTTATCTATTTAAAACATCTTAGCCTTTGTTATCCGATGGTCTACAAACCATGGTTTACGAACCTTAGAGCTACCCTTTAACCCATTACAGAACATTAGGGCTTTGACCCACCCCAAAACCCCTACGCAAGACCAATTATTACAAAATTGTACCAAAAACGCAGGTTAGAGAACCTCGTTCCAACAGCTTCATTGTTGTAGATATTCATTTGCTTACAAAGAGTAATAGAATAGAGGAGAAAAAACAAAAATATGTGGATCAAGAGCCCCTTCTCATCTCTGTCAATAGAGCTCGAGGAGGGCGAACCTTCCCACAGACCCAAAAACCAATTTCTATTCATTGTTTCTGAGATTAAAAATAGAACAACATTACCATTTTTCAGTCTTCCTTTGCACTGTATTTTTATGCATTTGACCATTTTGTTACACATAAGTTAGCAGGTTGATCGTAGGAATTATTGCTAAAACCCCAGAGTAGCTCCGTGGTGCCTCCCCGCTTCATCCTCCATCTCTGTCTCCATAATATGAGCATTGTTGTCACGCTCTCCATTCCCTCTTCTTTTCTGCTTATTCTAACTACTGCACCCACCTTTTATCCCTCAAAACACTTAAAATATCTATCCCGCCTTATTCCTTTGTTCTTATTAGTCACAGTTTCCCTACCCTTTTTAACGCAAAACGCTTGAAAACTATTGTTGTCGCACTCTGCCATTCCTCCTCGAAATTCCTACTATCGCATTTCGCACTTTGCATCGTTTTCCCTTTTTCTTTAAGACTTACTGCTCCTTTTCGCTGATTGCGATAACTCCGCCGCATCGCCCATCACCCTTCGCAACATTTTCCCTTTTTCTTTAAGACTTACCACTCCTTTTCTTCGATTGCGATAACTCTGCCACATCGCACATTGCACTTTGCATCGTTTTCCCTTTTTCTTTAAGACTTACCGCTCCTTTTCACCGATTGCGATACTATCATCGCACTCCGCCGTCGGTCCCACTGCCACATCACACTTCGCACTTCGTAAAAATTTCCTGAACATCACTTCCGCTATCCGTCCAACTTCGTGATATCGTGATTGCGATATCGCATTTCTCACTTCGCAGTTTTTATCCCGTTGCATTTCTCACTTCGCAGTTTTTGCCCCATTGCACTTCACAATTCGCACTTTTTATTTTTTTTCCTTTAACAGTTACTGCTCCTGTCTGCCGATTGCGATATCGCCCCATACTCCACCACTGGTCCCACCTCCACATCACCCAACGCATTTCGCACCTCGTAACTTTTCCTGGACAACACTTCTGTTACCCCTCAACCTTTGTGATATTGCGAACTGCGATATCGCATTTCACACTTCGCAACTTTTACCACATCATAAATCGCAAATCACAGTTTTTGCCACATTACACTTCGTAGTTTTTACCTCATCGCATTTCGCATTTTTCTCTCACTCCCGAACCACACTTCCTCTATCCCTTTAACCTTTCGATATTGCGATTGTGATATCTCATATCGCACATCGTACTTCCGTCCTCCATCGCACTTTTCAAATTATTCAGATCCAAAGCATTTTTTGAGCCATAATAAAGCTTTAATACGGTTTTAACCTGCTCTTTCCACTTCTAAGCCTGGTTTCATGTTTTTATACCTCCATTAGCACCTTTATGCCTTTCTTCTCCAACCTGCAAATCAACACTTATTCAATTATAATTAATTCCTAGAGAGCTTAGCTGCATGGATAGAAGCATGGTAGATAGAGCATAAGATAAGTGGGGTGTGTTTATCCCATTAGCCAAGTTTAGTGTGGTTTAAATTAGTTTCTTGTCAGAAATTTAACTCAGTTTATTTCTGTCATTTCCTTTCTGCACATTAAATTAGTTTCATTTCTGTCATTTCCTTTCTGCAAATTAACTTCTTTCCTTTCTGTCATTTCCTCCCAACAATTTACTTTTCAGTTTTCATCATAGTTTATGAAATATCACCCTTTCGTAAAGTAGAAGAAGATGACATGAATAGAATGAACCTGTTGTGTATATATCACTGTCACCTCCAAGTTTGTACAAACCCCTGGTTGATAAAGTAAAGTAGGGCAACCCCTGGGAGTTGCAGCACTCTTGGTGCAATACTAGGGCTCACCAACTTGTACCAGTGTCATCACAATGTCATGTGTGTCAATATGTCTTTCCACATCATTTATGGAATGTAGTTATTGTATTTTCTAAAATGAGGAAATGTAAAATGATATGAAAAGTCACTAGAAAGTTCTAAAGTCATGTACAATCTTAAATGTCACATAATAATTTGAAAATTCATAGTAGAAGCTCAAGACTCATGAGGGAGGTCAAGAGTCACATGGGAGGTGGAGAGTCACCTCATTTGTTATAAATACACCCTCATAGCTCAAGAAAATTGATTGTGGAGTCATATAATTTGGAGATCTATCCTTGGCTTCTCTAGCTTGGCATAAGAGACAAGTTCATTTTTTGGAGAAGAAAGAAGTGACTTAATGTTCCAATATTGGAGCTAGTGTCTCACCATTGTAACTGTGTAATTGGATCTTTCACATAATAATTAGAAGCTTGTTGAGCCAACACATCTTCATGAATTTATCATGGATATTTTAAGACTATTATTTGGATGTTTGTAGTATGTGTTATGTTCATATGTACTAACAAAATTGAACTACTGTTATTGGCTTTGGTGCTTATCTTGTTGAATGTGTTTTGTATTTTCTTTTATTATCATTGTGTCTATATGAACTACTTCATTAGAGAACTAACGAGTCTTTCCTTTCTTTCGTGTGACTCCCTTATGATATTACTATTACTTTCTTGCTAGAGAATCACTCTTACTACCCTATCATGAAAGCCTCCTTTTACACATTGCAATTGGTGTTTCACAGTGTCAACTTACTTGCTGATTTCAAAGGTTATGTGCATACTCTCTTATGTTATTCATTGCATCTAAGGCACACCTTTGACATATGGTGGTTGGGGCAATACTTCGAATGGGACTCCTACTACAAATGGTGTGAGGTATATTTGGGACTTCACATCGGGGAGACCCCCTTGGTTGATGGATTTCCAACACCATCAACAAGTCCCCCTTCTTATCTCAACACTACTCCAATTCCTTGTCTTGATGCATCACATTATATTGTGAATGTTTTTCCAAAATTATATGGTGATACTCGTGCATAAGACATGGTGCCCTTTAATAGAGAGAATGACAAAGTAGCCTCATTATTCCATACAAATGATTTTTTATTTGAGAAAGATGTGAGTGACACAAATATGCATGCATAATTATTAACAAACTTCTGATAATATCTTATAAGTCCCAAAAATCCTTTAAAACTCTTCAATTTGTCACAGATAGGCCATTTTGTAATAGCTTGGACATTTTGAGGGTCTACCGTAACTCCTTGTTTTGAAACAATATGACCTAAATACTCTACTTCTTATTTCCCAAAATCACATTTAGATATTTTTACATATAATTGATTGTTCTCAAGAACTTGAAGAAATTTATACACATCTTTAATGTGCTCTTCCTATGATTTTCTTTATATAAGAATATCATCAAAGAAAACCAACAAAAACTTTCTAAGACGGGGTAAAAAAAATCTTGTTAATAAGGCTTTGAAAAGTAGAAGGAACATTAGTCAACCCAAAAGGCATGGCCAAGAACTCAGAGTTCCCTTCATGTGTTCTAAAATTTGTTTTGGGTGTGTCTTCTTTCCTTATTTTTATTTAGTGGTGTCCTAATTTAAGATTAAGTTGTATATAATAAGCTACTCCCCGAAACTCATATAATAGTTAATCAATATTTGGGATAAGTAATTTATCCTTAATGATGATTTTGTTTGGATCTCTATAATAAAGACACATCCTCCAATAATTATATTTTTTCTCACCATCATTGTTAGAGTTGAAAATGAAATCCTATTGTTTTGAATAATACTTGAATATGGCATGTCTTGTGCCATTTTCTCAATATCCCCTTTTTGTTAATGAAAATATCTATGCGTCATTTTATTAGGAGTAGTGGTTCTAGGTATTAATTCAGTTTTATCTTCATGATCTCTAGATGGAGGTGGGCCTTTGGGAATTTCTTGGAAGACCCTATAGTACTTTTCCAAGATGCTTTGTAATTCCTCAAGAATATTTTCATCTCCTTGCTTAACTTCCATAGAATATAGTCTAATAATAACTCCATTGCTACACTTTTTTAGGATTTTTTCCATTTTATGAGAGTTGATGGCTTGAGAAGGTCCATATTTTAACCTATTCAACTCATATTGAATTCCTTCCAATTCAAATCTCATGAATAATTCATTACAATTTGTAGAAATTGTACCCCATGCTCTCAACCATTGGATCCATAGAACAACATCTACACCTCCAATTGGAATGGCATACATTGAGTTTTCCAATTTATATTCCCCCATACTCATTTTAATGTGGTATAATTTTCCCACGCAACCAATTCTCCCTCCATTGACAACTAAAACTTGAAAATCTGTCACTGGATATACAAAATAATTAAGGCACTCTACTAATCTTTTATCAATGAATTTATGGTTACTACTTGAGTTAGTAAGCATTGCAACCCTTTGTTTTTTAATCCAACCAATAATATTTAGGGTCCAAGGAGTTGATAAACCCTCCAATGTGTGAATATATATCCCACGCCTATTTGAATCAATGTTATTCATACTTTTTGTCTGCATTTTCTCCTCTGATAAGTTGACAAGTTCTTCCTCACTTATTTGTGTAGATTCCTCCATTTCCTCTTTATCATTATTTTTCAAAATGAACAATTTTATTTCTTGAAATTTATATTCTCTCGACCATTTTTTGTTACAACCAAATCATAGTCCTTCTGATTTTATTTCCTACATTTCCTTCTGTGATATTCTAGTGGGTTGAGGTAGGGTTGTCTTATGAAACCCAAAACAATCGTTGCTTCATGTGTGTGCTCCCATGGTAGACTTATGTGTAGCCTTATTCTTGGCTTGAATATAATGATAAAATTGCATAGCTTCCATTTGTTTCATCTTATTATACATTTCTTCCTTGTTTTCATTTGTTTTTTGTTCAATGTCTCTTTTCACTAATTCTTGAAATTGTGACAACTAACTTTCTAACTTGATTACTTGGTAGTTGATATCCTCCATTTCTTCATGAGTTGTGGATGAGCCTTTAGGAAGTTAATTGGTGTAGATATTTTGGATCTCCCTTTGGATTTATGTGAGAAAATAACAATAATACTCCTCTTTATCACAATGTTTAGTCACCCTCTCCTAATTAAAAATATGTCACTTGTAAGGTACACACCTTTAAAACCTTAATTTGGAGAATATTATGAATGGGGAACCTTTTTATTGATATATATTTGATATTTGATCCCTTATGAATTCAATATTTTGGTTTGTAACACTCTCACATGTCTTCTCTGTAATTCCACAAGTTTGACTAAAATTTGACGTTCCAAGTGAAAGTTATGATAAAAAAATTTAACTTGTTGATTTTTGGCCTCTTCCTGGTAGAAAACTTGTATAGCATGCCATGTGTCCAATTCTTCAAGCACATTCTAAAAATTTTACCCAAGATACCTCATTATATCTCCTCAAATCTCTAAATATTTCATAGTTTAAGATATCACAAAAAAAAAAAAAAACGTTATAATGAAAGTGCGAAGCTCACTTTTTTTAAATTGATTTCAAGACCCTCTACAAAGCATAACTTACACAGGGTATATATTTGAAAGTATAGTGAACCATGAAATGAAATTTTTATTATATGTACCTTCAGAAGTCTTTCCAATTGTCACGAAATTTTTCTATTTGAAATGGCTTGGAAACATATTATAGTGAAAATGTTGAGATGACTCATTTGAAATATATTTCAGAACCAATCACAAACCCTAACTTCCACATAGTATTATCTTACAAATAATAGCGAACAAACATCTAAAATTTTAACTAAAATTACCTCGATATCTCTCCTCGATGTCCTCAAAACTTCACTATTTGAAATTTGCTAGAAAAAAAGTTATAAAAAAATCCATAATGACCTAATTGAAGCAGCACAACCCTAGGTTTATGTGCTATAATACCAAATGTTATGAAATTTGCACCTTAAATGTGATAATAAACCAATAATTTTAGTCCATTTCAAGGGGGGGTCTCCTTTTACAATTAATACAATGTACAAGACAAGTTTTTATGATCCCAAGGCTAGGTCTCCTTAGTATATATATAGGAGACAAATGGTATAGTTATAATAAAATAGGACCATAAAAGATTCTGGCTAACCTCTTAATATCAAAAATAGACTAATAATGAATGCTTATTAGGGGCTTAATATAGGAACCAAAGGCCATAAAAACTACCTTAGGTAAAATAAACAAGTCAAAATCACAAAAAGGTCTTAGCGTCCATTCTGATGGTTGTGACATCTAGAGATTAAATTTGGCCAAAATATTGTATGGGGTACTTGGCATATTGACAGCATGGAAAAAGTGTATAGGAAAAACACCATTCACATTAGTGTTGAACAAGATAACCATGATGATGGAAAAATATTGGGTATATTTAATGAAAATTACAATGAGATGCTTCAACCAAAGCAGTGGTTGAAAGAAAAATTGGAGGAATTTATGTGGTTGGATGAAGACCACCTTTGGGTGAAATTTCAATAGAAAAAGGAAAACTAGATCATGAATTGGTACCATGATGGTCAACTAAAGCCTTGCAACTTTGAATAGGATAAAAATCCCTCTTGTATGACAATCAAGAGTTAGGGAAACTCAATTACGACTCATTGGGACCCTACAAGCTCCCTCGGCTTCATAATAATGGTTTTTCCAAATTTTAAACCTTGAAAGGATTACCTTGTATCACTTGAATGGATAATTCCCATATGAAATGATTCCTTGATTGAATATTGACCAAGTTCGAGGTAATTTGATAACCCATAATGATCTACATTAGATCCTCTTATAAATTTCGTAATAAGCATGTAATTCTTTTTTCATTTTATTTTTTCCTTTTTGGAAAATTTGGAAATGGAAATAAACCATCAAAATGGTTGGCCTTCCAAAGGTAGCCTATTATAAAAATGAGGTTATAGTGAAGGGAGGAACAAGGGAGATGTAAGGAGAACTCGGGAGGGAAATAGAAAAAATGAGAGCTCAAAGAGAGAAACCTACTCGAATATTGATGGACAAAGGACTCAAGGAGCTAATCATTGATGAGCGAAGGTATCCCTAAGTCATGGCCATCTAGAATTTTGTATTGTCAGTGAGTAACAATACACAAATATGTGTATATATCACCCCTTTGTAATTATCTCTCAAGCCTAATAAAATCCCCATTAAATGATGAAATCTCCATGTCAATTGAGAGTTTCAGATGGTGTAATTACTTTAATTTCATCGCTATGTATGAATATTTAGTTCTAGTGTGATCGGTATGTCAAGGAATTTCTATCTTAGTGTTTTTAATGGGATGTTATTCGAAATCAAAATATTTAATGGGACAATCCATGAAATTTATTACCATTGAGGTTGAAAGGGGATTTGGCCATTTCAAGAAATTGATATTCATTGGCTTCAAGAGCTTGATTTTTTTTTAAATCCTTTGATAGACATACATTTGTCTTTCTTAATGGTATGGATTTGGATTGCTTATGACAGATTAATTTTCCTTGCATAGAAAATTGAATGTTGGCTTTGATAAGATATGTTATTAACTTAGTTCTTAGATTTGAGATTGACAATAGGATATATGAGTATAATTTCATTTATATGTGTACTAGAATTTGAAGTAATTGAACCATCTAAAACTTCCCTCAAGCGAACTGCCAAAGTGTCACTCTCTCATGCTTGAATACATGGCCAGTAAACCATGAATCAAAATTTTGTTTGATTCTTGGATAGTGGATTTTACACACACACAAATTTAGAAATAAAATAAACATGTATTTGAAGCTACAGTTGAAACCCTTTTTGTCCTTCAAGTAGTGAGATATTTTTTTACACAAAAATATAACAACAAACAAATCCATATTTCACTCAATCATTTGTTGATTTTTTTTCATGTTAGTTGAAAATTGTCTGTAGCATAATTATTGATGTTTGGTTGGCAGAATAGGTATACACAATGCATTTTCTTTTATAGATTTTCATTGATAGTTACTTAAGTATTCTCACAATCTAGCAAGGCATGCCAGTAATTCAAGGTCAAAACCCAATATAATAATTAACATTAAAGGTTAACAATATAATTTGGCAATTTTTGAATCTCCACAAAGAACTAAATTTAATTTTGTAAAGGAACCATGTCAATGAAATTTACAGGCCATAGGCCCACCATTTATATATCACATATGTAGGTTTTAACCCTGAACAGAAATTATCTACACACGAATCTTATAACAGAAACTAAACAATAGCGAGAGCATAAAACATAAAACAGATAAACACAGAGATTTTCCCCTGGATCCCAAATTGGGACGACCGGCTTGATTTTTCATTATATTCCTTTTAGTGTTACAACACATATATATACATGTCGAAGCATACATAAACCCCAATCCATTAACCCTGGATTAGAACATAAATGTAGTTCCCTTGACCGAATCTACAAAGTACCAGCGGTCGAAAACCATCGTACCCCAAAACCATGTGCAAACTCATGCAAAAAACATGGGTGGGTCCGCATATGAGTGGGACCGCATACCAAAACAAATTTCGTCGGGGCGCTGCCCTAGACCCCGACAGGGGGGGCTGCCGCCCCCCCTGTGACCCCCCTGCTGCACCCGGCGCAATGTACATCACATGGGGCTAGTCGTGGAAAGAATATAACACATACCCAACAACATAAAGTGGATGGGTATTATCTGAGTGTTGCCTCTAGGCAAAAATCGACTCGCCACAAATGAATTAGCAAACAAGATATGCACACAATTACATTTATTTTATAACTTAAAAAAAGGCACAAATTTTGGGTTTTATGTACAAGAAAATAAATAGGGTTCATATGGACATCAACTATCGAAGTAATATTATGTTTTTACGATATCAATTGAACTAATAGGATTTGAATGGCATCTTCCCATATGAATAACTGCATAGTAATAAGGAGCAACATATCCTCATTTTTAAAGTGTAAAAATATGAGGAGTCACTAAAGCATCAAGAAATTTTCTTCATATATGGTGAACTTATAATCGAGGTGACTATGAAACAAACTTGTTGGTGGAAAGTAGATGACGTAGTTGTAAATATAAGGTAAAGTTATAAAAATGATGGATTGGCAGAAGTTAGACTCTATATCTGTAAAACATCACGTATCAAAATATGTCGAAAGGAGAGATATGGTCTTCGGAAGCTAAGGTGGTAACCTTAAGACACTATATACTATGAAAAGCAGTTGGTTTCATTTAAGATAATACACGACAATCAAAGGATTATATAAGTGGCATTTTTTTGTTTAATAGGTTATGTGAGCCCTAAGATGACTGGGAATCCTAACCTGTGGCTTGAGTAGTCATGTCCTAGGGCATCTAAGCTGCCAAAATAACTCAGGGATCAGACCCAGCTTATGCCACACCAACCCTTAATATGGTTGGATTTTTTCCCACGGAGTTTCGAACTAGTGACCTTTACACCAATGAGTGCCTTAATAGAACACCCTATCACCACTTTGTTTACACCCTATGGACTAAATTGCATATTTGACATTAGTTATGCAAAAATAGCTCAATTATCCCATCTCCTTGTCATTAATGCATGGAAAAGGGGTTACTTGTAAGTTTTTAGAAGGCACACTTGTTCACATTTGATGCAGGGGCATCATTTAATTTTTTCCATTTTACTTTGTTGAATTTTAGAAATTCAAATTTTTGTAAGGAGTTGAGAGTTGTGTGAATGTGTAATAAATGGCCTCAAAACGAGATATAGCCTAAAATAATATGGAGGATTAAGATTTAACTTCCAATTAGGATTTGTTTTCTTTCTATTTTTGTCGATTAGATCCTACTCGTGTGGATCTTGACGAATATTTTATCGTAATAATTTTGTGGCCACATATTAATAAATAAGAGACACATGCGCAGAGCAGGGACAGGGGAGTGTGTGAAATTTTGTAAAATTATTGATTCAAAATTTTGGAAATCTCTTTCATTCTTAGATGAGTTGTGTGTTAGTATCTCTACAACTAAATTGTGTATGATTGAATAACGTATTTTCTACAGAGCATCTCCCGCCCGTGAATTAAACTTGCATAAATGTAATGTTTGTAAATGGCATTGATTTGGGTTTAAATCCATTCTCTGCATAGAAATTATACTCATAGAATTGCTCGGTAGTCGAGAAACTCTGTGATACAAGATTCTTGTTAGGGTATTTAAATCCAAAGTCAAAAAGTGAATCATTGATGGATCATGAGGAATGGAATCGATAGTGTTGGAATTTGAAACACTAAATAATAAGGAAATTAAATATATGTTAAATGATTCATGAAATATTGTTGAATTGAATGTAAATGTGGAATTGTGTGAAGTGGATTGGTGCCAGCATGCTGGTAAGTCCATCAACGTTTCACTTTAAGCATAAAGTGGTTTTCACAAATGAAAGTGAGCTAGCAAATGAGATACATGTTGCGACCTACATGATACTAAAAGAGTGGCCCAAAATTAACAATTTCACCCCACTGTTATACCACCATGATCTATGTTTATAATATTAATACCATTTATGATCAAGGTAATCATCAAGAAGAAGAAGCATTGATAAGTAAAAATATTGATCTTATTTGGAACACATGGCATTGCTTGCATCCCTAAAGTAATAATAGTTATATACTTGGTCCATGAGGTGGCTAGAATTTATGACCTTAAAAGAAGGTGATCATAGACAGTCAAGTTGAGATAACCACTATGCTCACTATCTCGAGAGTATGTGGAATGTTTAGGATTCCTAGTGGAAACATGGTTTACGGGGAGGAAACATTCATGCTCACTTATCTCAAAGCATTTCCTTCTTAACTCATTAACTATAGAGGTGGGAAATCATTATTGATGTGAAGGACATATATGGCATAGAGCACTTATGTGGTGGGATATGTTGTGCACTAGTTAATATGCTCAACATGATGTTTGGATAAGAATATGCAATTACTTAACCTAAGGAAATGAGTTTACCTACTCTCTAGGACATCACAATCAGGTTTTCTAATCAACTACGTTATAGGTATACAATTATAGTTACCTTTCTAGTTGTTCAAGGTAAGGGAATGCTTGTGAAATAATTTCTTTGTGTATGGCTCTTTTTTTTGGATGGTTAAGATATGTGTGCCACTTGTAAGGATATCTAAAACTTTGCAAAATAAATTCTTTCCAATATCTTATCTCTATCTCTATATGCGAGCGGAGAACTTTTTCATAAATATCCCCACCATTATTAACTCATAGATGAACATGGTTACGAAATTGATTATAACTATGACCCAAAAATGAGAACTATAGCCTTAAGAACCCATATTTTTTCATTTAAAAACATTAGAATCAACCCAGAAATCAAAAATTTGTATTATCAATAATAACCTTTAAAAAACAAAATCAATGAAAATAACATATTTTTTAACCGTTGCTTTAGAAACCCATAATGCTCTTTAAAAAACCTTTAAAACAACCCATGAATCAAAAAGTTGTGCTACTAGTAACACTCTTTTTTCACTTGATTTCTCTAGGTTAAAATTACAACCACTTTAAACGCATAGTCTTAAAAATTGGTATTGTTGTGACCATAATCTTAAAATCAACCCCTCAATCAAAAAATTGTGCTACCCCTTGCATCTTTTTCTCAAGAACAAAAGTGCCATAATTTTGAAACTATAACCTAAAAATATTTTATGTTGCAAACAAAAGCTTAAAATAAACCATAAAACTACCACTCCATTAGGGTTAGTTTCTCATTCTAATCAACTTTTTTTGGGCTACTAAAATTTTAATATTTTTAAAATTGTTTTGATATAGTATTACCACTCATATCACTATGATTGTTTTTCAAATACCCTTTCAATAATATATTTCAAAAAAAGTATAATTATGGGATTAAAAGACATCATACATCATATAACTCTAACTCAGATAGGGACATTGGCTCTTCTGTTGCTGCCGAAAATCAGATTGTCCTTGTTTCTTTGGCACCGTCACAAGGTGAATGGCGCAAAGTTGAGAAGAAAAAAGGGAGGAAAACATGATCCTTGTGGGCCTTCCCTCCGTATCGGTGACCTGGTTTGCATTAGGTGTTGTTTGACTATTGTTTCTTTCTACTCAACTTCTTGTTTGGGCGCATGATTCTGTTCTTGCGCCCTGTATTTTGGTTTGGTATGTTTTCGGTCTGGGAGACCTGCTGCCCTTTCAGGATTTTGTTATCAAATGGAATGTTGCAGCATTTGCTATGTAAATTTTTACTATTCTTAATAAAAAAGTTCGATATTTTTCTTCTAGGAAAAAAAAAACCATATCTCAAAAAAATTATAAACAATTTCATGAAAATATCACCCCATAATTCAAATTCAACTTTAATTCCAAATATTTCATTTGCTTGTTAATAAAAAAATCAGTGAAATTGCATTTGATTCTACACAAATTATTTTATAAGAAACATTTTTTGCATTATTCATACTCAAATAATATAAGGCAAAAAATATTGTTGTATTATTGTTATGAAACCAGCTCCAAAAATACAAGAAAAGAGAGGTCAATGCCTTAGAAATAAGCCACTTTGAGGGGGAAACCTCATTTACATTACATAAATGAAAAATCCTTGGATAATACAAATGAAAAAACTTCCTTCGGGGTCACAATATAATCCTAGCCGACCTAACAATAATAATGTAAAAAGCACAATAATTACAATATTCGGGCTACAGGGGTACAACAATAACAATAAGGGGGCTACACTAACAACAATAAGGGACTATACTAGTAATATAGGGACCTAACATGCCCCTCTCCTTCAAAAAAGTTTTTTCCTCAACGCTTGAGTAGCTATGGGTGCTTTTTTATAAAATTCTCATCCTCCCATGTAGAATCTTCAGTGGGTAAGTTCTTCCACTTGGTGAGATACTCTGAAATTGATCGATTTTGTAGTTTTCAAGTTCTTGTTTCCGTGACTGCTTCAGGTTCCAATATGATTTTTCCTTCCTCATCAAGTTCTAGAAATATTGTTTGAATTGGAAGTTTTTCAACTAGAACCTTATTTAAGCATGAAACATGGAAAATTGGATGCACTCGCGACGAATCAGGAAAATCCAATTTGTATGTCATAGTACCAATCTTTTGGAACGCCTTGTAAGGACCATAGTACTTTGGCGATAATTTATTATCCTTCTTATCTTGCTTGAGGGACATTTGTTTATATGGTTGTAGCCGCAAAAATACTCAATCCCCTACATCAAAACTTCTCTCAATGGGATGTTGATATGCTTGTTGTTTCATTCGATTTTGTGCCAAATTTGGGTTATCCTTTAAGAGTTGGAGAACTTCTTGTCAATGCTCAATGTGATCTTCCACTGCTTGAACCTTAGAATTTTCTCTTAAGGATGATGTGATGGATGATGGATGATATCCATAAAGTTCCATAAATGGGGTCATTTTTGTTGCAGTATGGAAGGAAGTGTTATAACACCATTCAGCGAGAGGTAACCACTTGACCCTTGTGTTTTTTTATCAAATACAAAACAACGAAGATATCCTTTCAAACATTTATTCACTATCTCAGTTTGACCATCGGATTGAGGATGATAAGATGAGCTATGAGCTAGTTGAGTACCCAAAAAATAAAATAATTCCGTCCAAAAATTTCCAGTAAAAATGGGATCTCTGTCGCTTACAATAATCTTTGGGTTTCCATGTAGATTTTGAATTGTTTCCATAAATTTAGTAGCAATTTTACTTGCTTTAAATGGATGAGATAATGCACAAAAGTGTGCATACTTGGTAATTCTATCAACTACCACCATGATGACACTCTTTCCTTTGGACTTAGGTAAACTTGTGATAAAATCCATTGAAATCTCCTCCCAACGTTGACTTGGAATGGATAAAGGTTGTAGAAGACTCGGGGCCTTAATTGTCTCAACTTTATTTTGATGGCAAACCAAACATTCCGCCACAAACTTTTGAATATCAGATTTAGGGCCATCCTAAAAAAATTATTTCTTCACCCTGTGGTAAGTTTTTAAAAATCATGAGTGTCCTCCGAAAGGAGAAGTTTGCAATTCCAAAACAATCTTTTTTTTTTACTTGAGAATTCTTACAAAGATATAAGCGATCTTTGTACCATAAGGAATCATTTTTCCAACTAAATCTATCAAATGTACTAGGATCTTGCTGCAACTTTTGAATGAGTGTCCACACTTCTTCATCCCTTGCTACGGTTATCCAATTTGGTTGTAGAATATAAATGGCACAAAGCAATGCTTCCACCTCTTCATTATTTCTTGAGAGTGCATCTACAACAACATTTTTCTTCCCTTTTTTGTAGATGATTTCAAATTCATAACCCAACATATTTGTGACCCATTATTGCTACTCTTCTGAAGATAGTCTTTTTTCCAAAAAGTGTTTAAAAATATCATGATCAGTTTTTACCTTAAAGTGTCTTCCCATTAGGTAAGGTCACCATTTATTTAGTGCATGTAGTATTGCTAACATTTCCTTCTCATAAATATCTTTCTGTAAACACTTTCCTTTGATTGGACGACTTTCAAAAACAATGGGTCTTCGTTCTTGCATTAAAACAACACCAATTCCATTTTCTGAGGCATCACATTCCACAATAAAGGTTTTTGTGAAGTCTGGCGTAGCTAAGACCGATGCTAGGCACATTGCCTCTTTAAGATGTTCAAAGGCCTTAGTTGCTTTAGGAGTCCATGAAAATGCATCTTTATTCAATAATTTTGTTAGAGTTGTTGCTATTCTCCCATAATTCTTAACAAACTTGCGATAATACCATGTTAACCCAAGAAATCCTCGCAACTGCTTTATGGTTGTGGGGTCTTTCCATTCGTTAATGGCTTTAATTTTGTTAGGGTCTACATTAACACCCTCGTGAGATACAATATGACCCAGATATTCCACCTCTTGTACTCCAAAGAAACATTTGGATTTTTTTGCATATAATTGTTTATCTTCCAATAGTTTGAGCACCCTGTCAACATGTTGAACATGATCCTTCCAAGACTTGTTGTAGATTAGTATATCATCAAAAACTACTAGCACAAATTTTCTAAGGGTTTGAAAATGGAATTCATCGACCCTTGAAATGTAGAAGATGCATTGGTAAGGCCAAAAGGCATGACCAAAAATTCATAATGACCCTCATGAGTTCAAAATGATGTTTTCAGAATATCTTCAATCTTCATTCTAATTTGATGATATCCTGAACAAAGATCCAACTTGGTAAATTATTTTTCTCCATGTAATTCATCCAATAATTCATTAATCACAGGAATGGGAAATCTATCTTTAATAGTGAGCTTATTGAGCTCCTTATAATCCAGACACATGCGCAATGATCCATCCTTCTTGTGAACCAATACTACTGGAGCAGAGAAATAATTTTGACTAGGTTGAATTATACTAGCCTCTAACATTTCTGCAATCATACATTCAATTTCGCTCTTTTGGAAATAAGGATATCTATAAGTCTTGATGTTTGGAGGAAAAATTTATGGAATCAAATGAATATCATGATCATGATCACGAATAGGTGGGAGTCCTTTAGGAGTTTCAAACACCTTGGAATGATTGTCCTTACTTTTTGCAGATTTGGAGAAATAGATGATTTTGATGTCGGAACTTCTAGTGTTCATAATTGTGCAATTACGCCTCGTTGTTCTTTCTTCAGAACCTTTTTCATGACATTAGAGCTTATTATCTTTCCCGGCTTCCCTGCGATACCCCATAATTCGACTTCCTTTCCTTCCGGAAAAAATTTCAAGAAAAGTTCTTGAAAATTAAAAGTTACCATCCCCAAAGATTGTAACCATTGTACTCCTAGTACAACATCAGTACCTCCCCTTGGAATGGAAAGCATTGGACTATTCAATACATATTCCCCCATGTTTAGCTTGATATTATGACATTTTCCAGAGCAATTTATAGTTCCTCCATTTGCAACCATCATTTGACATTCTAGTGCTGGGTATAGGAAAAAATTCAATTCCTGGCTACCTTACAATGAATAAAATTATGGGTACTGCCCGAATCAATCAACACTATTACCTTTTTCTTCTTGATATGTCCTTCTATCTTGAGAGTTTGAGGAGTGGTAATTCCTGCCAATGCATTACATGATATGGTCGAACTCATTTCTTCTTCTTCCAGGGTTGGTTCCTGGTGTATATCCTCTTCTTTTGAAGTTTCTTGTTCATTTTCTTCCTCTTCTTCACAATCTATGTAAAATAATTTCTTCTAAGCACACTTATGACCTTTAGTGTATTTTCTGTCACAACTGTAGCAAAGCCCTTTTTCTCTTTTTTCTTCTAATTGTTGTGGTGTCAACCTTGTAAGTTGTGGAATTATAGGAGTAGCAACACTTCCATCTTTATAGATGTGAGTGGTAGGCTTCCTTGTCGCCATAATTTTACATTCAAATTTTCTTGCCAACCTGAATGCCTTCTCCAATGAATCAAGTTCCCAAACACGAATCTCATGTTGGATGTTCTCCTTTAAAGTACCTATGAAGACATCAATCTTGTGTTCCTCTGGAATATCAGTTACCCTTATATTCAATTTTTGGAAGTCCTCAATGTACTCCACCACTGAACCCTTTTGTTTGAGATTTATCAATTGTCTAAAAAAGGTGTTTCTCTTTGTATCCTCATAATGTGCTATCATTTCCTCCATAAAAACTGACCAAGTGAAAAAAAAATTACGGGAGAAAATCCATCAATACCGTACAAATGCATTTTGTTCTAAATATAAAGTTTCAATGCATACCTTTTGTGTGTTTTTCACATTATTGAGAACAAAATATTGCTCTATCTATAGTATCCATGTTACGGGATCCTTGTCATCAAACTTCCTCATATAGATCATGGAATATGGTCGGTCTTCCATCCAACATTAGAGTTTATGAAATCACAATTAACATTTATTTTGTTCTCATCATGAATTTCCCCTACTATATTTTCGCCATTAGGAAACATTTCTTGTATCAACTTTTTCAAACCTGCATGTCTGTTTTTAGATCATTCTTCATTTTTTCCATTTTTTCATCGATGTTATCTTCCATGTCATTCATCTTAGCTTCCATGCTAGCTTCCATGTCAGCTTCCATGCCATCCATCTTAGCTTCCATGCCATTCTTCAAACCAACCATCTTATTCCATGCCTTTATTCAAACCATCCATCTTAGCTTCCACGCATTTCTTCAAAACTTCCATTTCATTTTGTGTTGCTCTTTGCGAGAGCGAAATTTGGTGCACTTGCTCGTGTAATTTTGATATGTCTTGTTTCACGTATTCGTCTTCATGAGTCATAGTAGAGCCTTATGAAGGCTTAATGGGTTTTGAATTCTTTTTAGGGGGCATTTTAGAACCCAATACTAATATGTATTCTTCAATATGCCCTTGGAATTAATTCAAACTGATTCTTCAAACAAGGCTTATGCAATTCAAAAAAAAAAATAACACACATTTTTCTTTCTTTTGAAGAGCTCGATATTTTAACTGAATTACCTTTGTGATTTCGAATGTTCAATATCTGAAATTTGGTCCTATAGTAGCCCTCTAAATCTTATTTCACATGCCATAGGTCTGACCTGATTTGGATTCTTCAAGGAAAATTTATGCCCAATATCCCACAACGACCTAATTATGGACTAGTTCAGTAGAGCAAACTTGTACGACGTGCCACATGTCATTTTTTCCACCTTCGGCTCTGAAATTGATACATAGGAAACTACAGTCCATTTAATTTTGGCCACTTTTTACAAAATTCAAGTCTGATGCTCAGAGAAAGAGTTATGAATATTTTCCCATGGTCACCTCTTTAATATGAAATTCGGGAGCCTGAAAATTCCCTAACTTCCACAGATCATATCTCCAACAATATTGCGAACAAAGATCTAAAATTTTTACACGACATTCCTCGGGATTTTGTCTTCGTGTGATAAAAATTTAAACTTCTGAACCTTCGTAGAAAATAATTTATAGCGAAAATTCCACGATGACCTGTTTTCAGCAGCGAAACCCTAGAATCCCAAAGCTCTGATACCAAATGTTATGAAACCAGCTCCAAAAATAGAAGAAAAGAGATATCAACACCTTAGAAATAATCCACTTCGAGGGGCCAACCTCCTTTATATTACATAAATGAAAAATTCTTGGATGATACAAATGATAAAACCTCCTTCCATATATAGGAATCCATGGGGCCACAATATAATCCTAGCCGACCTAACAAGAATAATGTAAGGCCACAATAATAACAATATTGGGGTTACAACAATAACAATATGGGGGGTACACTAACAACAATAAGGAACTACACTATTAATATAGGGACCTAATAATTACTCATAGTCAAATTATTTAAGCTAAGAAACATAGAAATGATTCATAATTTCATGGAACATTATATGTAAGGTCAAAAATTTATTATAGAAGCATCATATTAATAAAAAAACATATAAAATGTTAGATACAATTACTAAAACTCATGCATGGATTTTGATATATCATCAAAGTCTACAGTATTTTTAGATGAAGGATTAATAAAGATGTAAATGATATTAGAGAATTGAGAAAATACATAAGTGAAGAGATATTGTAAGGTCCCACCTTACTAACCATCAATAATATAGACATAGAGGTCACATTAATCACTAATACTCAATTTTTTTATAACATTACTAACTTAGTTATCATGTTCCTTCTTCTATTTTAATATAATAATATCACATAAGAATTCGGGGCTAACTTTCCCTTAAAATCAATTCCAAACACATTTCTCCTCAAGTTTAAAAGAAGTATGTGCTCTTTTCACACTTATATGTGGAATTTAGTGCTGTAGGGGAGGCTTCTATTAGGGACGCGCACTATTGGGGTCTGTCGGTTACCACTTGTCGCGGCTCGGCTTCCTTGCGACAGGTGCGGGCCCAACGCGAGAACTGGACTTGCCTTCTACCCGACAGCGCCCTCTTTTTTCGCCTTCTACTCTGACTGCCTATGGGTCTGAACTATTATTGTATTGTTGACTGTCTTGGAGCTCTCATTTTCATCTACACCTGTTAGAGTTTCATTGTTTCTGACACCATGAGTGCATACGAGGAGATTGTGGACTACTCTGATGACCCTCTGGCCGATGTAGACATCTGGGGTCACGAGCAAGTGGCGGGTAAAGATATGGAGGAGATGGTACCTGTCACGGTTTCTATTGCACCTGCTCGGTCTGACCACATCCCCGTGGCGGCTATCACTTCCCCTATTGGCGGCAATCCTGAGCCCACCTATTTTGCAGTCCCCTCCCCAATGTCTGACGGGCTATGGGGTTTATCACCGTTGGGCTTATCAGGCATGAACGGGGTGGACCTGGGTCTCTCAGTACCCTTTGAAGAGGCGGTATTAATCGATATCAGTGCCACAACCCAGACACTTGAACAGCTCAATATTGGAGGGCACAGAATCAAATCCACGGTTGGGGTCGGCGACCAGGTCACGGCATCGGGGGTTTTTACTAAAATTCTGACAGATGCTCTGACTGCTGATACACAGACCCCATCATCTGACTCGGAGGGCTCGAGTGACCAGATTCTTGTGCGCATTGACAAGGGCAAGAAGCACAAAACTACTAAGAACAAGCTCAGTAGGAACTCTATCTTCGGGCGCGACAGAGGTAAGGAAGATTTGGAGCACATTGCAGCCACTGTTCTTATGGGAAAAGTACGCGGCCGAAAATATTCTATTGCGCTCCTCATTCAATGGACTCAAGAGATCTGGGGCAGATTACTTGAGACCCTCCCAGAGGTTCTTCTACTTGCCCGGGGTTGGTTTTCACTCTCTTTCACCATTACAGACCAGACTGCTTGGGTCCTTAACCAGTACTAGCATATTGAAATGCACCCTGTACTACTTAAGCGATGGACGCCACTCTTTGATCCAAACAAAGAAAATGCGGGGGCCGAGCCCATTTGGATGCGACTCCCTGGTCTTTCGATCCAATTCTGGAATGAAACTGCTTTCCACAACATTGGGGATGACTTTTGTCACTACCTTGACCACGACCGATCCTACTTGACCACGCGCAACGGAGCTGTGGCTCAAATTCTGATATTACTTGACACCAAGGATGGCCTACATGATACTTACAACATGTTCTTTGAGGGAATGATGTGGCAACAAGTCTTGGATTACGAGGCGATGCCTTTCAGGTGCAGAAAATGCCATGAGGTGGGGCACTTATTCAAAGATTTTCCAAATATGGGGTTCACTGTGCCACCACAAAAGAAATCACATACGGTGGCTACTCAGACGGAGCCTATCCCTTGCCATTGTCAGCCTTCGGAGGGGAAGACTGGTGCCAAGCCGGATCGACCGAATAATACCTCGCGGGAGCTGACTCATACTCTTCCTACCTGGCCAATCACTCAAGCCAAAACACACACTCCGTCGGCACCGATCACTCAGCACCGCTCTATGGTTCTGGGTAACTCTCCTATACCTGACTCTCTGAATTTCATTTTATTGTCTTTTTCATCATCCGTATTATCTCCTATTTTATCTACTGCTGCACATCACTCTGTTTATAATCTCCCTTCTCTAAACTGCACTATCGCTCTGGCCCCCCCATCTATTACACCTACCATTCCACATACATCTGTTGACCAGTCATTAAGCCAACCCCCACTACAATTGGACTCCTCAACTTCCAGACAATCCTATTACCTTCGATCCTCATCCCTCCCTCCCTTCAGTGATGCATTTGGTATTGGCCCTGGGTTGAACTGTACCACTACTAAGATGAGGGGCCGACCATCTGAATTGGAAAAAGCCATCAAACATGCTAATTATGAAGTTGTCGTTGGTACTCAATCCTCCCTTATGCGGGTTCTTAGAGCAAGGAGACCCAATAATGGGGTTCCTTTATGATTTGCCTTACCTTTAATTGCAGGGGCTTGGCCAACCCCGATAAAATATGGGCTCTCAAGGAGCTTCTTGCTCAGAAACTGATTGATATACTTTTCCTACAAGAAACTCTGGGGGAAGGTATCTTTGTTACCTCTCTACTTAATTCATTACTACCAAACTGGACTTTCATTACTCTGGATGCTCGTGGAAGATTGGGCGGTTGCACCTTGGGCATTAACAATAAAACCACTCGGATGATCAATTGTTGGAGCAGGAGTGGTGTTCTTGGCATGGAAATAAACTATGGAAACGATGTGCTGCCCTATACCCTTATTAACGTTTACGGGCCTTGTACTGATAGGGAGGACTTTTGTCTTGCCTTGTTGAACCGCTCATTGATCAAAAATCCATACACTATTATAGGAGGGGATTTTAATTTTTCTCTGGGATTCTCTGAATCCTGGGGTGTAAATGTTGTCCCGGATCGGCTGGCTACTTTTTTCAGCTCCACTCTGGAATCTGCTAATCTTATTGACCTTCAGATGACCAAAATTCAACCTACCTGGATAAATAGAAGGACGAGAGATGTAACTTTGGCTCGTAGATTGGATCGATTCCTGATCAAATAGCCTCTTCTTCAGATGCTTGATCTAGCTAGACAATGGGTGGGTCATGGGGGGATTTCAAATCACTCACCTGTCTTCTTGGAATTTGCATTTGGCCCTTTAAGAGCCCGTCCTCCTTATAAATTTAACTCAGATGGCTTCTTGATCCGAAATATCACAATCTAGTTGTTCAAGAGTGGCAGCATTGTGACCTTCCTGACATCCAACCGGCCAGAGTCATAAATGAAAATCTTAACCGGATAAAGGGCTTGACCATCAAATGGGTGGGGGATAAAAGAAGGATGGAGCGTGTGGAACTTAAAAGGATCAAACTGGAGATTTCCCAGCTCAATGACTCTGACCTGCTGGGATTTAGATCTAGTATCACTAAAGAGCACCTCATCTCACTTGAAGCTACAAGAACAAAACTCCTTCGCCAAAATGAAGCTAATTGGAGGCTTAAAAGCAGAGCTATCTGGCTAAAAGCGGGAGATTAGAATACAAAATTCTTCCAACAGCATGCAAATGGTCGTAAAAACTGCAACAGAATATGGGAACTTACTAACCACCATGGATTTTTGGCTCGCACTCACACACAACTTGTTGATATGGGTATATAGCATTTCTCCAGTCTATATCGGGCCCCTCTCCAATGTGACCTTCCTGACATTATGCAGATTACCAGATCTTCAACAGATTTTTGGAACAAGAACAGGAGGAGGACCTAAATATCCTAGTCACAAAGGGAGAGATTGAAGGTGTTCTCAAATGGTTCAAAAAGATAAAATCCCCGGACCTGATGGCTGGCCCATTGAATTATTCATCCATTTTTTCGAGCTCATTGGTAATGATCTCCTACTCGCTATTGAACACAATCGTGTTAAGGGCAGAATCTATGATGGATTCAATTCAACCTTCATCACCCTCATACCTAAGATTGATCACCTAATAATTTTTTAGGATTACAGACCTCTATCTCTATGCAATTGTATCTACAATATTATTTCTAAAATTATTGCAAATAAAATCAAAACATTTTTATCTTCACACATAGCTAAAGAACAATTTGCTTTTCTACACCACAGGCAGATCCACGAAGCAATTGGTACGGATCAAGAAGCCCTTCACTCTATCAAAAACAAAAAGCTCAAATCCACCATCCTCAAAATTGACCTTGCAAAGGCATTTGATCAGGTCAATTGGAGCTACCTTCACTTTATCCTCCTGCACACTGGCTTCCCCCCCACTTTCATTAACTGGATCATGGGATGTATTAGCCATGCATCCTTCAACATACTCCTTAATGGCACCGCATCAGACTTCTTTCATGCGGGAAGGGGTCTGTTGCAAGGATTCCCTCTTTCGCCCCTACTTTTCGTCCTTGTAATGGAGGGCCTCTCTTTGCTCATTAAAAAAGCCAAAGCTGATGGGGACATCCATGGACTCCAAATTAATGAGATTATGTACCTCACACACCTATTATTTGTTGATGATGTGCTTATATTTCTTGATGTCTCTAGACAGGACTCTATACAATTTGAGAAAATTCTTCAAAGTTTTTGCAGAGCGACTGGTATGGTCCCAAACAGCAACAGATCCCCCATCATCATGACTCGATGCTCTTCTCGGGAATAGGGTATCGCCTCGGCATTATTTGCCTATGTCCCTAACAACATTGGGGAGGGACTGAAATACTTGGGGTTCCACTTAAAACCAAACGACTATCAAATCAAAGATTGGAACTGGCTCATTGAAAAAGTGGAACATAGAATCAATGTTTGGTACCATAGATGGATTTCTAGGGCTGGACGTCTAGTCCTTATCAAATCAGTTCTTGAAGCCATACCTGTCTACTGGATTTCACTGGCTTGGATACCTATTGGTGTGACAAACCGTGTCAAAAACATTTGCAGGAAATTTTTATGGAGAAATCAGGAAAAGGACAGAACCTTTGCTTGGATAGCTTGGGATCGTATCAGCATTCCGAAACAGTGGGGCGGTTGGGTATCAAGGATTTACACCTCTTCTCATCCGCTCTAGCAGCTAAATTGTGTCGACACTTAATCACTGGATGCAGTCTCTGGAAGGAGGTCATTACAGCCAAGTACATTGCTCCTATAAGCACTATTGATTGGATCAGCGGTAGTATTGTGCACACTCTTGGTGCATCCATTATTTGGAAAGCCATCACAAAAGCTGCCACACTTATTCAAAGCGGGTTGTCTTGGCAAATTAGTACTGGTGATTCTGTTCGGGTGGGGACTGATTCATGGTCGGGGAGCAGGGACTACTACAGGCTACCTGATTGGATCCTGGAGCACTTGGCAATTTTGGGTATCTGTTACCTCGCACAGATCGCTGATTAGGCTTGCACAAATTGGCATACCCAATATTGGCTATCCACGGAGGACCTGGATATTCCCCGCGCTAGACGTCTAGCCTGGTCGACCTACATCAGGGCTTTACAAGCATCGCACATCCGTTTGACAGCGCATGAGGATCAGTTGATCTGGGAAATCTCCCCTACTGGAAAATACTCCCCTAAAGTGGGTTACTTGACTCTCTGCCAACCCAGGGAACCGCACGAAAAATTCTAGTGGTGGCGGTCTCTATGGAAACTCAAAGTGTCGCACAAGTACAAACTATTGTTCTAGTGCATTCTTCAACAATGTACTCCTACGATGGATTTTCTCCATCGTCGTGCAATACAAGGACCCTCAAGATGTTGTTTCTGCCTTAAGCACGAGGAGGACACCTCGCATATCTTCCTGGAATGCCATATCATTCTACGCATTTGGGAACTGGTCACCCATAGCTTGCGTTGTCTTATACACTGGAATGGGAATTCAATTCTTGATGCCTAGACTACTTGGTGGCAGTCGACAGCAAATCTCACAAAGATGTGAAATCTCCCATTGATCATTACTTGGAATCTATGGGTCACACACGATAAATTCATTTTTGAAGATCAACAGGTGCATGAAGAGCGCATCTCTTCTGCGATTCTGGCCACCTACAGCATGATACCAGATGAGGTCCACCAGAAAACTGAGAGAATCGACATCCCCGAGACTATAGATCACACTCGACCCTGGGCCTACTTTGATTGTGCTTCCAATCAACAGGGATGTGGGGGGGGGCTATCCTCTACTTATTCGCACTGTGTCACTATCATATCAAGATGGGTCTAGGACCTGGAACAAACCATTTTTCCGAACTACAAGCCTTCAGACTTCTCCTAATCTTTGCCTAGGAAAAAAACTGCAACTCCATTCAGATTTTTGGAGACTCCCTAAATGTGATAAACTGGTTCAATTCACATGCCCAATGTTACACGCACACACTGAATGCTCTTCTTAGGGAAGTTCATCTCCTCAAATTACATTTTCACTCCATTTCTATCAATCATATTTACAGGACTCGAAATAAAGTGGCAGAAAAACTATCCAAAGAAGCCGCGGAGCTGATTTGGGGTACCTAGCATATCACATAATATAATGGCAAACAGATTTACAGGTTTTTTCAAAGGCCTTTCATTGAAGAACTACAGGATCTTGGAGTTGTTGGTACATGACAGCAATTTTTGATTTATCTCCTTGGAGATCATTTTGTATGTTATTGATAGGAATATTTGGCAACTATATCATATGTATATTTAATATGTTTATTTGCTTTTTGACACATTCTGTTCCAGTAATTTATGCACCGAACTTACTTGCGGATATTGGTTTACTATATTGTTTATATTAGCTCATACTTGACTATGAAGCCTGCTTATCTTGATGCTACATGATGGCATACTTAGTAAAATGTAACTTGTAATTTTTCTACTTAATGAAAGATTACGAATTTTTCCTTTGTGAAAAAATACTTATATGTGAGCTCTAAGTAAGACTGGAAATAAATTCCACCATAATGCCATGTGCGGGCATTAAGCTATATCAACCTATTTGATCTCCTAGATTATGCTAAATAATTTTTTCTTATTGATTCTTAACATCATAACCACAAAAGTATGCCACAAGAACATAAATATTATGCCTCTATCATAAAAATCACATATAAGGGCATGCGTATTAACCTATTTGTAACAAGATAACTAAAGCAGGAATATGCCTATCTTCATCAGTAATTCTAATAGATATGATATGTTTAATGATTCATCAATTAAAATTTCCCAATAACATTGCTTCAATCATGAGACTCGTATAATGAATGTTGCAGCCAGAGCAACCACTGCTACAATTTTAGAAACATATTATTCTTCAAAATGTGCCAAATAAAATAGTGGACTTGTAAAAATTAGGCACATTAGTTCTTTTCTATAGCCATTAAAACATAATATTGCACACATGAATACATGTAGCTCAGACGAAACATATTATGCTCACTTGCTCAAAATCCTACAAAATTAGTCACTGTAAAATTGTTTCCAACAACAACCCTTTTTTAAATGAAAGCTTTAGATAATAAAAGTAACGACTATCTTATTCTCTATTCACACTTCAACAAATTATTAAATTCATTTTCATATTCATACAAAAACTTGCAGACATAGGAAGCTACATCAATTAGATAATATATTCAGAAATTTTCTAGTACACAAAAGTTACAGTAAGTAGGACATTTACTCTAACAATTTATATACACAAAAGCTACATCCATTGATGCCTTTTCACAAACACTTTGCAAGAATGCAATCTACAAGCTATAGCTATTGAGTCCTTTTGACAAACACTTTGCAAGCATGCAATCTACAGCCATTGTTTCCTTTTGGCAAACACTTTGCAAGCATGCAATCTACATCCATTGAGGAATTTTGTCAAACACTTGGAAGCCTCAATCTCTTAAGGAAAATTGACATGAATCTAAAATTCTTCCTCAACCTATTTGGCTCATAAAATTTATAAATTAATTATTCAAATGACAAAATATTAAAACAGGGACTAAAACATCTTATTCCTTCACCCAAAACTTGACAACAAGAGCACACAGTTGGCAACAACAATTTGCAAAATCACCCAGATTTATGATCTGGGTTCTGAAAATTATTTTTTGGAATCAAGTCAGGGGTTACAGGTTCATAAGGTATGGATACCCCCTGATGTTAAGCTAAATCACAAAAGAAATGCTTAGGGATGTGATTTCTTAAAAAAACAACAACAACAAAAATTCCTACTACATCATTTATCACTTTTTTCAAACACTTAGTGTGCAAACTTCAACTACAGGTGTACATGGAGAAAGAAAACCCAAATTTATGCTAATATGATATTTTAATCAACTCGTGAGGACCTGATATGGACAAAAAATCATTAAAAATTGAACTTAAAAACTTTAGCAACACATTCTTGTTTTAATCCCCCTACATGTATATTCTCAACTACAATTGCCATTCATTATTGGTTAGCTCATAATTAACTTTGTAAATATCTCATAAACATTCACAAGTAGCAAGTTCCAAAAAAAATTAAAATTTTTAAAATACTTTAAACTAATAATAACTAAAATTTCAAGAATTCTTATGAACATACCTGGTTGTGTATTTATACAACTCAAAAAAATGGGAATATGCTCCAGCTCCAATGAGAGTATGCATATCCTTACCAACTCATTGTGAACCATCTGGCTTTCCATCCAACCATATCTAGGGAGAAATTCTCCCCCTAGAACCACCGAGCTGTAAGAGCTCCCAAGCAATACCAAAATATAGCAGTAGAGAGATATATAAGGCAAATTGAGGAATATAAGTTTCACTTCCTCTAAATACCACTCATGGAAAACTCCACCAGCTAGAACTACTTATTAATATAATTTAGGAATTTCATATTCATTTCAATAACATTTGGCTACTCTCCAAGAGTCTTCCTCTCACAATCCTCTTCAGTTCTCTCCAACTCTTGGTATTACAATGCACCTCCCTCATAAGTGAGATCACATGAGACACATATATATGAGGAGCAACAAATTATTGTCATAAAGGAGGAGTAATATGCATTCCTTGTATTCCGTTTAGAGGAGTGTAACTCATGCCATTAAGGAGAGGCATGTATGCCTTAGTTAAGGAGAGTGTAACTTATGCATTAAAGAGATCATAAGAGGAATATATTATGACATGTCTTTAATAAGTGTAAGAGGAATATGTCATTCTTTGATGAGTGCATAAAAGAGAGTATAATGTATTATTAAAATATAGAAGGATTTACATAGAGCCATGAGAGTCATCAAGGAGAGAGGTGTGAAGTGATTGAGGAGATGAAGGTGACTTGTAATTCCCTTTTAATAATAATATCATAGTCTCATAAAAGATAATAATAATATTAATAATATTGAGGATTAAGTCGAGATTGAACTATTAGGATTGTTTAATGATAAGTTAAGTGATTTTCCTTCAACTATACTTGATTACCTGTTGATTGAAGGTGATTTACTATTTTTGGAAAGTCATACTTGAGAAGCTAGACATGGTTTTCTATTTTTAGAAAATCACTCCAAAATTGTCAAAAATGAGATTTTATTAAGGAAATTCATCCCTGAGTTTCCCATGAGTGGTATTTTTCTTCCAGAGAATAGGGATACTTGATCTGAAATTGATTATTAGTTATTGTTGTGCTAATATCCATTTCAGATTTAACATGAAAGTGCTTTGGTTTGCTTATTGTACAAGGGTTTATACATGTGCTTATGATTGATAAATCAAAAAACTTGATGAGATTAAGTGTATTTCATGAACATAAAATCATGGAAACTAAATGTTGAACAACAGCATATAAACACACAGCAAACACATACAACTGAGTGCTACATCTCCTTGGTCCAGCTTCCATGGCATGGGCCTTTGTATTAGCTTCATTGTTCAAAAATTTTGTTTACAGTCTCATGTTTCCTCTACAACTTGCTCCAATGGCTCCAAAACATAAAAATATACCAAGAATGACTATTCCTCAGCCAAAATTGGTCAAAAATTGCCTCATTTATGGAAAAACCAAAATTTCCTACAATTTCTCCACTAAAACTCGAAGTTAGCGAGACAAATCCATTAAAACTAGAGCTCCACCACATTTGGTGGGCTCCGCCAAGTCCTTCGCTCAGTTAAATGTACATTAACTTATTGATAGGCGTGTTTTTAAGTGTGATTAGTGGAGGGTTAGTGCAAAGCGTGTTTAAGAACTAACCGCAGATTATTATGAATTAATCTGGATTATTAGTGTAATAAACGTGGTTTATCTGTTTAATTCTCCATCGATGAACAATGTTAGCCCGTGGTTCTTAGCTCTTGAACATATGGGAGGGGTTTGGCCCGTAGGGCTAGCCCCCCTCCCCCCCCCCCCCCTCCGGACCCCCAACTCCGGCGTTAATAAATTTTAAGTATACGCAGCATCCCATAGGAGTTAAGAAACTCCATGTGGTCTATTGGTTGGTGCGGGTTCTATTCTAGGGGAGGTCGCGGGGTCGACCCCGACCTCCGCCCCTCCTCGGTCATATAATTTTTTATTGAATGCAACATTTGAACCTTTGATTCGAACCTTGGATATAAATAATGTGCCCCTTGGAATTTGGCTTATGAAACATGATTTCGACCTTGGCTTAACCATCAATGCCATGGGGGAGGGCACGTGGCAGCCTCCGACTACTCCACGTGTCCCTTCTCCATTGGCCCAAATCCACTAGTATAAAAATAATAATGCACCCACTTAGAAAATTTCAACCTTAGGATTAGGAAGAAAATTTTCAATAGCAGCATTGGTGAATCTGACTATGACACTTGTCATAGTGTCATTGGCTGAAAATTGGATAATATTCCCTGGAGATTTCTGAGATGCTGACTGGACTACCAAGTAATCATTTTGTCACTCTTCTACACATTTTTTACCTATTTGAGAAAATGGACAACAAACCATAACTTACTCATACGAACTCGGATTTTGATGAAATGAGTTGCTTTGGAATCCTAGTGACGAGATCTATCTGGTCATTCTAGTTTGGATCATTTATGAGCACTTTCATTTTTGAGCTAACTACTAAGCCTCTCATCATTCCTCCCCACTAAAATCCTTTCGAACCCTAAAAAATACTATCAATTGTTTAGTAGGTGAGGGTACAACTCCCTCACCCTTTCACTCTCCATGCATTTGGCCTTGAAAGGATTTTGACCCTTGTGTCCCACTCTAAGGTATTTGACATTCCCTCTCCTAGAATTTTGGTTCTTTTGTCAAGTATGAGATCTTGTTGAATTTCATCAAGATATTCTGGAAAGAAATCATTTATTGATGGCAGTTGAACATGTTCTCCTTGATCATCACTCAAAGGAGGCTCAAACAATATCAAATTCTCAACATTAACGACAAAATATATTTGCATGTAAGGAGGAAAATCTAGCTTAAATGCATTATTACCAATATTTTCTAGAATTTTAAATGGACCATAACGAATTGGCTTGAGATTTTTGCCTTCCCCTTGCAATCTTTCTTTGTTGATATATTACCAAACTTCATCTCCAACCTAGAATTTCTGATCAACATGGTGTTTATCATGCCTTGCCTTGTAGCTGCTTTGACTCTTTTCATGTTGCTCTTGCACTGTGTGATGTACCAATTGAATTTGTTCAATGAACTTCCTTGCCTTATCTATGTCACTATGACCATCTATAGTGACATATTTCTCAAATATGAAGTCCAAAGGTGATCTTGGCAAGTACCCAAGACATGCCTCAAATGGCGATGTGTTTGTGGAAGAATGCTTTGCCCTGTTGTATGCATGTTGAATGTAATGCAACTTTTCATCCCACAACTTGGGATGTTTGCTACAATAACCTCTATGAAGATGAATGACTGTCCTATTTCCCACCTCGATCTAACCATCTGTTTGCGGATGAAATGTTGTACTCTTCTTCAACTTTGTGTCCATCATGTCCCATAATTTTGATCAAAAATTCCCAACAAACCGGGAATCTCGATCACTTACAATAGAAGTAGGAAGACCAAAATGAACCCATACATTTTGAAAGAAAAGATGAGTTGTTTGTTCAGCTGTAATTGTTTTCTTACATGGCATCAAAAGACACATTTAGTTGAAGCTATCTACCACAACATACAAGTAATCATGACCTTTCCTTGACATTGGAAGACCACCTACAAAATCCATTGAGATACTCTCCCAAGGATGTGAAGGAACCAGAAGTGGAGTGTACAATCCAAGTTTCCTATTACTAGGCTTACTTATTGCACATAAATAACACCCTCTAATAAAACGAGATACACTATCAATCATGCGTGGGAAATAACAATACCTTTGGAGATTCGCTACCGTCTTGCCTACACTGAAATGTCCAGCAATCAATGAAGTGTGCACCTCCCTTATGATATTTTTTCTTTTTCCATGTGGTATACATAACTTGCCCAAGTGATACAACAAATTTTTATTCACATGATAATCTAACTCTTCATTTTGGTTTCCTTGACTCAAGCTTTCATACACATCTTGAAAATCACTATCATATGCATATTGTTCAATGTAAATTTCATGCATAACTGAATTGCGCTTGAGTATAATAGATGAATTTACAATAGGCCTAGAGAGCATATCAACTACCTTATTGTAGATCCCCTTTTTATTCCTGATAACCAGATGAAATTTTTGTAGAAATCCCATCCATCTGAAATGTCTTGATTGTTGCAACTTTGACTGTGATTGTAAGTACTACAATGGCTGATGGCCGGTATGGATAATGGTCTCTTTCCCCATCAAATAGTGCTTCCATTTCTTTACACTTTGTACCAATGCATATAACTCTTTGTCATAGGTGGGATAGTTAGTCACAACTCCATTAAAAAATTCAGAATGAAACGAAATAGGCTTACCATGCTACATGAGAACTACTCCCATGGCGTAATCACCTACATATGTTTGGATCAAAAATGGTTGTCTAAGATCTGGAAGAGCCAATACTGGTGCTGAAATTATCTTTTGCTTTAAAGCATCAAATGATTTTTGCTGCATATCTTCCCAATGGAAGACTTTCTTGACTTTCTTGAAATTATCTTTTGCTTTAAAGCATTAAATTTTTTTTGTTGCATAGAATTCTTTCGGTAATAATCACATGTAAAATAACTTTGTCGACGCGTTTCGAACCAACCAGTGTGGTTCATCGTCAGGACTAGGTGAGAGATCATATCAGGACATTGAGTATCTAATTATACTCAACGTCGTGATCTGATCTCTCACCTAGCCCTGATGATGAACCACACTGGTTGGTTCGAAACACGTCGACAAAGTTCTTTTACATATGATTATTACCGAAAGAAATATTTAAAAATAATTGTTCCTTTTTCAAGACATCAAGTGCCCTGTTCACGTGCATGACATGTTCATCTCTTGATTTTCTGAATATCAAAATATCATCTAAGTGAAAAATGGAAAATTCATATATAAATGGTCTTAGTACATCATTCATAACTCTCATGAAAGTAGTTGGAGCATTTGTTAGACCGAATGGCATAACTAGCCACCCAAACAATCATTGTCTAGTTCTAAATGTAGTTTTCCAAATGTCCTCCTCAGCTATTCTAACTTGATGATAACCACTTCATAATTCTAGCTTAGTGAAATACTTTGCATACTTTAACTGATCAAGCAAATCATCAATGCGTGGGAGTGGGTAGAAATTATTTACCGTGATTTTATTCAGTGCATGGAAATCTATGCACATGCACCAAGTCCCATCCTTCTTTGGTACCAAAACAATTGGTGAACCACATGGCGAAGTAGAAAGGCATATGATACCTTTGTTCAACAATTCTTGAATTTGATTCTTCATTTCCAAACTCTCCATAATTGACATGCGATACATACCAATGTTTGGAAGTGGAACATCCTGCTGCAGCTAAATCTCATGATGAAGTCCCCTCTTGGGAGGTAACCCACTTGGTTCTTGAAACATCTCGCCATGTTGACTTACCACATCAAAAAAATCATATTTCAATTTTTCATCACATCCTTCAAAATATTCATAGTCGACATCATCCTTTTTCTTGATCATGAGAAGCACAAAATTTTTACTTGCATTAACTAGCCTCTTCATTTGCCCTGCATTAACTCAAGAAATATTCAGCTTTTTGCGATGAGCTCTCATAATATACTCCACCCCATCCTTAATAAAATGATACGTGTTCTCATGGCGATAGAACACTGCTTTCCTATCATACAAATATGGGCTTCCCAAGATAATCCTGGAAATGTCAAGTGGAGCCACATCTAACTCGACTTCATCAACAAAGTTTTTAGTAATAGCAAATCGAAATATGCATTTCCTTGTAACTTGTAAATTGGAATTCTTAACTATCCAACCCAAAGGGTATGGTTTATGATGTGGTATGCTTTCAAGGTTAATCTTTTTGACCAAGTCTTCTGAAATCAGGTTTGATTGTGACCCACTATCAAACAATGCATCAATCTTTGTATGATTTGAAATCACTCTCACATGGAACAATTATATCCTTGAGTCTTCATTTGGAGTGTTGTTGTGACTATTTGAGGAACTAGTACTTGTTATGGCTTCCTTCCCTCGTTAACCATGGCTACGATCTTGGTCTCATCTCCTAAATCGGATCCAAGATCTTGTTTTGTGGTGGCAGTGATATTCCCCCCCCCGTTATTTGGCTTCTTAGGCCTTAGTTCAGGATGTAGTTTCCAATAGTGGGCTTCATCATTCCCCTCTTTGGAACAATGTTTGCATGTAGTTTTGTCCCCTTCTTTCTTGATACTTGCATTCTTCTTTCCCTTCCATTTTCCTCCCTTCTCTTTTCCCTTACCCTTGAATGGCTTCTTCTTACTACCCTCTTCGTGAATGTTCTTTCCCCTTACTTCAAGATGTGTGGCTTGCACACATACTTCATCTAAATTGTTTGGGTTAAACATAAGGATAGTATGTTTCAAATATGAATGTAAACCCCCAATGTATTTCAAGAGTGTGTCTTGGGAATTCAAGTTTACTCCTAATAACAAAGCCCTCTTTCTAAGCTTATGGGTGTACTCTTGTAATGTTTGGCCCTTGAGTTGCCTAAAGTTTTGCCAACTCATAATTGTTTGTTTTTCATGTAGGCTAATGGATAAAATTGTCTTTTAATGGAAGAAATGAATGCAACCCAAGAAGTGGATATCTTACCATGGATTCGCATTTCCTCTTGAGTCTTTTCCTCCCACCAAACTACTGTTACTCCTTCTAGCCTTAATGAAGCCAACTAGATATTTATGTCATCCTCTTGTAGATTCTGAATCCTGCAGTATACTTCCAATTGACAGATCCAATTGTATAACTCTCTGCATTTACCTCACCATTGTACATGGGAAGTTCAAACTTGATGTCCAACTTGAGTAATGGAGTTTTTCCTTTTGGGGTTTTTGAATGAGTGTGGTTGGTTTTTGTGGTGGAAGTGAAAGATGAAGAGGTTGATGAAGATGATGAATATGAGGATGGTGGATATGGAGGTGGATTTCCTCCACTACCTTTCAAACTCTTCTCTTCATCCTTCTTATCATCTAAAGTTCTTTCTCCATGTGGAGGCTTATAACCTTCTCCTACTCTTTATGCAGTGAATGCATCAAACATGATTTTAACCATTCTCTGAATGTCCTTGAAGTCTCTCTTGACATCTTCTTCTTCTTAATTTCCTTGAGTCTCTCCAACACCTGACATAATGGCTAAGGATTCAAGCTCAACTTCTGATGCTTGTACCTTTTCAATCACCTCAGCTTCTTATGCAATTTGTACCTCTTCAATCTCAATTGTTGGAGATAGAACTTGAGGTGCTTCAAGTGCATCTTTGAGTGGAACTTTGGGTGAAGATGATGTTTTTTCAGCTCTCTTTCTTCTGGTCCTAATCTCAGGACTAACAACCAATAGTTTCCCTTCTCCTCTATGCAACTTCAACCTTGTAAGCATCACAAAATTGCAACTATTAAAACCATTTTTGCACAATCTCAAGCAAAGCAAGAAAATAACCTTTGCTCTGATACCAAGTTGATCTGAAATTAATTGTTAGTTATTGATGTGCTAATATCAGTTTCATATTTAATATGAAATTTCGTAGGTTTACTTCTTGTACAAGGGTTTATACATGTGCTTATGATTGATAAATCAACAAACTTGATGAGATTAAGTGTATTTCATGAACATAAAAGCATGGAAACTAAATGTTGAACAGCAACATATAAACACACAGCAAACATAGACAACTAAGTCAAATACACATGGTTTTGATGAAGGAGTTCACCCCTCCTGGTCTACATCTCCTTGGTCTAGCTTCCATGGCATGGGCCTTTGTATTAGCTTCAATTGTAAAAAAGTGTTGTTTACATTCTCCTGTTGCCTTTGCAACCTACTCCAATGGCTCCAAAACATCAAAACCTACCAAGAATCACTCTTCCTGAGCCAAAATTGGTCGAAAATTGCCTCAGTTATGGAAAAACCAATTTTTCCTACAATTTCTCCATTAAAACTTGAAGTTAGCGAGACAACTCCACTAAAAATGGAGCTCCGCCGCATTTGGCATGTTGCGCCAAGTCCGCTGCTAAGTTAACTGCGCATTAAATTATTGATAAGTGTGTTTTTAAGTGTGATTAGTGGAGGGTTAGTGCAAAGCGTGTTTAAGAACTAACTGCGGATTATTATGAATTAATCCAGATTAGTGGTGTAATAAACGTGGTTTATCCATTTAAATCTATGTCGGTGAACAATGTTAACATATGGTTCTTAGCTCTTGAACATATGGGAGGGGGGTGGCCCCCTCTGGACCCCCAACTCTGGTGTTAACAAACTTTAAGTATATGTGGCATCCCATAGGAGTTAAGAAACTTTGTGTGGTCTATCGGTTGGTGCGGGCGCTAGTCTAGGGGAGGTTGTGGGAGTCGACCCCGACCTCCACCCATCCTTGGTCATATAATTTTTTTATTGAATGCAACAATTAAACCTTTGATTCATACCTTGGATATAAATAATGCGCCCCTTGGACTTTGGCTTATGAAAAATGATTTCGACCTTGGCTTAAATAAATGTTGTCAGCCTTAAATTCCATGGGGGAGGGCACGTGGTAGCCTCCGGCTGCTCCACGTGTCCCTTCTCCATTGGCCCAAATCCACCATTATAAAATTAATAATGCACCCACTTAGAAAATTTCAACCTTAGGATTATGAAGAAAATTTTCAATTTCCCAAGCAACATTGGCAAATCTAACTGTGACACTTGTCACTATGTCACTGGCTAAAACTTGGAGAATATTCCCTGGATATTCATGAGGTGCTAACTGGACTACCATGTAATCAGTCTGTCACTATTCTGCAATTTTTTACCTATTTGAGAAAATGGGCAGCAGACCATAACTTACTCATACGAACTCGGATTTTGATGAAATGAGTTGTGTTGGAATCCTGGTGACGAGCTCTATCCATTCATTCTAGTTTGGAGCATTCATGAACACTTTCATTTTTGAGCTAAATACTAAGCCTCTGATCAATTATGCACCCCTATTGCATATATCTTTATGCCTTAGTAGATTGAGGACTCTGTGTCCCAATCATTTTATCATAGATCTAAGACTCCACGTCTTTATCTTTCATGGATTTAGGACTCCGCGCCCTAATCCTTTTATTATAGATCCAGGACTCCGCCTGCGTCTTTATCTTTCAAGGATTTAGGACTCCGCGCCCTAATTTCCATGGCTTCTCATCTACTCTAATTGAAACTTTGTGCTTCACCTTAAGGTATTTATTGTGAGCTCATACCCATCTGATGGTTCGTTGGTAAGGCCTTGTTCCATATATAATCATACAAATCATGTATCATGACTTCCACATTCATTTATAATTTGAGCATCCTTGTTTGCAATTAATCATGTCCCCTTCCACATCCTGCTTAGTACAAGATTGTGCATATATATTCATACAAATCATATATCATCCATAAATCATAATTAATTATATGTTCCACATAACAATTATCATCCATGGATATATGTGTCTCAATCCTAGATCACCATCCATGTCATACACCTATGTCCAAACTAGGATACCAAAAGAGAAAACATCAATATTATGTTCTTAACCAAAAATAGTTCTTATACATACAACCATAGATATTATCATAAGCACATAGCAACCATGTGACCCAAACTAGGTATATAGCATATAATCATGTACGTAAGTATGTCATGCATAATCTTATATCATTACATTAAAATCGCCCTCTCTAAGTGGCACAAAACTAACCTTGTCGACGTGGGACACTACGTACTCCCCCTCTTGGATTAAACTTGGCCCAAAGTTTTATTATAGTCCTTGGATATATATATATATATCTATATATATATATAGCATGTATAGTTAATCAAGTAGCATGTATATTTATGCCATACTAAATAGATTTTAACATACACTACAATACATACTATATCAAAACAATCATCTAATCAAGCATATTATATCTAGATACTATTATTTGACAATGATCTCACATTACAAATGATTGTCTTTTCTTTATCTAATGCATTAAGAGTCCAATAATATTTCATGTGTCATTCTCTTAGGTTTCTATAGAAAATTTGAGTTTGCCAACTCACAAACAACTCTCACATTAGTTGTATGAACAATAATGATGGTCCATCCCATCTCACAATCAAATTTGCATACAAGAAGCATCAAATCATCCACATACAATATCCATTGAAACTATGCAACAAAACATGTCATATTTATAACCCACTCTTACATCCCACTTGATTTATGTCTTCTCAATCCAATTTTTCCCTTTTTCATTCCATAAGGTACCCTTGCAATCAAAATCTTTAAGATGTACCTACATTTTTTACTAAATTTTTACTCTTTAGGAAAAATCACAATTTGAGGTTCAAGACACACACACACATATATATATTAAATTAACAAGTTGAGGTTCCATACAGTCCTCATTGACCCATTTTTATACTATAGACCATTCCTTGAATTCCCATAATCGTCATTATTATTCACTTCTCTTACTTGAGAATCAATTATGAATGACTCGGTTAGAAGATATTCATTCCAAAAACAATTAAATATATCTTTTTGAAAGTGACTTGTAATCAAGAACAACTTTCATAATTATACAAATATAATATCTATATTATTGAATCTATCTTGATTATTGTAAGTCAACCTATTTTCCCACTATAAAATCACTCATTATTTCTATTCAATAATTAATCAATTCATTTGGTTTCATGTCTTATTCCTTACTATTAATACATACACACAAAAAAACAAGCTATGAAAACCATATATTTTTCAAATTATGAGGAATATTGTTGATTTTAAATAAGACTTAGACTATCATAAAGGCATTTCTAGCCTAAATATAAGTTTTTTTTTTTTTTGTTACTACCTCTCAAAAGATTACAGCCTTTTGTTGGATTACTAACTACTCATACTACTATACATCCAAGCAAAAAAATCCTAAATCCATCAATCTCTTCCATTCCACATATATTATAATCATCTTATGCTTCTAAATCATTCAAGAATTCCAATTCATCAAAATGTGATCTCACTCTCCTTCAATTTCTCCCTCAAAAATTATCGCATGCACATATTCTTGTTAAACGAGAACTCAACTAAGTTTTTCATTAATCACATAACTTTTTCTTTAATCTCAAATAAAACAAAGTTCTTGCCACATAAAATGTTTATCTTCTAAACATGCTACTCCCTTAACAATTTACAAGCTAATCAAATTCCAAGAAAGCAGTTCATCAAGTTCATAAACAATATGAATTTTGACTCGGTCTGTTAACTAGCAATAGTTTAGAGCAGTACATGAGTTCAATCCTCATAATTTCTCTAATTAATTTGGTTAAATGGAATTCAACCAATATTCAATTAACAAAATCATTAAAGAAATTGTTATAGCTTTCCTAGAGCTAATTTGTCTTAAGCCAATAGAAAATATATTCATCTTATCACAATAATTTTTTTCTACATTTCAAGCATTTGAAAATCATTTTAATTCTACCTAAATCCAACACATACAAAAGAATTACAATACTAGAGGATAGATATCTAATTCACACTTGACTCCATATATCAAAATCAATTATTCCAAACATTTTAAATCACCTAATGGTGTTCAGTATACCAATGTTAGTATCTTCATTTGTAATAAAAATAAAATAATGGATTTGAATCTCCAGCAAATTCATGCTACGAATCTCTATCCATTTAACTTTAATTACACATAATCAATCCTCTGTAATCATGTCTATGAGATTCCATCTAAATATTTATGTTCATTCTAACCAAAAGAATTACTTATCTCGTAGATATATATTAGTATGGATTCCACACCCATACCTTACCTCATTACTTAGCTCATAGAGATATGTTAGTATGGATTCCACACCCATACATTTGCTCATAGATATATGCTAGTATGGATTCCACAAGCATACATTTTCTCATAGATATATGTTAGTATGGATTCCACACCAATACATTTTCACATAGATATATGCTAGTATGGATTCCACACCCATACATTTTCTCATAGATATATGCTAGTATGGATTCCACACCCATAAATTTTCTCATAGATATATGCTAGTATGGATTCCACACCCATAAATTTTCTCATATATATATATGCTAGTATGGATTCCACACCCATATATTAGCTTAACTAAAACATAACCTTCAAATTTTCCTTAAAATGGCTTCCACAACACTTCATGCACCAATCATTTAAGCCTCTTATTTATTAGGAAGGTCGAACCTCAACCTATTATTTGAGTCATTTCAAGTTATTTCATGCATAATGTCAACCCAAACTACACAAAATCATGTCAAAGAAATAAGAGAAATTTCATTCTTATTCATTAATAATGTATTCCCAAATCATATTTTAACACATCTAATTAATGCACATACATTACTCTTGAATCTACATTCATAGTTAAAAGTGGCATCCTTCAAGGTAGCTTTTGTTAAGTTTCCATTAGTGTAGGTACGAAAAGAGTCAAAATTAACATGATGAACTCAATCATCTTGTTAATTGAATCTCAACTTTACACTCGTTACACATTCCCAAAGCATACACACCAAGGTCATCATACTATAGTCCAGATTAAGCCAATATTTTTCTTGGTAGATATGATTTCAGCTAGTAAATATGGCTAATAAGCTCATATCACATTGATAATGATGCATTAAACGTATATGTATCCATGTATGCACTCCACCTATCTCCCTCATTGATTGAAAATCAAGCCATTCACATGCTTGAGTTTAACCCCAACTTTCTCAAGCACATCCTTTCCCGTCATGTCTTTAAGCATTTTAACATAAAGTTAATATCTTGTCTTATAAAAAAAGTATAAAGGAATATAAGAAAGCATTCTTTTTCTTTCATGAGTTTCTAAATGACATAATAATAAGAATATCATCTATGCAACCAATATGATTCCAAGTCAAGATATACAACAACTCAACATGCATGCAAAATCAACATTCATGCATCATCAACCTACAAGTAAGCATGTTGGACCATTAGGCCCTAGTGTTGTAACTCACTCTGATACCATATGTAAGGTCCCACATTACCAACCATCAATAATATAGAGAAGTAGAGGTCACATTGATTACTAATACTCCTTTTTTTGTAACATTACTAACTTAGTTATCATGTAATCATGTTCCTTCAGCTATTTCAATATAAGAATATCACATAAGAAGTCAAATATAAATTTCCCTTAAAACTAATTCCAAAACACATTTCCTCTCAAGTTTAAAAGATGATAACATGTTTTCTTTTCATATCTTTACATGAGCTTTAAGTAAGACTGGAAATAAATTCCACCATAATTCCATGTGCGAACATTAAGCTAGATCAACCTATTTGATATCCTAGATTATGCTAAATAATTTCTACTTATTGACTCTTGTCATGATAACCACAAAAGCATGCCACAAGAACCTAAAATATTATGCTTCTATCATAAAAATCACATATAAGGGTATGTGTATTAACCTACTTGTAACAAGATAACTAAAGGAGGAATATGCCTCTCTTCATCAGTAAACCTAATAATATAATATGTTTATTGATTCGTCAATTAAAAAATCGCAATAACATTGCTTCAATAATGAGACCCATATAATGAATGATGTAGCAAGAGCAACCACGTACAAATTCATAAGCATATTATTCTACAAAAAGTGTCAAATAAAACAACGGACTTGCCAAAATTGGACACACTAGTTATTTTCTACAACCATTAAAACATAATATTTCACCCATGAATACATGCAGCTCAAACGAAACTTATTATACTCTCTTGCACAAAATCCTACAGAACTAGTCACTATAAAATTGTTTCCAGCAACAACCCTTTTTTAAATGAAAGCTTTAGATAATAAAAGTAACAACTATCCTATTCTCTATTCACACTTCAACAAACTATTAAATTCATTTTCATATTCATATAAAAACTTGCAGACATAGGAAGCTACATGCATTAAATAATCTATTCATAAATTTTCTAGTACATAAAAGTTACAGTAAGTAGGACATTTAATCTCACAATTTATATACACAAAAGCTACATCCATTGATGTCTTTTGACAAACACTTTGCAAGAATGCAATCTCTGAACTACGACTATTGAGTCCTTTTGACAAACACTTTGCAAGCATGCAATCTACATCCATTGAGGAATTTTTTCAATTACTTGGAAGCCTCAATCTCTTAAGGTAATTTGACATGAATCTAACATTCTTCCTCAACCTATTTGGCTCATAAAATTTATAAATAAAATCTTCAAATGATAATTGCAAATCGTCCAGATTTATGATCTGGGTTCTAAAAAGTATTTTTTTGGAATCATGTCAGAGGTTACATGTTCATAAGGTATGGATACCCCCTGATGTTAAGCAAAATTGCAAAAGAAATTCTCAGGGATGAGATTTCTAAACAACAACAACAAAAATTCCTACTACCTCATTTATCACTTTTGCCAAACACTTAGTGTGCAAACTTCAAATACAGTTGTACATAGAGAAAGAAAACCCAAATTTATGCTAATATGATATTTTAATCAACTCATGACAACCTGATATGGACAAAAAATAAGTATAAATTCATAAACATATTATTCTTCAAAAAGTTCCAAATAAAACAGTGGACTTGTGAAAATTGGCCACACTCGTTCTTTGCTACAACCATTAAAATGTTGAAAAGTCAACAAGAAATATGTGTCTAATTTAATTTTCCCTTAATTAAATTGGACAATAAATTGTAATCTTATCTCATAATCACTTATAATAGTTAACTGAGTGTGATAAACTCAGTTAGCTCATGGAATTTGAGTTGAGGGTAGTTGGTGAGGCATGTAGAGTGATTCTATTTGTTTTAGAGTCCAAGTTGCAGTTAGTGTATTAGTTTAATCAATGAGAAATCAGTTAACTCTATTAAGTGAGTTAAAATTAGTTTAACTAGTTGTAACTGATTGTTGCACTAGTGAGAGGTCAAGTGAATTAAATCATATTTAATTCACATGTAGTGATTTGTCAATTAACTGATGATTTACTATTAATATTTGCATGCATGTCAGATCTGATGAAGACCCAGTTGAGACAGAGGTTAAAGGGATATTAACTATTAGTTGTATTATTAGAAAACTGCATGCATGCAGTAATACACCCATATGATTTCCCATGAGCATTGCGCAATTTTGGAAGGTTGAAATTCCTAAAGAATAGGGATTTAATTCTACAGGAATTCCGCCAGTAAGGTAGGCTGAGCGGAGGCAGGAAATTGGCTAAGTGTTGGTCGATTTTGTCCGGATCAGTGTGAGAGAGTTGGTAGAGTGCAACAGATTATTGTGAGCAAGAATGCATTGTACTGTTTCATGATTCTTTGGTTCATTATACAATAGAGTTAGAGGGTTTTTGAGCAGCAAGCTTTCCCCAGGAAAAATAATTGTGTTTTGGATTGATTTTCTTCTTTCTTTACTTGGTGTGTTTGTGCGATCATGTTGATTTTCCGCAATTAATTTGTAGAAGGATTCAGTATCTTGATTTAGCATATCGCATGATCGGATTGAATCCATTGGTATACATATTGTTTTTATAATTTCTATATAAAACATAATATTGCACGCATGAATACATGTAACTCAGACGAAACTTATTATGCTCACTTGCACGAAATCCTACAGAATTAGTCACTATAAAATTGTTTCCAACAACAAACCTTTTTTAAATGAAAGCTTTAGATAATAAAAGTAACAACTATCTTATTCTCTATTCACACTTCAACAAATTATTAAATTCATTTTCATATTCATACAAAAACTTGCAGACATAGGAAGCTACATCAATTAAATAATCTACTCATAAATTTTCTAGTACAAAAAAGTTATAGTAAGTAGGACATTTACTCTAACAATTTATATACACAAAAGCTACATCCATTAAGGCCTTTTTACAAACACTTTGCAAGAGTGCAATCTACAAGCTACAATTATTGAGTCTTTTTGATAAACACTTTGCAAGCATGCAATCTACATCAACTGAGGCATTTTGTCAAACACTTGGAAGCCTCAATCTCTTAAGGCAATTTGACATGAATCTAACATTCTTCCTCAACCAATTTAGCTCATAAAATTTATAAATTAATTATTCAAATGACAAAATATTAAAACATGGACTAAATCATCTTATTCTTTCACCCAAAACTTGACAACAGGCGCACATAGTTGGTAGCAGCAATCTGTAAAATCGCCCAGATTTACGATCTTGGTTCTGAAAAGTATTTTTTTGGAATCAAGTCAGGGGTTACAGGTTTATAAGGTATGAATACCCCCTGATAATAAGTTGAATTGCAACAGAAATTCTCAAGGATGTGATTTCTTAAAACAAAAACAACAAAATCCTACTACTTCTATTATCACTTTTTCCAGACACTTAGTGTGCAAACTTCAACTACAGTTGTACATGGAGAAAGAAAACCCAAATTTATGCTAATATGATATTTTAATCAACTCATGACAACCTGATATGGACAAAATGTGATTATAAACTGAACCTAAAAACTTTTGCAACACATTCTTGTTTAAACCCCCCTACATGTACATTCTCAATTACAACTGCCATTCATTATTGGTTAGCTCATAATCAACTCTGTAAATATCTCAAAAACATTCACAAGTAGCAAGTTCCAATAAATTGAAAGTTTTACAACACTTTAAAATAATAATAACTGAAATTTCAAGAATTCTTATGAACATACTTGGTTGTGTATTATACAACACCAAAAAGATGAGAATATGCTCCAACTCCAATGATAGTATGCATATCCTTACCAACTCATTGTGAACCATCTGGCTTTCCACCCAACCATATCTAGGGAGAACTTCTCCCCTTGTAACCCTCGAGTTGTAAGAGCTCCCAAGCAGTATCAAAATATAGTTGTAGAGAGATATGCAAGGAAAACTGAGGAAGATAAGTTTCACTTCCTCTCAATACCACTCATGGAAAACTCCACCAAGTAGAACTACTTAGTAATTTAGTTTATGAATTTCATATTCATTTCAACCACATTTGGATACTCTCCAAGACTCTTCCTCTCGCATTCCTCTTTAAGTCTCTCCAACTCTTGGTATTACAATGCACCTCCCTCCTAAGTGAGAATACATGAGACACATATATAGGAGGAGCAAAAAATTCTTGTCATAAAGGTGGAGTAATATGCATTCCTTGTATTCCATTTAGAGGAGTGTAACTCATGCCATTAAGGAGAGGTATGCATGCCTTAGTTAAGGAGAGTGTAATGTAACTTATGCATTAAAGAGAGCGTAAGAGGAATCTTTTATGACATGTCTTTAATGAGTGTAAGAGGAAATGCCATTCTTTGATGAGTGCATAAAAGAGAGTGTAATGTATTATTAAAAAAGAGAGAGATTTAGATAGATTCATGCGAGTCATAAAGGAGAGAGGTGTGAAGTGATTAAGGAGATGAAGGTGACTTGTAATTCCCTTTTAATAATAATATCATAGTCTCATAAAAGATAATAATAATATTAATAATATTGAGGATTAAGTCGAGATTGAACTATTAGGATTGATTAATGATAAGTTAAGTGATTTTCCTTAAATTGTACTTGATTACCCATTTATTGAAGGTGATTTACTATTTTTGGAAAGTCATACTTGAGATACTAGACGTGACTTTCTATTTTTAGAAAGGCACTCCGAAATTGTGAGAGATGAGATTTTATTATGGAAATTCATCCTTGAGTTGCCTGTGAGTGGTATTTTTCTTCTAGAGAATAGGGATTTTGCATCCCTATTGCATACAACTCCGTGCCTTAGTAGATTTAGGACTTTGTGCCCCGATCTACTCCAAGGATCCAAGATTCCACACCTTGATCTTTTAAATATTTAGGACTATGTGTCCCAATCCTTTTATCATAGATCCAAGACTCCACATATTTATCTTTCATGGACTTAGGAATTTGTGACCTAACCCTTTTATTATAGATCCAAGACTCCATGTCCTTGTCTTTCATGGATTTAGGACTCTGCACCCTAATATGCATGGCTTCTCATCTACTCTACTTTGAAACTTTGCACTTCACCTTAAGGTACTGATTGTGAGCTCATACCCATATGATCGTTCATTGGTGAGGCCTTGTTCCAAGACCTGCACACATCACAATCTCATAGATCAAAGGAATCAAACGAATTTCATAATTAACTTATTCACATTTTACCAAAGATTGTGCATGGCTTCCATAGTCATTTTGATTATGGAATGTTATGAAATCAGCTCCAAAAATAGAAGAAAAGATAGATCAACGCCTTAGAAATAAGCCACTTTGATGCAGGAGCATCAAGCTTAATTTTCATTATTTATTTGTGTGATTTAGGGGGTGAGGTTTTATTTATTTATTTTATAAATTATGTACATTTTAAAAATAATTTGAGAGAAAAATTTGAGTGTGAGGACTATTGTAAATATTCTCTTAATTAATTGAGGATATGAGTGGAATTGGTTTGGGTAGATATTTTAGGAATTATAAATTCCTTAAATGGAACTTAGTTGAGTCAAAATAGGGATAAATCTATTTTAGAGTTTGGTTGAGATTTGTGTGGAGGAAATCATGAATTCACATTAATCCATAATCATGTATAAATATGAGCTTTGTGTGAGAGAGAGGGACAGTGAGAGATAGAGAGAATTAGTGTGAGAGTTTATGTGAAGGGCGAGAGCCGAGAGGCCAATCATTGTAATATTCAGCCAAGGAAGGGTTTGCATTGGTAAATTTCTGGTTGTATTTTATGCAATGATATTGTTTGTTGTTTGGCTCTCTCTTCATATGTATTTTGAATTGAGTCTAAGTAGACTTTATTGAAGATTAAATTGAAGATTCCATGTAAGGGGAACACGCACTCTATTATTTTGCGCAAGGATCTGTTTTTTGCAGAATCCCTACACCATTTGGTATCAGAGCTTTGGATTTGTAATCGTGTTTGCATCGTTGTTGTGTGGTGAAGTCGATCCCATTTAGATGAATCATTGGATGCGTGGATTGATGTGGCGCGTTGTCAAGCTATGAGAATGTTTGTATGAAGCATTGTTACAGTGAAATTTGTCACCATGGCGTTTTAGTACTCCCTTAGAAGTCTACAACATCAAAGTTCCTAAAATCAAGCCTTGAAATTGAAAGAAAAGCTCATAAAAGTCTTAAAAACACTTGTACCGCACTTTCTCTTAACATTGTCTACGGTGCCGCACCTTTTTGTTCTAAAGCATGCGGAGCTAAATGCACTTTTTCTTCATTAAGGGTGAGGACCCCTGTAAAAGGTAAAACAAAGGTGGAAAATAACATTTAGATGCCCAACAGTCAAATCTGGAAGCTTCTAGAAGCAATTATCCGGTCGAAGGTTCGCTCCTATCATGTATGTTCATTCCTCCATTATGGGAGCCTACCCCTTGATTTATGGAGCCCAATCTCTTCAAAAGAGCATTATATCCCTTCTTATGTGGAACCATAACCTCCTCTCTTTTCCTAGAAATTGAAGCCATAATGCAGCTTCAAGAGTTAGAGTTAGTGAGTTAGACTTTGAGAATTTTTTAGGAGAAATGATGTAGAGACTCATACTCTCTTAACTAATCATTATGTGGGAATGATTACACACCCATGTGCATTTTAGCTAAGAGAGTGCAAAGCTTGTCAGAATAAAGGAAACGCCTGTTTCGAACCCCAGGAAGGCCTGTACGACATCAAGGCGGACACAGTTGTAAGGCTCTTTTTTATTAAAGATAATATGAATGCATACCGTTTTCTCAATGAGTTCTTTAATTAAGTAGCTTATTTATCATGTTTTATCAATGAGTTATTTAATTAATTAGCTTATTTCTTGAATTCCTTGATCATCTTGATAGATATATGATTCGTGAATTAGTTTATACTATAGAGGTGCTATTGATTTTTTCCATGTTTGTGATTGCAGATTTTTGAAGACGACTCTTTCAAGCAACTGGAAAGAAGATTATTACAAATAGCGTTGGACTATAGGTAAGGATTAAAAACCCCTGTTGTAGCTAATTAATGAATCGAATATTGTCTAGAGAAAATAGTTTTTATTTGTCTGTTTGTTGCTAGCTGTCCATAAGACACTTGGGAGGTCTGTCTTGTCTGCAAGAACGACTTATCCGTCCAACAAAATGGCGACTCCACTGGGGAATGGATCTTGAACTTTGAATTCTTTTATTTTTGACTTGTGAATTTATTTTTTCTAATTTTGACTGGTTTATACTGACTTGGGTAGTTTATCCCTGTAGAATCACTGAGAAATGTTTTAGAGTTTTTTTATTTTTCTCTTAGTTTTCTGGTATCTGCACTTTTCTTTTAGAAATAGTGCGGGCATCTCCACTCTTTTCCTGTATAAACAGTGCGAGACCGCACTTGTTTACACTGAATCCTACGGACCCTGTGAAAAATTTTAGAAAATTTTAAAATCCTCTTTTTTGGATTAGTTTGTTAGATTCTCAGTGTATACCAAGACTTGTATCTTCTGTCAAAAAGCTTTGATTAATAGTTTATTTCAGCATTTTTAGTTTTCAATGATTTTCTGAAAGATCTGCATGTTATAGTGATTTTTGCTTTGTCTTTATCCTGCTCAAAGATTAGAAACCTTGGTATACCTTTAGATCACCGGTATTTCCTTGCTTTCTTGTTGAGTTTGACATCATAGCAGAAATTGTTTTATGAGATTTAGATCCCATTTTCTCATTTGCAAATCTTTAAAAAACTTTTGTTGATAAGTTTGGAATTTCACTTAAAAAATCAAAATTAGGTGTTTTTTGAGTTCTTGCTGATCCAAGCAAAGAATTTCTTAGTTAGATAACAAGCTAAGCAAGACATCCTCAAAATATTTAAAGTTTTAATTCAAATTTAGTCTTTAGAATTTTTAGATCTCAAAATTAGTGTTTTTAGTTTTGAGTGTTATTTTTAGAAATTATAGTGTTCTTTTGAAGAAAAACTTTGTTTGTAGTTTCGATCTTGAATGATAAAGGGATTTCTTATTGAGAAATAGATCATTTTGAGTTCTCATGAAATTAGATTTCTTTTCATTTATTCCTGTTTGAAGGAAAGAATTGTTTTAAAAAGATTGCATTTATCAACTCTTCCTTTAGATAGAATTCATTGAAAGGAAATGAATTGTTTCCCATAATAGATGCATTTTTAATATTTTCAGTCGGGCACTACATATCATTAGTTTCACTTTCGCACCTATTGTCCTTAGAAACAACCTATTAAAATCAACGCTTAAATTAAAATCAATCTAGTAATTTTTATATTTCTAGGGCTCTTTTCACCAATATAGCTTAGGATAGTGTCTTGGAGTGGGGAGTAATTAACTCTCCAAGACAATTAAAACAAACAAGTAGTTGATCTTGCAGTAGGAAAAATCCAATAGTCGTTTGTATGCTCTAGGAATCTCCTCTTAAAGGAGTCAAGCACGAGGTCATATCCGAACCAATGGGATAATCAATTCTATCTCATTGGGAATGATAGCAGATGTGCGCGTATTAACAATGGTAAACCTCGGATAGACCATTGTCGAGGAGCCTGGGGTCAATTATCGGTATACCTTGGATTATGTCAAGGAGCCTTCAAGGGGATTGAGCTTTGTTACTCTTCCCTTGCACGTATGTCGGATCATAGACTGTTCCCCCGGGTATATTAGTTCCTGTTGGTAACCATAGTGGCCATAATATTTACATTTTTTTTCTAAGGTGACGGTGGAGGAAAGATCCCATTGTACCTGGAGAAAACGTTGACTAGACTTACTTGGACTCTCTGGAGGGTTATCTTCACTCGAGATGGTTTAAGTGGAGAAAATTGCACCGGTCTGTTTCATTAAGCAGGTTGTCAGGGTAACTGTTCCAACCGCCCTTTCTACATTAAAATACTACGATATTGGATTTCATCACCAACTAGTGTTTTTAGTGTGGGAAGTTACTGTTTGTGTGTGGTTTGATCTCCTAGATTTTTGTGATTCATTTGTTTGTTTCCTTAGTGACTCTAGGAGTTTTCATTGAAATTTTCTTTGATTGTGTGTGATTAATAAATTATAATCGTGGCTGAATTACCAAGACAATCGCGTAGACTCTAGGGAAAACCCCCTGAGTATACACCAAGCCAACTTGAAGGGCTGTGAGCTCTAATACTGCCTATTTTCAGTAGAATTAGATCAAAAGAACTAGGAGAATCATCTATAGTTATTCATCCTGATCATCAATCACAAACAACAAAATATATTCAAGAGCTAATTTCAATTTCCGAAGTTACTGGTATTATTTCTCCAACCAGTGAATTAGCTGAAGAGCCTGAAATTTCCGAGCCTGACACTGAACCTGTTGTATTGGAACCATCTTCAGGATTTGTTACTCCAACTTCTAGTGATCCTGATTCACCTAGGGTAAGACATTGCATTACTGAAAATCTTCCTTCTGACCTCATATGTATTGAAGAACTTGTTGGTCCAGACGAAGACGTAAATCTTCCCGAAACTCTGAATCTTAGGGAGCGTGAAACGATATTCTACAGTCATTTTATAACTAACGCTTGGTATTTATCATTGACATAATTTTTACAAAACGCAGGTCTTACTTATTCACCACCCCAAATTCCTTTTCATCCTACACTGAGAGGTTATCATCCTTCATCAGCTATGTCGGGTGAGTCATCTATGTTTTCCCAATCTCCGGAAACATTTTTATACGGTAGCCCGTCTGTTCCTTCGGGATACCAATCACTCTCTCGTACCTTCTCGGGAGCAGCTCCTCAACCAATTGAACAAGTGCTATCATATGATACAAATGGAACTAAAACTGAAATGTTGAACGCAAAGCAAAATTTTATGATGTTTGGCAATATTCCAAATCCTCAACCTCAAGGTAGTCAGTTACCACCTGGGAGGCAACCTTAAGGTAGTCAGTTACCACCTGGGGGGCAACCTCAAGGTAGTCAGTTACCGCCTGGGGGGTAACCTCAAGGTAATTTTTTACTAGGACAAACTGTAGGACAATATTATTTACCTGGAGAACAACCTCAAGGACAGTACATACCTCAAGGTTATCAACCTCAGGGACAGTACATACCCCAAGGTCAACCCCAGACTCAGTATATTCCTCAGGGTCAATATCAACCCCAGATTCAATACATGCCTCAAGGTTATCAACCTCAAGGTCAGTACCCAACTCAAGGTTTCCAACCTCCTTCTGGTCAACCATTATTACAAGGACCTGGAAATTGTCCAGTTAATTATCAACCCTACGTTCAACCAGGTTATGCTCTTTCATATGCACAACCTTCTATGCATCAATACCCCGGAATGAATATGGTGTTGGATCCATCTCAAATTCAACAGACTATGCAACCCAATGTGCAGCTACCTAATCAACCTGGAGATTCCATAGGTTCTGGTCCAACCCAGCAACCTATCCAGCCTACCGTTCAAGTCTCTGCACCTGGTTCTGTTCAGCAACCTGGGCCTAGTACACCTCAGACTGTTGCTGCTGCAACTTCTGTTCAACCTACCACACTTGTTTCTGGAGTATCTGCAGCTCCAGTTTCTTCTATCCCTGTATCAGTACAAATTCCTCGAGTATCTGTACCACAGTCATGACCTACAATTCAGACTACGGTCCAGATGCCTACAGGACAAGCTGGTACTAGTACAGTTGTTGCTATTCAACCACAATATACTTATCAACTGTACCAGGGATAGTATCAATTTGGACAGGCTACATAAAATCTAGCTTATCAGTATCAACCGTATCTTGGGTATACTTATCAAATACCTCAACAACCCAGTATGGTTCGGTTAATCCTGGTTATCCAAGAGGTTTTACGATTCCCAATGCACATCCAATTCCAGGGTATCTTGGATATCCTCCTCCTAGAACTGGTTTGATCACACAAGGTTATCAAGACCCTAGACATCGGTTACCATTTATAGCAACTTTAGATTTACCGGATCTATCGCGCCTTACGAACGATCCTATCCTTTATCTTCCATAGTGGCCACCGATGCCTAACAAGTTGCCCAGTGATATTCCAAAGTTTGAGGGTAAGTTAGGAGAGGACCCTTATAATCACGTTATGACTTATCACCTCTGGTGTGCATCCAATTCACTAATCGATGATTCGATTCGATTGCGTCTTTTTCAAAGAACTCTCATTGGTCTAGCTGCCAAATGGTACATTGAGTTACGACGCGGCTCTTTTAATAATTTTAATGCACTAGCTACTGCTTTCTTAACCCATTTTCAGTTGCCTGTCAGATACGACAACGGCACAGAATTGCTGACTTCATTAAAACAGTCTACGTCTACGTACATATCCGATCACATTAATGAATGGAGACGTAGAAGGCGTTTAGTGAAGGTATTTATTTCAAATCAAATTTTGGCTGAATGGTTTACCAAATCATTATTGCCAAAAATTACTGAAGATGTGGCCAAAGGAGGCATTGTTACAGAAGAGCAAGTCATTTCTCAGGCTCAGTACCTTGACCTTGTATATACCTAGTCAAGTACTATGTATGATCAAATCCCAATTTACCAAGACCTGGTCAATTAACTACAACTCCTTCTGGCTCTCACGCCGCTGATGGTGTAATTGGTTCTATTAGCACTGGTAAAAGTAAGAAAAAATCTTCCAAGATGACTTCTCCTATTATCACTTTACCCGATTCACCGAAAGGAGATACTTCTATTGAAGCTTCCATCGATATTCATGTTGTAGAATCATCTACAACCAAACCTAAAACTGGTGGTAAGAAGAAAGGTAAGAATAAAAAGAAAAAATCTTCAAAAGATAAAAATGATACAACTGAACCAACTGATGAAAAACACAAACCTCGATATCCTTGTCTGATATGTGACGAGGATCATTTTACAAAAGAGTGCCCGCATAGAGCCAAGGTATCAAAATTCGTTAAGGGTTCCCCCATACCTACTGTCTTGAAGGAACCCTTTCTTGCTCAAGATAGTAACATGGTTGGATCTTCCTCAAATGCGTTAGAAAATATCTTGATGGTTGCGACGCGATCGCAAGATTACGGTAGTAAAAATCCTGGTAAAGAAGCATAAACATCTAATTCAGCATCAACTACATCTCCCTCAGTTTCTGATCCATTACAGATCGAGAAACAAAATCCTGACTTAGTAATCAAACCACCTGCTAAAGGTGTACTTCGTAAATCAGCTTTCAATCCACATGCGAGAGCTGCTCATAATTACAATATTGTTGAAGACTTGGCGATTTCCCCTTCAGCAATGTCGGCTTTGGAAGTGCTGCAATCATGCCCAGCCCAAATAAATTACTATTGTCAACCTTAGGAGTCGTAGACCTCCAGGATTCGAACCTCATGATCTTCGATTTAGAGAATTTTACACCCCGCCTACCCCATCAAATGGCTTTTCAAATTCCGGTAATAGTAAAAAACAAATGTATCTTTCGTATTGTTGTTGATGAAGGGGGCTTCTACGTGTATTATGTCATTAAAATGTTGGAAATCACTTGGTTCTCTGACAATTAACCAATCGTCGACTGTTCTCAAAGATTTTGATGGAAGAGGTTTTTAACCATATGGTATTTTACAAGATCTACCAATAGAGGTCGAAGGCAAAATTGTTAATCTAGATGTGGAAGTGGTTGATGCCCCTCTGGATTACAACCTTCTCTTGGGTCGCAGTTAGTCTTATGCCATGACTGTTGTTGTATCATTGATCTTTCGTCTCATCATGTTTCCTCATAAAGGAAAGATCATTAAAATAGATCAGCTCTCATATTATTCATCTGACCCAACCTCTATTAATAGCATCCAGCATATCGGAAAATCGACTATCTCTTATAAGGATGTCGGAGTAGGTTTGCTTAAAGATTCAGCTTTATCGGGAACTTTTTCCCTGCCTACTCCCAACATACATCCTCCTATTGCTAACATCAATATGATTACATCAAGTACTATTTCCTTTGATGATCCTTGGATAGTACCTTTAGAATCAGAATTGGATTCTTTCGATGGTGCGATGCCTTTGATTCCTTTTGAGTTAGCATATCAAACTGTATAGTTGTTTTCTGATACTCCTTCAACTGAATCTGATCCAATGAATGTGATCGCTGAGGAATCACTTTCAATATCGAGCTCAGCTTCGACATCAATTCCATATCTTGGTCAACAAGTATTCAATACTGATGAACATATTCGTGAATTCTTGTCGGTCGATGATTTACCATGGGATGATCTTCATCATAGGTCTTCGTTTTTACCTGATCTCGGTCATTTTGAGAATGATATTTCCTCCATTTTTACTACTAATTACGTCAAATAACCTCATAATCCTCTTTCATCTTTCGATTCTGAATTGAATTTAGAAAACATCTCTACAACGGTTCCCATTGACATTTCAGTCAAACCTGGAATTGTTGAAAACATTCATATAGGTGCTTCTTGTACGACTAATGAAATCCAAGCATATAAAGCCCTATTTCAGGAATTCCACGACATTTTTGCCTGGTCATATGAAGAAATGCCAGGAATTGATTCGTTGATTGTTGTTCATGAAATTAAGACATTCCCAGATGCTAAACCCGTCAGACAAAGATTACGTCAGATACATCCACGAAAATCTGCCGCTATTAAAGCCAAAGTTGAAAAATTACTTCGTGCAGGTTTTATTTATCCGATTCTGTTAACGGATTGGGTATCTAATATTGTTTCGGTCAATAAAAAACAAGGAACAATACGAGTGTGTATCGATTATAGGGATATAAATCGAGCTTTTCCAAAGGACAATTATCCAATCCCTTACATCGATCAATTATTGACGATTGTGTTGGAAGTGAAATGTTTTCATTCATGGATGGATTTTCTAGCTACAATCAAATCAATATACTCCCTGCAGATCAACCCAAAACAGCTTTCATTTGTCCATGGGGAACTTTTTCTTATCGCAAACTACCTTTTGGACTTAAGAATGCTGGCGCCACTTTTCAAAGGGCCATGTATTATGCATTTCATGACATTAAACACATTGTACAACCCTACCTCAATGATTTTCCTGCTCATTCTTCGCGCAGAGCAGATCATATCACTCATTTACGAGCCATTTTTATACGATGTAGGCATTATAATATTCGTCTGAATCCTCACAAATGTGTTTTTTGTGTACAATCTGGACGATTGTTGGGATTTATTGTCTCAAAGGCAGGCATTCGTGTTTATCCATCGAAGGTTGAGGCAATCATCAATTTACCTCCTCCTTATACTCTTCGCCAACTCCAAAGTTTGCAAGGGAAAGCAAACTTTTTACGTCGATTCATTCCTAACTACGCCAAGTTAACGAAAGGTTTCACCAGGTTGTTAAAATAGAATATTCCTTTCTTTTGGGACAAGATCATTGATCGATATTTTGATGCTCTTAAAAATGCGTTGACCCATGCATCGTTACTACATCCTCCCAATTACAACCAGGATTACTTTTTGTACCTCGCCGCTTGCGATTCCATGATAGGGATGGTTCTAGTTCAGGAAGATGAATTCCATGGTGAACATGTGATTTACTATCTTAGTTGTAACTTGCATCCGACTGAAATCAAGTATTCACATGTGGAGAAATTGGCCTTGGCAACTATTCAATTTGTTCAACGTTTTCATTATTACATACTTTTATGCAAAACAACAGTGATTTATGATTGTAACCCTATGATGTATATTTTGACCAAACAATTGCTAGGGGGAAAATACTCCAAATGGATTGTTATCCTACAGGAGTTTGATTTGGAATTTGAAAAATTCAAATCAAAGAAATCATTGATATTTGCTGAACTTATGTGTGACTTCCCACGTACTGATACAGAAACTGTGGCAGAACAACCAATCGCAGACGAATTCTTGTTTCTTATTAGTACCATTGATGCTTGGTATGGAGATATAATTGTTTATCTTCAGACCCAATCTTTTCGGCCCGAACTTTTACGATCACAATGATGTAAAATCTATTTCCAGTCTCAACAATATCATATCGTTGGCGACACACTATACCGTCATGGTGCGGACTCTATTTTTCGACGTTGTCTCACCCATGAAGAAGTCGAAAAGGTTTTAAATGACTGTCACTCTGGATCATGTGGCGGTCATATGTCTGGGTATGCCATAGCCCAAAAGATATTGCGCGCATGTTATTTCTGGCTGTCCTTATTTAAAGATTGTATTTATGCGGTCCGAAAATGTCATAATTGTCAAATATTTGATCGAAAAATGCGTGCACCGCCTGCTCCTCTTCACCCTATAATTGTTGTAGGTCCTTTTGCAAAATGGGGCATTGACTTCATTACATGTAACCCTCACTCGTCCAGGGGGCACGGGTATATTATTCTAGCAGTAGATTATTTTACCAAATGGGCCGAGGCGATGCCTACATTTGCGGTAGATGGAAAAACTGTAGCTACTTTCGTGTTCAATCATGTGATTGCTCGTTTCGGCGTACCCCAAGCGATAATTACTAATCATGGGAGCCATTTTCGAAACATCATGATGACCAAGCTAACTGACCAACTTGGCTTGCGCCATGACAGTTCTACACCATATTATCCGCAGGCTAATGGTCTGGTTGAAGCAATTAATAAAGTTTTAGTCACCATGATCAAATGAATCATCGGAATTCATAAATAGAATTGGCATACCATGATTTTTCAGCACTTTGGGCATATCAGACCTCAGCAAAAACATCGACAGGTTTTACCCCTTTTCAACTGGTTTACGATTTAGAAGTGGTATTACCGATTGAATGTGAGATATCGTCACTACAACTAGCCATAGAGTTATTACCCACCACTTCGGAAGAGGAGAAACATTTTTTATACTTGGCTCAATTAGATGAGAATCGGCGCATCGTTGCACTAGCCACCGAGACTCATGCGAAATGAATGAAAGCTCAGTATGATAGAAATATTACACCTCGGATTTTTTCAGAAGGAGACCTAGTCTTGGTTTATGATCAAGCTAATGATAAGCTAGGGGCTGGGAAATTCGAACCCATGTGGCATGGTCCTTATATTTTCAAGCGACAGCTTGCAAAAGGGGCCTATGAATTGATTGATTTTGATGGGGTCTCTTTAGGTAAACCCAAAAATGGGCTTTATCTGAAGAGATATTGCGCTTAATTCTTATATGGAGATATTTCCTGTATATTAGTTATTTTTTAGCTAGTGTGTTGTAGATTAGAAACGTGTGCCTAGCTTAAGTGTGATTTTACTACTATTCCTGCTTATCTGGATTACTCTTGATATTGCAGATGTCAACGTCTTTTCAAACATACATTGGTTTTGCTGATGGTGCTTGTCGTAGTACACGAAACATTTCTTCCGCAGCCTGGGTTATTTATTCACCCACTGACGAGTTAATATCTATGCATGGGGTAAGCCTTGGTCAAACAACAAATAATATTGCAGAATATAGCGCAGTTATTGAGTTATTGTCTGAATCCATTTCATTTGAAATTCGGAGTTTGATCGTTAGGTTAGATTCTGAACTCGCTGTATTAAAATTAAATCAAGTATATGCAATTAGAAGCCTAGTGTTGTTAAGATTATTTTTGAGAGTTCATCTCTTGGAATGAGAATTTGATTATATTGAATATCAACACATTCCAAGAAATTTAAACACATTAGAATATGCAATAGCTTCTAGCGTGATTAACAGAAATTTACAATAATAAAAGTAGTAAATCAACATTCGATAACATGTTGGACAGATAACTGAAAATAGTAGTATATCATAGCATAGAGTAGTGTTTCAAAAAATAGTACATCGTCCTCAATCATAGGTTCAAAACGCCTTATGATCGAAAAAAGTGATACAAACAAATGATAAGAGTCTATATAATCGATCATCCACTATTCGTGGTAATGATTATGATAATATACTACAGCTCACGCCACCCTGCTCAAGAATCTCCTAAACGGTCCAGGAACACCAATGACATATCTCTGTAAGCGAAGAGGAATGTCATCTATAGTAGTCTCTGGGATGTCCAGAGTTAGTCGCTCCAAATGGTGTTCCAAATCAGTCAGGATTTCTATTTTCTGATCTTGTGGTAGTGGTACAGCTGCAGCTGCATCCCTTTGCCTCCTGTAAAAGGGGTGGAGAGTGACCGGTCGACGTGGACCCACATCTGCATTTGAATTTTTTTGTTATCAGTTTTGGACAATTTTAAAAACAAAATAAAAATTAGAAATTAGAGCGTGTCAAAGAGATTTTTTACCTGACTCATCCCACTGAGCTCCTAGAGGAAGTGGCATATCCTGATCTCCCTGGTAATCCATCCCAGCATAAGGGAAGTCTTCTATCACAAAGAGTTGGTGTTCTAACCAATGGAAATAAGCCAGGTGAAATCGAACAATCTTTGTGCCCTCACTGTGACGGGCCATCAAAGTAACCCATTGGACCATTTGAGGCTCTCGGACTCTACCATCATCAACAGGAATATGTTGTTGGGCTAATAGAGGAATCCTCTCTAAAGAAAAATTAATCACGATAGATCCATATCCGAAGTTATTTAAATTCTCGTTTTTTCTCTAGTTATTTGGCCTTTGACATTAGCCAACACTGCCTCGCACCAGTATAGTGCCTCGGAAGCAGTCCACTGCAATTCGCATTTGAGATCCAGTAGCCACATGCAAAGCTGCACTTCCACATAACTTGGTAACGGTAAATGCAACTACTTTTAACTCGGGACGGATAATGGTTTTAATATCAATCTGTTTGTCTTTTGGATTAGCCTCATCATTGCAGAACTCTAATTGTAGGCTAGCAACAGATTGGCCACCTGGTCTAGCCCCAAATAGAGAAAGTGGTTCGCCTTTTTTAGACAAACCAGTCAAAAAATATATGTCCTCCAGCTCAATTTCGAGCCGGTTGCCTCCAATCACGAAACACTGGTCCTGAACATCCCACTTGTTTACCAACCAAGTGAGAAGGTCTACTTGAGCTCTCATGCCACTGACAGCCCAAAATTTGAATAGCCCACATGCTTTCAGAACTTCTAATGTAGGTGGATGAATCATTGCAACTTCATCCACCTCCTCATGTTCACGTTCCTGCCATATGAGCATTGTAAATATTCTACAATGAGCAAAATGAAAGATTAGAATCATTTTAAAACAAAAATTTTGGGTAATTTGGGAAGAAATTTTGTTTTTAAATTCTTCACGGCGCTCCCGCACTTTACGTTCAGAGACAGTGCATAGCTCTACACGGGCTCTGTGCTAAAAGTGCAGGGCCACGACATTTTTCTTTGTAAGAAAATGTCGGGGTCCGCAGGTACCGTGTGTCTTACCTGCGAACCCCCGAGGTTGAATTTTGAACCTATTTCCTCTCCAAAAATGAATTTTAAACCCTAAATTAAGAAAATGAATGGATGAAAAGCAAGGAAAAGAGGATTTGGATTACCTAGAGCAGACGGTTTTCAATTTCAACGGTCGGTTTGTCTGGAATCTTCTCTGGAGCATTTTTTGCCAAAAGCTCTAAAATTTTCACTCCAAACTCAAATGGTAAAAATGAATTTGGAAAACTCTTTTTTATAAGTTTTTTCAAATAAATGAAATTTAAATTTATTTATTTTTCACTTTAAAAAAATGCTTTTTCAAAATATTTTTATTATTGAAGCATGTACGTTTAATTTTTTGAGGTTTTGTGCAGAATACTGGATTTTTTAGGTGAAATGGTCATTTTTGACGAAGAGTATATTTTTATCACTTTTTCGGGCTCTTTAAAATTTACGAAAAAGTGAAATCATGGATTCTCTTTTAAGCCCTTTTCAGACTCTCTAAAGATGAAAATATTTTCGAGTACTTGACTATTCGAACTCGTTAAAGGAAATGAACATTCGTCCCTTCAGTATAAGTTTACCCCTTTTCCGGACTGAAATGGACTATTTATGAAAAAGGTATACGTTGACTAATTATGGTCAATAGAGTTCTCTCCCGCATTATTTTATCTTTTTTCGGGCCTGAGAGACTAAAATTATGAAAAAGCACACCCATGGAGTTTTCTTAAGTTTTTTCCTTTGACTCCCTAAAAATGAAAAACATCGAGTTTCTCCTATACTGGACTCGTTAAAATTTAACAGTAAAGGACCTGTCAATTACAAACAGGAACAGACCACTCCTTCTTAGGGTTTGATTTTAAACTAAGTTGGACTCATCCGAAGGATGAGCTTATAAACAAGAAAATGTTATCCTCCTCAAGCTTGTCAAAAATAAAGAGGTACTTGCCAGAAATGGTGGGGGAAAAGAGAGAAAACGAATTCATTTGTTACACTTTGATTTATAAAAGCAGTATACCACTCTTGAACACGACACTTTTTGTCACACTTCTACCTGGGCTGGGAAATCCTTTGCCTATCAGTTAATCAAACCACATTGAAGGTCTTCAGCCGGTTTCTGGGTATTAGCATAGGGAAATTTTTACCAAACCATCTGCAGTGTCGTTATGTGTTCAAGAGGACAGTCAAACAAACCATTCATCTGCAAACATTTGTCTCCATTCACGTTGACCATCCCTGAGTCAGTCCTTGCAAAAAATTTCTTCAAAACTTGATCTATGGTTTCGGGTCGTGAGCTTCCTTGCGACGGATCACTTTCTATCGACGACAGCTCATCATCTAGGAAGTTGATCTAGAATCCGTCAGTATCTTGGAATCCGCATGCCTTAATGGCAGGTTTCTCACCTTCGACGACAGGTTGCATCATTGGCCTTCGATCGAACGATTCCGTAAAATGTTCGACTTCAGATCACTTATTCACATTTTATGGATTGTACTGAGTACTTTGAGAGCCATTGTCATTATTGGTGGTTTCTCTCACACTAATTAACAGTTCACATCATTGACTGGTAATCAAGTGGATTCTACCATGTTCGACTTCAACATATTTAATCGCATGGATAGAATCGTACTAGTTCGGGTAGCGGAAATCAAGACCCTAGATCTAGTTTACACCATACAGGCTGAGGAGTTTTATTATTCATTATGCAGTAGACTATTCAAGACACATGGTTGTGCCCATGTTGTGTCTACACTATTGATGTAATATTAAAATCATTTATGTATCAGAACAAGTTTAGTTAGTTTTGATCTGAGTATGGGAATGCCTACCTTAGTGATGATGATATATATATATATATATATGTGTGTGTGTGTGTGTTTTGCATTGAATGTTTTTACAGGGTTCCGACTGGGGTGTCCACAAGCTAATCCTTGAAATGATAAAGCACATCACTCTTTGAATGCTCTCAGACTTCGCACTTTAGGGGGGAATTTGTTACAGTGAAATTTGTCACCATGACGTTTTAGTACTCCCTTAGAAGTCTACAACATCAAAGTTCCTAAAATCAAGCCTTGAAATTGAAAGAAAAGCTCATAAAAGTCTTAAAAACACTTGTACCGCACTTTCTCTTAACATTGCCTATGGTGCTGCACCTTTTTGTTCTAAAGCATGCGGAGCTAAACGCACTTTTTCTTCATTAAGGGTGCAGACCCCTGTACAAGGTAAAACAAAGGTGGAAAGTAACATTTAGAAGCCCAACAGTCAAATCTGGAAGCTTCTAGAAGCAATTATCCGGTCGAAGGTTCGCTCCTATCATGTATGTTCATTCCTCCATTATGGGAGCCTACCCCTTGATTTATGGAGCCCGATCTCTTCAAAAGAGCATTCTATCCCTTCTTATGTGGAACCATAATGTCCTCTCTTTTCCTATAAATTGAAGCCATAGTGCAACTTCAAGGGTTAGAGTTAGTGAGTTAGACTTTGAGAATTTTTTAGGAGAAATGTTGTAGAGACTCTTACTCTCTTAATTGATCATTATGTGGGAATGATTACACACCCATGTGAATTTTAGCTGAGAGAGTGCAAAGCTTGTCAGAGTAAAGGAAACATCTGTTCCAGACCTCAGGAAGGTCTGTACGACATCAAGGCGGACACGGTTGTAAGGCTATTTTTTATTAAAGATAATATGAATGCCATTTTCTCAATGAGTTCTTTAATTAAGTAGCTTATTTATCATGTTTTATCAATGAGTTATTTAATTAATTAGCTTATTTTTTGAATTCCTTGATCAACTTGATAGATATATGATTTGTGAATTAGTTTATACTATACATGTGCTATTGATTTTTTCCATGTTTGTGATTACAGATCTTTGAAGACCACTCTTTCAAGCAAATGGAAAGAAGATTATTACAAATAGCACTGGACTACAGGTAGGGATTCAAAACCCCTGTTGTCAATCAAATATTGTCTAGAGAAAATAGTTTTTATTTGCTTGTTTGTTGCTAGCTGTCCGTAGGACACTTAGGAGGTCTGTCTTGTCCGCAAGAACGACTTATCCGTCCAACAAGCATGAGGGAGATTTATTGAACCCAAAGTTCGATACAATTTACAGGATTGATACCTGTACCTGCTATTTAAATTCTCAAGTGATATTAGCTGATCCACTAAGTTTTGAGGAGGAGCATGAGGACAGGAGTGCATAGAGAACATGTATGTAAAGAGGACCAACCACGAGTTGTGTAGACGGAAGTGGCCAAGGGATCAGTTGACTTCAGCATAGAGTGGCAGTCTTATATTGTAATTGGAACGCGGTTCTAAGTGTCGGAACTGGAAATCAATTTGATTGTGATGTGGAGACTGATTGGGGAAGAGGAGCCTAAAGACACCTCCAAACAACGTTTGATATATGCCCAGCATTTCTGTAGAAGACGCATTGTGCAACACGGCTTCCTAACAATGCTTAAATACTGATTTCAATAGCACAGGAACATCCAAAGCAACCTTCGCTCGTTCATGTCGACATCTCCTAGTTGCAGAGTGAAGCCGCGGAAGTCGAAGGAGCCTTGTTGTGTGAAACGCTGTCAGAAGCTGGGAAAAGTTGAAACGACGTAATCTAGAATTTATTCGTGGCTTGGTCTAATATGCATAAAGCAAGAAGTATTGATGAAAATCCTTCCCAGCACAGTCTTATATACAGAGGATTGGTCCCACTTCTGGCATAAGGATCAGGAAAGGCAATTGATTCTGAATCTACTGAAGTGATTTTGGATGATGCTCTTAAAACAACAATGGTAAAAGGCTTATGTAAGAAGGGTGATTCTATTGTTGCGTTACACCACATAAGAGTGGCCTCCGTTATCAAGATATGTGATGTGAAGTGAGATAATTAATGGAAACATATCATAATCCAATAGGTTCGCCATATTCCTTCCAAAAGGTAAAATTTTTTGGAGGACATACTCTTTTACTGTCAAATTTAAAGGTGTTGGATGAAAATATTGTCCCAATATAAGCAAATCATGCATTGTAATCTATTAACCTCTCTGCAATTGTTGAATTCTGCAATTACGTGGACCTAGGGAGAAACACCGTGTGGAGGAGCAGCATAAGCTCAAGCATGGAGACTTGCGATATGGGTGTTGCAAGTATTAAAGACTCGAGATTTGTGAAGTGTTGTTGAGTTCATGAAATTGTGTAAGTGTTGTGTGAAGATCCTTGGAAGCGTGTAAGAGAGGCTTTGTGGAGCAGTAAAACTGAGTTGCAATGCGAAATTGCAAATTTGCAATTCGCATAGACATAAATGTTGTCAACGCATTTGGAGATCTTGCTTGTGAAGAAACCAGTCAATGGGTTGAGAGTAGGTTCACTCGGACAAATTAGAAGGGCGCAGAAAATTGGAAAGGTATGTTAAGTAAAATTGTGGGACCGAGCATATTATATGTTGACATTTTTGGTTTTCTTAACCAAAATTGAAATTATAGATAAGTATTTTTGCGGGAATAATTTATATATATGTCAACATGTTGTTCAAACCATAATCAGAATTAAAGTGAAAATGTTTTAAATGCGGATGTATAAGTTTTTGTCACCACAATAGTTTTAAAGGAAATTAAGATCCGCTTAAATGAATGGAAAAGGAGAATGCGCTCTCCTAGGTGATATAAAGAGAAGCGTGCATTTTTATAATATACGAGGTGGTTTGTTATGCATAGTGTGGGTTCTTCGCAGTCTTGGTTGCGTCATTTTGGATCAAGGCTTGTAGTTGGAAATGGGAGAATTCTTTTGATTTATGTTTTAAGATTGAAAACACAAACAAACCACAATTGCTTGATGTTGTAGAATCCTTTTTTTTACCATCATATGGCGGCGCCTAAGGAGGTGTTGTTCAAGATGGACACAACGTACGAGTTGTACATTATTCATCAAAGAGGTTGAAAACATGAGTAGCTTGTTCTCTGTACAAAGGTGAAGAGATGTGAATTGATGTACAATTTATAATGTGCATGGTGCATGGAAGTGCAGGAAAACTGTTTGCGCTAAGATGATGAGCGGCATGCGAATATTCACAGTGATAAAGACAACACAAAAGAGTGAAATCTGGAGAGTTGAAATTGCAAATAGAAGGTTTATTAATAACCTTGAAGGGGGCATAAGGCATAATAATTCATTTCAAAAAGGCATTTTTTAATGTTGAAAATTAAATGGTTTATTTATTTTCACCATAAAATAGATCTTGGGAAAAATGGATTGCATTTCGATTTAAAGGCTTCAGTATCATGTGAAGTGATAATGGGAGACTGATGATATTTTCATAAGAATGGAGTATGAGAGAGAGTGAATATTTTACATCATGAAAATGTATTAAGGGTGGATGTTCATTGGTATGTTGTATAACTTGAATTAGAGTCAAAATATCCACTATTGTAATTATTGGGTTAAGCCTTGAAGTCAAATCATATGTTAATGTCAAATGAAAATTTGGATAGCTTGAGTCAAGTTAAACCATTGAGTTATTGTACAAGAGGGTGCATTTTTCATCCAAGATGAAGAGTTGATGTCAAGTATGGAGTCAAAGAGTCTTAAATCAAGTCAAAGGTTTGAATGTAATTGGGTGCATGATCGGCGGAGCCCGACACCCAAAGGGTTTGGTCATTATAACACATGAAATACTGCAGTTGTTGTTTGCAGCAAAGAGGAGCAAGAGAGTTTCCAGAAATGATTCCAAGACAGATAACTGAAAGAGGTCAAGCGCAGGAAGAGAGCTTGTATTGTTGAATTGCAAGTATGGAGGCTTGCTGAAAAGGGGATTCGAATGAAATCCACACGTGAACAGATGAATTTCACAAAGGAGGATAAGATGACTGTTGATAGTCATTTTAGAGGTTATGAGAAAGACCTCAACCGAAGAAAGAAGAAGGAAGATGCCAAGGCAAATGGAATATGTAAGTAGTTGACTGATTAAGAGTATGAGAAGGAGAAAGCTGAGATAACAGTTCACCTTGAGTTATTGATGGAATTGTTGTAGAGCAACAAGAAAGACCAGAGACATGGTTGGACCATGAGGAAGAAAGTGAAATGGCAGAAGCTACACGCAAAGAGGGAAAAAAAGGTAAACATACATTTAACAGAAGAGTTGAGGAAGCTCGAGCAGATCATGAGTGTGCAATTGAGATGTGAAGAACTCAGAGAGGCTGAGTTGAAAATGGAAGTTTCCATTTGTGGCCCATAATAGGGTGAAATTCTGGGTGAAGATATCAATGAGAAAGATCTCATGGACTATTGGAATAGTTCAGAAGAATTGGAAGATATGTTGACAAGAGAAGCAGATGAGGCTATGAAGCCTTGTATTTTTAAATTTCATAGTTTTTGTATGTTTGCAGGATGTGCAGAAGATGGTGGACAGTCTGGTGAAATTGTTACAGAGATCAATGAAACTCTTGAGGTGAAGTATGATGAGGAATGCGTTTCATAGAAGGAAGGTATTGATTTCTTGTAGCAGAAAGAATTCATAAATGAATTCTTGTTTGGTGTAAGACAGCCAGTTGAAGCTATTGTGGAGCAGAGGCATAATGAAAATACCGAAGTGATATTCCAAGGAGGTAAACAAATGAATTTGTTTAATGAAATTGATGACAAAATTTTGCAATGTGATAATACAGAAAATATGATAACTCAGGAGGATTTCCAAAAGAAGAATGAAGCTGGGAATGAAGGTTGTGATGAAATGCTGGAAAGATTTCACATGGAAATAGAGTTCTTGGAATGATGGCTTAAGGAACCTGAAGGGGAGATGAAACTTGCAGAACCTGATATAGAAGAGATTGCAACTGTCGTGCATGACAGGGATGAAATTTTTCTAACATTTATAGAATTGAGTGAATGTTATAACTTTTCAAATAAAAATGTGGTTTTAGGTATAGAGAACAACATTAATAAATATGATGTTGAAATCAGAAAAATTGAGCAGAAAGTATTTGGAAATGAGATGAAAGATCAGGAGCAGAAAGAAATTTATGTCCTTAGAGACATAAAGGAAATTGAAGTATTGATCCAGCAGGATAAAGATGAAAATATCCAACAATTCAAAACAGGATCTGCTTAAATCCAGAAGGACTATGATGGGAGATTGGTGCTTGAAGCGTCAAAAGAGGCCGAAAGGTCTTATCTTTTTAAAACTAATAGTTTGTTGATGAATGCAGGTACATCATCGAATGAGAAATTTGTTACTATAGGAGCAGTCAATGACTATAGTTGTGATCAAGGAGAAATACTTGATTATTCTTCAATTCAGGAAGTTGAATGTTCAGCACAATTGGAGACGGAAGCATCAGACAAAGAGGAATTGCTCCAAGGAATTAGCAAAAGAAATTGTTGGAGAGGCCGATGGAATCCGATTGATAGAATGAATGATGCTGATGTACAGCCAGTTCAAGATTATTTTCGAGTTTGGAGACCAGAAGAATGGGTATCAGTGTTTCTACACGAGTATGTAATTCCCGAAGTAAAGATGATGTGGTGTAGAAAAGAGAGAGTTACATTCAATAGTATTCTGAAGATACTATTCTGGAAATTTTGTGCAAATTTACAAAATGGAGTTCATACTTTAAAAGACCATCGAAAAAATAGAGTTTGGAATCCTGGAGGAAGCAAGTTATTGAGACTTGTGGCTATCACATTATTACAGAAAAGTGACAAACCTCATAGACAAGAGTCTATGGAAACTTCTCTACATGGGGAGTCTGATGCAGGAGCATCAAGCTTAATTTTCATTATTTATTTGTGTGATTTAGGGGGTGAGGTTTTATTTATTTATTTTATAAATTATGTACATTTTAAAAATAATTTGAGAGAAAAATCTGAGTGTGAGGATTATTGTAAATATTCTCTTAATTAATTGAGGATATGAGTGGAATTGGTTTGGGTAGATATTTTAGGGATTAGAAATTCCTTAAATGGAACTTAGTTGAGTCAAAATAGGGATAAATCTATTTTAGAGCTTGGTTGAGATTTGTGTGGAGGAAACCATGGATTCACATTAATCCATAATCATGTATAAATATGAGCTTTGTGTGAGAGAGAGGGACAGTGAGAGATAGAAAGAATTAATGTGAGAGTTTATGTGAAGGGCGAGAGCCGAGAGGCCAATCATTGTAATATTCGGCCAAGGAAGGGTTTGCATTGGTAAATTTCTGGTTGTATTTTATGCAATTATATTGTTTACTGTTTGGCTCTCTCTTCATATGTATTTTGAATTGAGTCTAAGTAGACTTTATTGAAGATTCCATGTAAGGGTAACACACACTCTATTATTGTGTGCAAGGATCTGTTTTGTGCAAAATCCCTACACCACACTTCGAGGGGGAAACCTCCTTTACATTACATAAATGAACAATTCTTTGATGATATAAATGACAAAACCTCCTTTATATATACAAGAGTCCATGGGGTCACAATAATCCTATTCGACCTAACAATAATGACGTAAGGGCACAGTAATAAAAATATAGGGGCTACAGGGGTACACCAATAACAATAAGGGGGCTACACTAACAACAATAAGGGGATACACTAGTATTATAGGGACCTAAGATGCCCCTCTCCTTCAAACAAGTGTTTTCCTCAATGTTTGATTATTTCTTTGTGCTTCTGTATAAAATTCTCATCCTCCAATGTGGAAATTTCAACGAGTAAATTCTTCTACTTGCTGAGATACTCTGAAATTGATCGATTTCGTAGTTGTCGAGTTCTTGTTTTTATGACTGCTTCAGAACTTCTTTCGTTGCGATGTTGATCTTCTTGTTGTTTCATTTGATTCTGCACCAAAGTTAGGTTATCCTTTAAGAGTTGGAGAACTTGTTGTTGATGCTCGATGTGATCTTCCACTACCTTATCATCCATATTAGCTTTCATTTGATCCTTTAAACCGTCCAACTTAGCCTCATTTTTTACTTTTAAACCATCTGTGTCATCTTTGATTTCTTTTTGTAAGATCGAAATTTGTTGCACTTGGTACCGTAATTTTGATATATCATACTGCAATTCTTCCTCATCATGCGTCATAGTATAGATTTTTGAGGGCTTCATGGATATGGAATTATTTTTGGGAAGCATTATATAACCCAATACCGATATCTATGCTTCAATATGCTCTTGGAATCAATTCAAACTGATTTTTCAAACAAGACTTATGAAATTCGAAAAACAAATACACACATTTTTCTTGATTTTGAGGAGCTTGATATTGAAACTGAATTATCTCTGTGATTTCATATCTTCAATATCTGAAATTTGGTCCTATACTAGCCCTTTGAATCCTCTTTCGAATTCCATAGGTCTGATCTAATTTAGCTTATTCAAGACAAAGTTATGCCCAATCTCCCACAATGACCTAATTATGGACTAGTTCAGTAGAGTGAACTTGTACGACGTGCCATGTGTCATTGTTTCCTCCTTCGGGTCTGAAATTTATACACATGAAACTATAGTCTGTGTACTTGCAGATGCTTTTTACATAATTCCAATCCGATGCTCAGAGAGAGATTTATGACGAATTTCCCACGGTCACCTCTTTGAGATGAAATTCGGGAGCCTGAAAAATCCCTAACTTCCACAGATCATATCTCTGAAAATATTGCGAACCAAGATCTGAAAATTTTACACGAAGATTCTCAGGATTTCAGCTTCGCTCTGTAAAAATTTCAGCTTCTGAACCTTCGTAGAAAAAATTTATAGCGAAAATTCCACAATGGCATGTTTAGGTGAAATTTGGGAGCCTGAAAAAACCATAACTTCCACATATCATATCTCCGAAAATATTACGAAACAAGATTTGAAATTTTTACATGATGTTCCTTAGGATTTCTGCTTCGCTCTATAAAAATTTCAGCTTCTGAAGCTTCGTAGAAAAAAAAATTATAGTGAAAATTCCACGATGACCTGTTTGGGGCAACGAAACCCTAGAATCCAAAGCTATGATACTAAATGTTATGAAACCAGCTCCAAAAATAGAAGAAAATAGAGATCAACGCCTTATAAATAAGCCACTTCGAGGGGGAAACCTCCTTTACATTACATAATTGAACAATTCTTGGATGATACAAATGACAAAACCTTCTTTCTATATAGGAGTCCATGGGATTACAATATAATCCTAGCCGACCTAAAAATAATAATGCAAGGGCACAATAATAATAGTATGGGGGCTACAGAGGTACAACAATAACAATAAGGGGGCTACATTAACAACAATAAGGGGATACACTAGTATTATAGGGACCTAACATGGAGAAATGACTTTTGTAGCCATTTATAATTTGAACATCCTTGTTTGCAAATAACCATATCCCCTGTCACATCCTATCAATACAAGATTAAGCATATATAATCATAAAAATCATGTATCATGACTTCCACAACCATTTATAATTTGAGCATCCTTGTTTGAAAATAACCATGTCCTCTATCACATCTTCTTCAATACAAGATTAAGCATATATATAATCATACAAATCATGTATCACGACTTCCACAATCATTTATAATTTGAGCATCCTTGTTTGCAAATAACCAGGTCCCCTTCCACATCCTGCTTAGTACAAGACTGTGCATATATAATCATACAAATCATATATCATCTATAAATTATAATTAACCATATGGTCCACATAACCATGATCATCCATGGATCTGTGTGCCTCAAATCCTAGATCACCATCCATGTCATACACCTATGTCCAAGCTAGGATACCAAAAGAGAAAACATTGATAATATGCTCTTAACCAAAATTAGTTCTTATACACACAACCGTAGATATTATCATAAGCACATAGAAACCAGGTGACCCAAACTAGGTCTATAGCATATAAGCATGTACATAAGTTTGTCAGGCATAATCTTATATCATTACATCAAAATCATCCTCTCTAAGTGTCACAAAACTAACCTTGCCAAGGTGAGACACTAAAGATATGAATCCAAAGAAGAGGTGGTGTCTTACAACTTTCAAAGGCAATGAAACATTGCCCAATATATAATAGATAACACAAAAACTTTTGTGATATACCTACCCATTATATCATCTACATATAGCCCAAATTATAACTAACTTATGGGCTTTAAATGATGAAGACATAGGAAACTTTGATTAGCTAAGGCGTGCTTAGACAATCTACTTTTCCACCTCACCTTGTGCTGCAAACAACTGCCTTGGTCAACCTAATTAACTATTCAATTGCTCAATCAATACTCCTAGGTGATCTTCAATTGTTGATTGACTATTTCTAGAACATATAGAGGTGTGATTAATGTATCATTCTAACACCCCACCCCACCCCATTAATACAACTCTATGGAGATTCACAAGATGAAATTGGCTTTATACACCCTCCCATAATTTTAGCTTCTTGAAACATAGGGTTAGCCTAAAGTTTCACATGCTTAACTTTTGTTCAAGGCTTTATAAAAACATCAATGATTTAAGCATTTTTCTAGCAATAAATAAGAGACATAATAATGTCTTATACCAACTACAAATGTTAGACAATGCACCCCTCTCTCCATAGTTGAAATTTAAAATAAAATAAAATAAATAAATAAATCAAAATGTAACTATGGAAAAAAGATAATACCAAAAACATACATTAAAAAAATACTTAATGCAAAAAGTGGAGTTGCTCTACCAACTCTAAACAAAAATTAAAAAGACATAAAACAAAATAACATTTGTAGATCAACAATATTTTTTATAAATGTCCCTAGAAGAAAAAGTGATAACAATTACCATCATTTAGTAAATGACAAAAACTTCTCTTATAAAACCCTCAACAAAAACAATGAGTACACGTGTACTTAATTTATTTATTTTTAAAAGTGGTGGTATTTGCAGTAATATTTTTCAAAAAATAAAAATAAAAACATCTTTTAACACACACCTAGTAGGATTATTATAAAGTACGCAATTTAGTTCATATGAGATCTTTTCCTAAAAGTTGCACATAATATGTGAATTTTATGTTTAATATGGACAAAGGATAAGAGAAAAGCAATGATAATGATAGGAAATTCTTTGAATTCCCAATGTAGTGATTAAACCACAAACCCATATTGATCCAGAGTGATAGTTATGGCAACAAGTAAAAGTCATAATATTTCGATAAACAACTTTATGCGATCATCAACTTACACTTCCTAGTTTCATAATAATTAAAAATAAAGATGGTAAAGCCGAGTTACAAAATTTTAATATGAGGAAACATGACTTAATAGAACAATATCTTTTATACTTTTGGCTTTAATTACATATATTGATTAGTGAAGAATTACATTGGTAATTAAGCAAAGCTTTATAAACTGTTTAACATGTTACTTAGGTCTCTCTTCTACCAACTCATAATCCTCGGAGCCAAAATCACAAAATTATTACAAATTTATTACTATTAAAGACATCACCACACACATCTCATACACATGTATCCATGTGTACATCACCATACACATCTCATACATATTTATCCATGTTCGTGCATATGGGTTTAACTCGAAAAGTGAAAAGCCCGAAGCGAAGTTATCAAGTTATTTTCCATAAATATTTTTGTAATTAAATGTGAGTTTATTTTTGTTGGGAAGGGATGAGAAACATGCATGTAGGTGTTACATTGTAAATGAAGATTTTCTTTGATTTTAATTCTTAGGTTTTAAGATGAACTATTTCCCTCAAATTATTTAAAATATATACTAATTAAAATTCATAATTTTTTTATTCAAATTATTTAAAATATATTAATTAAATTTACATTTTTAATAAAATATTTCATAATAAAATTAATGTTTTTGTAAAGTTTATATAAAATATTTAAATTTATATAAAATTAATTTTAAATAATATTTTTTAATTAAATATTTAAAATTTTATAAACTATATTAAAATATAGTATCATAATATTTAATATCCCTTATAATTCTTGTTGTATGGTCCATAGTCAAATTATTTAAGTTAAGAAACATAGAAATGATTCATAATTTCATGGAACATCATATATAAGTTCAAAGAGTTATTATACAAGCAGCATATTAATAAAAACATATATAGAATGTTAGAGATAATTACTAAAACTTGTGCATGGATTTTGACATTCCATCAAAATCTACATTATTGTTAGATGAAGGATTAATAATTATGTAAATGATATTAGAGATTTGAGAAACTACAAAATTGAAGAGATATTAATTCAAAAAAGAGGTGGTGTCTTACAACATTAAAAGACAATGAAGCATTGCTCAACATATAATAAATAACACAAAAACTTTCATGGCATACCTACCCATTATATCGTCTACATATAGCCCAAAGTATAACTAATTTCTAGGTTTCAAATGATGAAGACATAGGCAACTTTGATTAGCTAAGGTACGCTTAGACGGTCTACTTTTCCACCTCACCTTGTGCTCCAAACTACTGCCTTAGTCAACTTGACCAACTAGTCAACTGCCCAATCAAGACTCCTAGGTGATCTTCAATTGTTGATTGATTATCTCTAGAACATCTAGAGATGTGATTAATGTATCGTTCTAACACCCCACCCCCACCTCATTAGCATAACTCTCTCGAGATTTACTACGTGAAATTATCTTTATACACCCCTCCATAAATTTAGCTTCTTAAAGCCTAGGCTTAAACTAAAGTTTCACATAATTAGCTTATGTTAAAGGATTTGTGAAGATATCAATGATTTAATCATTTGTCTAGCAATAAATAAGAGACATAAAAATGTCTTCTACAAACTATCAATGTTAGACAATGTACCCCTCCCTCCATGTTTGAAATAAATTTAAAATACATATATATAAATATAACTATAAGAAAAAAAAGGTAATACCAAAAGCATATATTAAAATAAAAAGTAATGGAAAAAATGGAGTTGCTCTACCAACTCCAAACAAAAATTAAAAAGAAAAAATTCATGTGAAAAAAAAGAAAAAACAAAACAAAACAAAATAACATTAGTAGATGAACAATATGTTTATAAATGTCCCACTAAGGAAAAATGATAAAGGTCATCAATGACAATAACTTCTCTTATAAAACCCTCAACAAAAACAATAAATACATTGTTTTTTTTTTTTTTTTAAAGTGGTGATAATAGTAATAATATAACCCAAATACTAGTAATAATAAATTCTTATAAAGTATGTAATTACGCCGGAGGCGTTC